>JADBJO010000011.1:790812-798312 GCA_016801955.1 Conus betulinus
TCACTAGCATGACAAAGCCGTATCCCCTGTCTTAGTGACATCATAATCCTGCTACACAACACTCAATAATACTACAGAAACTTCTTTCTTTCCTTGCTAATAAAAACTACTGCTCCACAACTCCCAGTCCCACGCAGTCTGTGGAGTAATGAGCGATAGAAGTGGCATTTTGAGAAGCTGCTAAATCCCTGCCCCTGCCTGACATATCAGTTTTGGTTTCTCGCTGACGCATTGGAAAGCGGTCATAAGCCACCACCTTGGTTTGCTTCGTGCTAATATTTCAGCAGAGAGAGAGAGAGAGAGAGAGAGAGAGGGGGGGGGGGGTTGGGAGGTTAGCGAATGCTTTGCTCCTATTGTTTTGAATTCGTTTCCTCCTGTGCATCAGACCATTTTTTTGTTTGTAGCTATTTTGTGTGCTGCCGCATGCGACTTATGCATCAGTTCTGGAGTCAGACGCCTTATGCAAAGCAGACGACACGAGGGTGGCGCGAGATTTGAGCACGATATTCAGAGCTGCATTCCTCAGCGTGGATAATTAGTCAAAAAAGCAGGAGATGATGCTCACATCTTTTTTTTTTTTCTTAATATCTGTGACTTCGTGTGGTTCTAGTTCTGTGAATGTGGTTGTACTGTTTCTGACGCCCTGATTTTTCTGTCTCTGTCTTGTCTCTCTGTCACTCTGTCTCTCTGTCTCTCTCTCACTCTGTTTCTCTCTCTCTCTCCCCCCCCCCTCCCCCCCCCCCCCCCCCCCCCCCAAGGTATGTCCTTCATGTCCAACCATTATCTAAACAGTGCCAGACTGTCTGTGAAATAATGATAACTGTGCCTCAGTGTTGACACGTCTGTTGCACCTCGTCCTCCCATCACCTCTGCAGATTGACTCCTGATGTTTCAGAGTTACATGTTTTATTGTTTGTAAGTAATTTTAATTTCCAGTGTCACGTTTGCAACTATAAATATGTATGTCTTAACTTTTAGGGCAGCGGTCACAAATGTAATTTCTCTTGTAACGAGAGATAATAAAGTTTTCTGAATCTGAATCTGAATACATACATCTGTTTTATATGTGTTCACCTTGTACATTATTCATGTCACACACACACACACGCACGCACGCACGCACGCACGCACGCACCCCTACCCTTCGAAAACTCTTGTCATCTTGCATTTTCTTTTCTATCCGCATACATGTCACTTTATTGGACAAACCGTTATCTAGGTAGATAGACAGACAGACAGACAGATAGATAGACAGACAGGAATGTACCTGGATGGATAGGTTGGTCGATCGATCGATAGATAGATAGATAGATAGACAGACAGACAGATAGATAGATAGATAGATAGATAGATAGATAGATAGATACTGACAGACAAACAGTGACAGACAGATGGACAGACAGACAGACATGCATACATGGAAGTATGTATTCATACATGCATGTATGTGTTCGTGCCTGTCTGTCTTTCAGTCTATATATGTATCTCTTTGTCTATCCCGCTACTTGACCGTTGAGCTCCTTGTGTATCTATCCCTTATCTATTTGTCTGTTTGTCAGTGTGTCTGTCAGTCCGTCTGTTCGTCTTCAAGTCTCTGATAACAAAACTAGGGATCACTGCTGTTTCATACACAACGTTTCTCTTTTTATGTTTTCTTTCTGTCTACTGATAAGGACGGGCACCTGATTTCTACATCGATTAGTTTGTGACAGAACTTTACACCAGGCGTAAAAGATAATGCATTGTCTCTAAGCTGGCATCATGTCTGGAATCAGAGATGCTGAGCTGTCTATCTGTGTGAAAAAAAATCTAGCAGACAAACGTGTCCAGCCGTATGTATCTTGGTTTGATAAGTTTTCTGATTTCTGTGATAGTTTTCATTTGTATACGATACATTACCATTTATGGCTAATTTGAAATCTCTAAAATATGGGTTTTAGCAATTGAGTGTGTAAGTGTACGATGCGTGTGTGTGTCTGAGTATCTGTGTGTGTCTATGTCTGTGTGCGAGTGCGCACGCATGTGCGTATGTGTGCATGAAAATGAGAAGTTTAATTCAGAATAACAAAGTGTGTGTGAGGGAGAGGCAGCGAGACAGAAAGGCAGAGAGAGAGCGATAAACAGAGAGAAAGACATAGAGAGACAGGCAGACAGACAAAGCACACACAGAGAAAACAAAGTCAGAAGCAAAGACACACACAGAGCACATGGAATTACACGACCACAGGTCAAATACTGGTGCCATCTGCATCCGTTCTGACGACCAGAAATCCATGCTGAGGTATCACAGCTCGTGCTGTTCTCGTGCATTTACTATGCAGTAGGCCTGCAACCCTGCAACTGATGCTGCCTCACGTTCGTACCGGAACCCAAGGCAGTAAATCAGGGTGAGCTTTGGGATTGCTTTCCCCCATCTGTCGGCAAAAACGGTTCTGTGATGTCAGGCATATGCCCGGAAGCTTACATCGCTGTACTGGCACCAGGCATACGGACATAACGGCAAACTATTTTGCTTTAAGCAAGCAGATAAGGAGCTCAAAGGACAGATCGTAAAAACGAATGTACTTTTTCACACTTTTTTTAACAGTTAAAAGAAATGATAGGAAACAATGCAGCTGACCTTCACCAATCTACGATCAATAGTCACCGACCATATCCCCCACACCCCCCACCCCTCTTTTTCAAAGTATTAAGCCTACAGAGAGACACAGAGAGAGAGAGAGAGAGAGAGAGAGAGAGAAGAGAGACGCGAGAACCAGACAGACAGACAGACAGACGACAGACAGACAGACAGACAGACAACGAAGAGAGAGAGCAGAAGGATTGGGGACTTGGGTAAAAGTGAAAAGGTGCAAAATTTCAGAGGAAAGAGTTAAAAATACATAGAAAGGTCACAAAGGAACCAACGGTACTTGTTCTACCTACTGTTCCACGCTGAAGAATGCTGCTCCGTATACATGATCACCTCTCAGGCCAGTCTCAAACGGTAATACCACCTTTGCATTTACGCCTGTAACGCCATAATTGATGCATGCGGCCCCACGCGCAGCATCAACCCGAAGAGCAGATCGCTAGACTGAGTGGCGAAAATTAACTCCAAACATGGCAGCAAGATATTCTGCAAAAAGCACTATCCTCCTCTCCCCGCTCGTGACATGTCTTTGTATGGGAGCAAAAAGCATGGCGTGCTTTATGAACATGCTTTCCCCATCTGAGAGCAGCGGGGCGGAATTGGTGATGCCAGAGCACACTGCCAGAAACGATGCCATGCTACCAAAACATTGCAAAACGCCACCTCTTCTTATTTCATGGAATGCATGGGAGGTCAGACTTAGGTGCAGTGCGCATACGATGGCAAAGAATGGAGAATTCGTGTATTCTGAGGAATTACTCAGGATATTGTGACCAGCATATGACAGCAGTAGTGGTCTAGAAAATTCGACTTTAGAGCTCATGGAATAGTGTGAAGGGTGGGGATTGGAACTGATGTTTTGGTGTGTCTCCCTGGAAAGCTGATGAGAAAGTTTCCTTTTGGGAGGTACGAAATTTCAGAAGAAGAAGAAAAACTTTTAATCTGGTAATAAAAAGTCAGCCTGCCTCGTCCAGTTCGTATCTTTGTCCTTTTGGCTTGTAATCACTTGGTCAAGTGTACAGTATATATATAAATATATATATATATATATATATATATATATATATAACGCGTCGACCTGAGATCAAACTCGAATATTTCAAGAGCAGTTATCTTGCTTGTATGCTAAGTGCCACCTGTGCTTCCATGTGTCTCTGGCAATGCAATACACCACAGACACAAAGAACACAGCTTTGACTCGTGTCGGAAACGAACTGAAAGTTACAACTGCTGGTTATATAACCCCTACACGATAGAAACCAAGGCCATACTGCAACCGTAATTTGAGAGATACCCATCAAACTGATTTTTCTGCTGCTCCGCAAAGTATCAGTGGGTGCCGAACGAACGAAGAGTGTTTCGCCGTCCTCCTGTTGTTTCAGCTTCATCCTTGCCCTTGTATGGCTCAGAGAGGTTATGTTTGGCAATTTTCAGGTGTACGGATCCAGACCTCTCTAGGCATCAATTCTGGGAAGAAGCTGATACTGGACAGCAATAAAAAAATTCCATAATGACAACTGAAGTCTCAAAGAGAGTTTTTAAAAAAAACATGACCTTCCATTCATCAGATGCTGACAGCTGTGCTCTTGTGAGTTCTTTCCCTTCTCCGCTTAATAACACTTTCTAAATGTGCAAGTTGCTCCGTTTTTATGAGTAAGTCAGTGCATTGCTTGTCCTTTTGTCTGAGTTTAATGGTCTGTGAATGTTGGCAGACCATATCCTCATTCACTTCTTTCTTAACTCAGCAAGAATCAATGGGGGTGCCTAACTGACGAATATATTTGTCCTGCTCAGTAGGCTGTGAGCCAAGGCTTTGGTCCCTGCAGTTCTTTGGTCTCTGCAAATCTTCGGTCTCTGCAGTTGCCCAGTCCATTCCGCAATGTGTTTAGTACATCGTTTTTTTTCTGTCTGTCTTCCCCTTTGTCCCCTCTCTTCAACAGAAAATCTTGTTACATGCCCATACCAATGTGTACCTGGCCCGAGGTTTTACACCTTCTAGTAGAGACCTATTTTATTGGCTGTCGCGTGCGGTGGTTTATGGATTTCCAATTGCTCTGAAGCATGATTTCACCTGCAGCAGCTTGTCTCGGACCTGCACTGAAGGAAAATCAAGGTGGTATAAGTGTTTAAATAATGCAGAGTTCCCTGTGTGCATACGTAGATATAAATCGCAATATTTATGCATTATAATGTTGAACTAGTCTGCATGTGCGCTCATTTAACAACCTTGTGGGTATGAATGAATCCATTTTATCACGCCAAGATACCTGCGCTGTGTGTATGCACTAACCCAAAGTGTTAAAAAAAATCCGCAATTACAAAAGCACACGCCAGGCAGAAGCGCAGATAAATGCTGAGTAGAATCTCAGATGTGGCCAGTCCGTTGGATGTGCTGATCTCTTCCCACTTTGTTATACGCATCTATTCATTCTCCCTCAGTGCATGCACGAATAACAAAAGGAATGAACGAGTGAGGGACTTGACCTTTCTGGGAACTCATTTTTTGGTGGGTGTGATCTACACATATACTCAGATTGGTCAACCCACAATTCTTCATTCTCAATGAAAGTGAATATTTCTACCGATTCAGGTAGAGGCATTCTATAAAAGGCGGGGGTAGGAAGAATAAACAGAAGTGAAATCCTGTTCTAAAGAACCCCGCTTTTCAGGTTCATCCATGAATGAAAGAGAAAGGCGTAAAATCAGTGGGTCACTGCTTCGTACGTTGATAGAAAAGCAGTCAAAACAAGCCGCCCTGTGTTTGCCTGCTTCATTTGCCTACCAACTGGAAAGGCCAGTGAGCCGGTGACCAAAAGTGCACGGTCAGCCAGGACAGCCAAAAGGCAAAAAGAAAGAGAAAAGACATGGCAAAGATCTGACTGGAAACCATGTGAACAAATCGTGCAGACTTCGAGCTCTTAGGAAAGAGACTTGGCTCCTCAGTTTTTTGTTTCGATTATCTCTGTGCTGTGTGTTAGAGCCCAGTTGAGAGGCGTGTGGCAATGTGCTGACGATGTGGATGGGGGTGTAGGGGGTTTTGGGTTTGATCCCCATATTGACGACGTGATGGTAACAAAGCCGCTGCGAACTGGATAACCCAGGGGTTGCATCTTGCCCTGACATGAAGGTGAAAGGACTTGGAGGAGGATGGGTTAGGGAAGTTGTGGAGATGGAAGTTAAGGCGAATTTAGGGTGTAGTGTGTGAAAAGGTCTTTTACAGATTACCACGGGTACCCTTTGCAGGTGACTCGTGTCTCTTGTCTCATTATTTCATGCACATCCAATTACATTGCAGCAGATCGATGCGAAGGAGAGAAGAAAACAAAGACAGCATAAGTAGAAAGAAGAATAATAAAAGGAAAACTTTAAAAAAAAAAAAAAAAAAATAGTACACAGACTATGAAATGAAGGAGAAAGGACGAAGAAAGAAAATAAAAAATGACAAAAGAACGACAGAAAGAACTAATTTTCAAAGGAGTTTTTAAAAACTCCAGTCATGGCAGACAACCCATTGCGTCTCTGATTGTATTCTTTTGGGATATCTGAAGATGTAGTCCCGTCAGGAAAAGAGAGAAAAAAAGAGCATTCGGTAAGAAAAAGAAAAAGAGAAAACAATGAGGAGGAAAATAAAGGAAAATAAAGGGGGGGGGGGGGGGGGGGGGGAGTAAGACGGAAAAGAAATAGAAAGTGAATGACGATGAGTTGACTACCTCTGTCTTCTTCCCATCTTCCCCAGGTTTCTAAAAAAATAAATAAATAAATAAGCGTATCAAAAACAGATGGAAAGTAAAAAAAAAAAAAAAGGGAAAGAAAACATAGGAAACAAAGGTACAAAAGAATCGTGGCAAAGGTTTCTGTTGTTTACACACAAAAACAATAAGGAAATACAGAATACCGATGAGGAAGAAGTTGTGCCTACTGACCGTACCGTGGGCGGTAAATTAAACAGTAACATAAGTAACCCGTATACCACCACTTCTCTTTCAGCTATGAAAGAAAAAAGGAGAGAGAGAGAGAACATGCATAGATAAATGAAAAGGTGAGCGACCAAGAAGGGGATAACCCCCATGTACGTTTCAAAATGTTGTAGTTTTAGAGGCGTTCACGCTACGGTCACACACACACACACACACACACACACACACACACACACACACACACACACACACACACACACACACACACCATCTCTAATACAAATGAAATTAAAGAGGACGATTTCTATGGCACCCATACTAACAACGTAGGCTACAGGGCGCTTTACAAGTTTTTAACAAATCAATATCTAAGATACACGCTACACACACACACGCACGCACGCACGCACGCACGCACGCACGCACGCACGCACGCACGCACGCACACACACACACACACACACACACACACATACACACACACACACACACATATATATATAGGGGGGGGGGAGAGAGAGAGAGAGAAAGAGAGAGAGAGAGAGATACACGCGCGTGCGCACACACACAGACACACAAACGCGCGCGCACGCACATACATACAGACTGGCACACTGTGTCACATTCACAGACACACTGTATAACACGGTGAACAGTTCATTCTTTCACGGGCAAGTGGCAGTTAAGTAATATTGCAAGTGATATTCTGCAACTGGCGTTGAAACAGCTAAGTTTCAAGCACAGAGGTAAAGTCGTGGAGGAAGGGACATGACATAGATGGAAAGGCAGCAAATTCCAGAGCTTTGCCGCAGAAAACGAAAAAAGCTCAGGAACCATGCTGCTTTCGGTTATATGAGTGAATTTGGTCATCAGAGGAAGAAAGAACGGAGAGAACGTGCAGGTATATGTATTTCGAGGTCAGAGTGATAGTCACGCGCTTAATGTATGATA
>JADBJO010000011.1:808312-818312 GCA_016801955.1 Conus betulinus
TCAACAAACAGTGCGCCACAATATTTATTTTCATTAATACTGGCTAGCCATTGATCTGCTAGGTTTGTAAGTGCTGTATGACAAGAACGATTTTTCCTGAATCCCGATTGATTTTTATTTAGTAGGGTGGGAGGAGTCAAAATGGTGGCAAAGATGTTTATTTATGTTTTTTCCAAGGGCTTGGACAGAACTGGCAAAATGGATATTGGTCTGTAGTTCGATGGCTCAGATTTGTTTCCAGATTTGAAAATGGGTATTACTTTTGCAACTTTGAACTGGGCGGGAAAGTGACATTTATCGATGCATAAATTGTAAATATAGGTAAGAGTTTCACATACAACAGGTGCTGATAGTTTCAGTATTTTTCCATCAATCCCGTCCAGTCCGCGGCTTCCTGTCTGCTTTAATTGGCATAAAGCTTGGCAAACATCACTAACTGTCACAGGCGGAACAGGTGTTGCTGAACGAATGTTCTTAGCATTACAATTTTTTTTTTTTAATTTTTGTAATTCATTTGAGTCAGTATACTTTTTTCTTTGACAATGTGTTCTGCAGCTGTTTAAAATGTTGGTTGAGTTCATTTGGTGTTATGCTGGTAATGGGACTTGTCTTTGACTGTGAAGTTTTATTCGTAAATTCATTTATTGCTTGCCATATGGACGTCGAATTTTGTTTGTTGGCTACAAGTTCACGAAAAAATTTCATTTTTTGCTGTCCGTTTGAGTGAGTTGACGTCATTACGTTGCCTTTTAAATCTATCCGACTTCCCTTCTGCTTCAAGGAGATCGTCGCGTAAGAAACAAGCAGCTTGTATTTCATCAGTCAAACACTTTGGTTGTGCACTATGTTTAACTCGACGCGTTTGAATGGCGCATGCTTGTCATAAACAGAATTAAACGTGTGTAGCCAGTATTCTAGCGCTTTCTCTGGAACAGTGTGATTATAAACATAAATAAAGGGGGAATTCGTGAGGTCAGTAAGAAAGGTATCTTCGTGGACGTGTCCAAAAGATCTGTAAGTGATGTGTTTGTGGCCAGTTTTAGGAATTTTGATTCCTCTTCTTTTCCACGTAATGCATACTGGAAACTGGTCGCTGCATCCATTCAAAGGCACACAATTCTCAATGACGTTTTGTGGTTCAGAAAGATAGATGTGGTCGATTAATGTTTTACTAGTGAGTGTTTACTCTGGTTGGCATGTCTATAATTTGAGATAAGTTGTATGAAGTAGTCCTATCTGACCATGATGTTCGGCCCTTCAATAGATCAATGTTGAAATCACCTAAAAAAGTATTAATTCTGTGGCATCAAGCGATGCTGCATCCATCATGGCTGTAAACTTGTCCATCCAACCAGCATTTTCGGCTGGGTTTCGATACACAAATCCTATTTTGATGGATTTTGTTCTCTTTAACTTGATTACTAACCAAACTGCTTCAATTCCAAAACTTTCAAAATCATACAAACGTTGGGCATTTAATGTTTCATGAACATAAAGTAATATGCCTGTAGATTTTGATTCGGTGGGATCTCTGCGTACAATATTGTAGCCAGAGATTAAGACAGCGGCATCAGGGACATTATCTGAAAGTCTTGATTCAGAGAGAGAGAGAGAGAGAGAGAGAGAGAGAGAGAGAGGCGGACAGACATGGAGACATACAGCATGAGCAAGTGTATGTGAATTTGTATTGTACTGTTGCACTTTTTCTTTTGCACAATCTTTCATCTGCTTTGGAGACGTGTAAATACGATCCAGAAACTGCTTTAAGTAAAGAGTGTGTAGCAAATTCACAACATCTAAGAAACATGCAACAGAAATAACTTCATATGAAAAGATGGATCCATAAGATCTAATCAGTCTGTTGCATTTGTGAATCTCTTTCCATCATGTTTGTCAACCCTAAAGCTCCTTTTGGTGAACGAGGGAATGAAGGTGTTGGTGACTTATTAATAGGCAAGCAGGTGAATCAGACACTAAGCAATGATAGCGTGTGTGTGTGTGTGTGTGTGTGTGTGTGTGTGTGTGTGTGTGTGATAATTCAAAAGCATTTGTTTTCATGTTTTACCGCCAGTCCTCAGCATTCAAGGGTGTACGCACAGCATGGCAAATCGAAGCGAGTGAAAGTGACTGAGTGAATCAAACAGTGAGCGCCGTGGGGTGAGCTGCTCTTTGTTGAACCCAATTTCACAGAATACATGGGTTCAACTTTCCACAATCATACCCTCTGATCACCTGGTCTGATCTTTAGATTTCGGAAAGAGATCAATATTTTTCATCAGATTTAGGATTTTATAGAAGAAGGATTTTTAACAAAATTTCCGGTGTGTGTTTTTAGAATGTGTGTTTTAAAGGGTTATGTGAATGAGTTTTTTTTTTGTTTGTTTGTTTGTTTGTGTGCCTGTGTGTATTTCTTTCTTTGTTTGAAAGATTTGTGAGTTTGACTTCCACACGGTGACAACCCTGACATGGTCCTTTGCTATCGGCTGGGCTATAAGCGATACCCTACCTGGAGCAAACGAGAACTAACACAATCAAAATTAACGAAACACATACAGACACTCAATAGAGGGGCGGGGAAGGGGGAGAGGGGGGGGGGGTCAAGGGCACAGGGAGTGGGAGAGGAGAGGAAAGAAAGAAACATCGTCTGAAGAATTCCAGATTCTTTGTCATGGGGCTGACCCATCGGGAGATCAGACCAAAAAAAAACAACCAAAGCGGGTGGAATGGAAAACGGCATTGTACCGTCTGACGCATGGACAGAAGGCCATCGGAGCAGCAGCATTGTCCGCGCGCTGTTTGCAGCCCTCAGCTCTTCTCTGTCTCATCACTCGCTGCTGACAGCTCTGCTAATTGGGAAAAGCCAGGGACCCCAGCCGGTCAGACGGCTAGGGTCACTTGCTAATGTCAGATGGGAAGAGAGGTTAAAGACAAATGTTGACAACAGGGAGGGGTAAAAGAGTGATGAACTGGTACACGAACGCGCCACCTCCAGGGAAACAGTGTTGACTGTGCTCTTTGGTGTGCATCGTTCATCAGCGGCTTTGTGTGAGTTTTCATTAAGGTCTCTGGGAGCAGGTGTGCATCAGCGTTGTGGATAGCATGTTCTGATGATGATGTAGAAAAGTGTGTGTGTGTGTGTGTGTGTGTGTGTGTGTGTGTGTGTGTGTGTGTGTGTGTGTTATTGCCGTATAGATCACACATTTTTGACGGAGCCTTTGGGAGTCCGACTAACATTGGCACTGTCCACAAGACAACACTGCACCGAATGTCTAAAGGGAGAGAGAGAGAGAATGCAGTAAATGTGTGTGTGCTGCGTGCGTGCGTGCGTTCGTACCTGTGTGTGTGTGTCTGTGTGTGTGTTTGTGCGCACGCGTGCGTGCGTGCGTGCGCGCGTGTGTGTGCATGTGTTTGAGCGTGTGTGTGTGTGTGTGTGTGTGTGTGTGTGTGTGTGTGTGTGTGTGTGTTTGTTTTGCGGGTGCGGGGAGGGTAATGGGACTTAGTATCTGAATGCAAGAGATGTTTTGAATCCTGATCAAGAATATTTTTCAGTATATATAATTTGATTCTCACGCTGTCAACTCATCCCACCCTCTATCCTAATTATCTCTCTCTCTCTCTCTCTCTCTCTCTCTCTCTCTCTCTCTCTCTCTCTCTCTCTCTCTCTCTCTCTGTGTCTCTCTCTCTCTCCCCCCCCCCCTCTCTCTCTCCCCCCCTCCTCCTCCTCCTCTTCCTCTTCCTCCTGAACTGCTCAGAAAAAAAAATAACCAATTGCTTGATGACTGCACACACAAAAAAAAACTATCAGATTAATTACATGCTGACATAAATGACCAAATTAGCAAACAGAATATTTTCCGGTGATAGATGCTCAGAGCACTGACTATGTTTGAGAAGGATTGAAGTGAACGAGGACATAGACGAGGGTCCAGTGAAATGGGATGTGAGGGAGTGCTGATATGGAAGGAGAGTGGAAAGTTAAGAGGCAACTGTGGCAGAAGGCTCAATATTCAGTCACTACATCGAAAAATCGCAGATTGTGTTCATGCAGACCTTTTCTCGACGGAAAGTAAAACACGAAGGAAGGAAAGAAAGAAGGGGAATACGAGTTCAAAAGAAAGAAAAAAAGAAAGAAAGAAAGAAAGAAAAGAAAGAGGAAGAGGTAGAAAAGAAAGAAAGGGTTTCGTAAATAAAAAAAGAGTGGTGTTACAAACAACCTTCAGTGCTTCTCACATTGTTCCTTGAAAACATCACCGATGTATAATTTTGTTACGAGAAGCAAAGAAGAAAAACATAAACAAGCAACGAAAAAAATGAAGTAGTAAGAATGGTAGGACGGAGACATACAAATAAAAACGACAGAATCACAAAAACGGCATTCTGACGGCCAGGCCAGGGTGACTCAAATTTCATTCCTTCAGGGCATCTAAGAATCTAATTATGGTCTAATAAACGGAAGAAAAAAAGAATAAGGGATCGATTGAAAGAAATCGAAGGTAAAAAAAAAAAAAAAAGAAAAAGAAAAGGATAGGGAAAAGGCACGAACAATTTGTAACAGAAAGTATATACATGCATTCCGCAAGACAAATATGCATTAAAACTGGAAGAAACGAAAGAAAGGAAGGATTAATTTTTAATGTACCTCCACAGGAATTCACAGACAGTGAACAAAACCACGATACGTCGTGTCTCTTCACAGAAAGGACATAAACATACAAAAGGCAGTCATTGGTCTGACTGTCGGCCACCATACCAAGAAATGTGCCACAACGTCTGAAGTGATGACGATCTAATACTTGAGGAGATTTCGTGGCTAATAAACCATCAGCTTTGAAGTGTTTGTTTTTAAAGAACATTTTTAAAGTGTTTTTTGTAATGAAATTTCGAAACAATGTCCTGTAAAGCTAAAACTCGCACTGACTTAAGCTCGAACTGTCTGTCTGTCTGTCTGTCTGTCTGTCTGTCTGTCTCTCTCTCTCTCTCTCTCTCTCTCTCTCTCTCTCTCTCTCTCTGTGTGTGTGTGTGTGTGTGCGTGCGTGCGTGCGTGCGTGCGTGCGTGCGTGTGTGTGTGTGTGTGTGTGTGTGTGTGTGTGTGTGTGTGTGTGTGTGTGTGTGTGTGTGTGTGAGATTAGGGGAGGGGTGGCTATGTATGTTGAAACGAGCTGATAAAATTCTCATGAGCAGTTGAACACTTTCGATTGACCGAAGCAGAAAACGTAGTATGGAAACAATACGAAGGATTTTTATAAAGACTGGAATTCAGATACCATCGCCAATCAATACGTTACGCTTAAAAAGGGAAGTACATCTGACTGCCTGTTATAAAACGCAAAATAATATTTTTGCAGGAAATGGTTCTGTTCAGAAATGATAAGAAAACTGAAATGTGCAAATCGGTTTGTTGTTGTTATTGTCATTGTTGTTGTTTTTTTGTTTCTTCGGTTGGTTGGTTGGTTGGTTGGTTGGTTAGTTGTTTTTAAAGCCTCTCTTTTCTAGCTTTCTTTCAAAGTCAGTTCTTTGGGTTGGTTGTTGTTATCGACAGTTAAATATATGTTTGCCGCTTTTGCTCTACAGTTAATTATTTGGGATACACACTTCTAGATATCGACAGTTGGTTATATGTTTACCGCTTTTGTTCTTCATTTGATAAGAAGATAAGATCAAAATAAAGTCGAGACATAAACAAGAAGAAGAAAACGATATTCAAGAAGGAAATTCCAGGGCACAAAATTCAAAATGAGATCTCTGATTTCGTTCCGTTGGGAATTCTTGACTTATTTCGCTAGACTTCGCCGTGTTCGCTCCCACTGGAACATAGGGCCTTCCCTGCAGACCTCCATGGTGTTCGGTACGGGGCCGTCTGTTGTGTTTCCCCCCACAGTACATTCTGGTCGAGTTCTGCTAACGTTCTGAGGCCTGAACCATATTGCTATTGACCGTCCTCTTTTCCGTTTTTCCCTGTGGATTCCAGCCCAGTTCACGTCCTGCCATGTTGTTTGGAACTGTGCGCGGTGTGTCCAGCCCACTTCCTTTTTTTCTCTGGATTCTGATGTCGTCCCCCCCACTGGTCTCTGGTTGGTCCTGCCCTAAAATGTTGGGAACTTTTTTCCTTCCATTTCTGAAGCAGGGTGTCTGTTGCAGACAAATGCTCAGGACGACCTGAAGTGTAGGCTCCAGCCTTTTGCCGAGTCTCCGAGTGTCTGAGCCGTACACACCAGATGGAAGTGAGCACAAGGAGTGAGGAGACAGCAGGTTTAAGCCATCTCTGCAAAACCAGGGCTTCTAGGTTCTGTGTTCGAGTCCGTTGGATGACACGTGGTTGGTTCATTACTGTTTTCATGGTGCATTTTATCATCTGACAGAAAGTTAAGTGTGACCGCAAACATCTTTTTTCTTTAAACATTTTCTTTTGCTTTTATTATTGTTAAACATAAAAACGCATACACAGCAATAGCAGACATTAGGTGTAAAGCAAATCAAAAATGAAAAGAATAGTAGACACATAAATGAGTGGATACATACATACATGCATGCATACATACATACATACATATATACATACACACATGCATACATATATATACACATATACAAACAAACATGCATACATACATGCACAGAAAAGAGGATATAGCAGACAGCAAACATCCCAGTCGGATTCCGATATCGGTGCTGAAAGGCTGTGACACGCAGAAGCCGTGAATGACGATGACGGTTGTATCTTCATGTAGAAGCATTATGGCATCAACCAATTTAGGGGTACACCGTCGAGTTTCATCCGCCAGGCAGCAGCCTTCCCCACGGCAGGGAAGCCCTTGGGCGTGTCGGAGAGTGGGAGTCCTAAGAATCGATTAACGATTTCGGAACATCTTAACAGATAGATAGATAGATGTGTGTGTGTGTGTGTGTGTGTGTGTGTGTGTGTGTGTGTGTGTGGAAAGAAGGACATGAGCAGGGAAGAAAGAACGACTGTAAGGAGAGAACAAAATGAAAGAAAGAGACGAAAAACTTTGACAGCTTCCTCTGACTGTTGCTTTTTGTTTCTCTCAGGACCCCTCCACAACATAATTACGTTAAATGAAAGGAAGAAATAAAAGAACAGAAGAAAATATATGAGAACGAAATAAAAGGTGAATGGGGTATTTGTGTGGGCGTGTACGTGTATGTGAGAGAGAGAGAGAGAGAGACAGACAGACAGACAGACAAACAGAAAGGAGGTAAGGTTGAAACCTTGCACCTATCGACCGCAGTCGCTGACAGTAAATGAAACAACAGCACGAGTCGTCCATAAAGCATCACTATCCCTCAAGGAAAGAAAAACAACACAAATACTTACAATTCTGAGGACGGTGTATTTCTTTTTTTTTTTTCAAACATCAGTCAGACAAAGTCGCATGTTTCACTTCATGACACGTTGTGAGGAGGACAACGTGGCCATAGTGAGATGTGACCACTCTCGCAGATGACACATTTGACCTCCCCTGTATCCTTCAATGGATCATCAGTAATTACCAGAAGATCCCGTCCTCCCCACCCCAGCCCCACCCCTGACCCCTTACTCGTTTCTCTTTGCATGATAGTTTATTTTGTTATGCAGCTTATTTCTTCGTTATGCTTTCTCCACATTTCACTTTTCTGATCTCCACTGGAAGCTCCGTATGTGCCGTTGGATCTTGTTTTTGACCCCTCTCGTGATGAGTATGCCACATAAATATAGGTGATTTATCTGCTTTTCATGCCAAGGGAGGACCAGCCCAATCAGCCGTGTCCCATGAATGGCTCCAATCAGCAGAAGAAAGGTCTGCAAGCAGGCAATGCAAACTGTTCCGTTTCAAAGAGAATCTATTATGGTCCCAGTAATCTGCTAGTGACGAATTCAGGAATTCATGCAGGCGGTACAAACTGTTCCGTTTTAAAGGACATCTGTTATTGTCCCCGTATACTGCTTATGAGAAATTTCGAATAATACTATCTTTGTTTTGGCTCCCATTTTTACGTCTGGTCGTTGTTGGCACAGCCATGGCTGGTTTGTACTTTTCTTTACTATTATGGTCCCAACATTCTGCTAGTGAAGAATGCCATGAAATTGTTTCTCTTCTGACTCCCATTTGTCTATGC
Source organism: Conus betulinus (assembly GCA_016801955.1). Classification (NCBI taxonomy): domain Eukaryota; kingdom Metazoa; phylum Mollusca; class Gastropoda; order Neogastropoda; family Conidae; genus Conus; species Conus betulinus. The sequence goes on from JADBJO010000011.1 coordinate 816,428, forward strand.
CAGGTCATTGTTGGCGGAGCAAAATTCGGCTTGCACATGTTTTTCCTTGCTACTTATTTTGTTTACCATATTTAGATTTTTAAAAAATCACAGGTCATATATGCATAATTCATGGGAGAAGAGAGAGGGGGTGGTTGTATCTGAGCATCTACAATATCTACGTACCAGATCACTTAGTCCATCACGAGATACAAATATTCAAAACTCTAAACCACAGAATTTTCGGCACCACAGAAGACCTGCAGTGGCACTCAACTAGATGTACTGACGTTGTTACTGTTGTTGTTGTTGTTGTTCCTCTTACTTAAGAAAAAAAGAGATGGCGTTTAGGATACGCTTTATTGCTTACGTTTATAAAATGGCTGCGAAGATGGACATTTTTGTAGTGTTTCCCTTGGAGATCTTTTTTCTAGAACTGCGGTAATCTCTGTTTGGTTGAACACTTTTCCCTATACTCTTGTATTAAAACTTTGTGAGCGGCTGTGGTGGTGAAACAACTGTGTCCTCTTAACACCGTCAGCAACCACATTGAAAGTATGCAGAGCATAGCTACATAGAGCATAAGAAAGTATGAAGCATTGTGAAAGTCTGCTGCAGGCACGAACAGGATATCACAGTATATAATGATACTTAAAGCCTCCGCGGATGTTTTGAAAGCACAGAAGCATGCTCGTGTTACATGTCTGATTTCCCACCACTGGCTTCCAACAAATGAAAGGATTCATTCTGGGGTAATCCGTTTGCCAAGACTTTTTCTCCAGCTCCTTGCATGTATATCGTTTTGCCTGTATTCAATCCAGTCCACATTTTACAAATTAATGTTGCTTTCAGACACCAGATTTGTAGGACCATGTTCTGGTTTTCCTTCTGTTTGTAGCCGATAAATGGATGTCTCAATCAATGTGCACGCGTGTGTGACATGCGTTTGTGTATATATGATTGCATGTGTGCATGCTGGAGGAAAGTCCTGAGAACGTGCGCGCGCGCGCGTGTGTGTGGGTGATGATCAACGATGCGCGCGTGTGTGTGGGTGATGATCAACGATGATGATGACGATAATGATGATAACGATGATGGTGATGATGATGACTTGACATGAAACAGAACACGAATGTACAAACGCATACTTTGCTCCAACACATTTTTACGCATCTCACATGTACTCAATACATGCGCATTTTGAAAAGAAAAAAAAAAATGTGGAATTCCATAATAAATCCAGACACATGGTCAAATAGAGCAGTGAGTTTTGTGACACAGAGGTAGACAGAGAGACAGACAGCGTAGCCGAGAAGGAGAAAGAGAAAGAAAAACACAGCAGAGTGCAAGTTAGGCCGCCATTTGAATCGGGTTCTCCATCGGTGACCCACGCTGTAGGATGTAGCTTGATCACATCTGGTGCCACCCTCGTTAATCCACTTTGCACTCGGCCTGTAGCCCGGTAATTGATGCAGCCTCACATGCAGCGTCACACACACAAATGGCCAAGACCAAATGGCCTGGTCCAGAGGAGGAACGAGTTCAAAACAATGGAATGGAGGCGTTCTATAGGGAAAGCTCTCACACTCCCTGTGGAATGCTACGAGAGAACAAACCGAGTCGCGGCTTTGTGAGGCCTTTTCCCTCTGTGACTCAGAGAAAACGATGATGTCAAGGGCCCGGATTAATTGTTCTTCTGTACGCTAATTCTCAGGATGTCATGAACTGCATGTCCGATTAGGAATTCGGGCAGAATCATTTTAGCTGTACATGTGAAAACCAGTTTCTTTGGGGGAATTGTTAGACATTTTTGCAGTCTGGAGATCCAATCATATACTGTAGCAGGAGGTTGTATTGATCTTATCTTAGCGTAGTTTCCATTAGAAAGCTCCTGGGTAGATTTGTG
>JADBJO010000011.1:825812-855812 GCA_016801955.1 Conus betulinus
TACCACTACACCAACACAGACAAAAACAAGCCGGAAGAATTCAGTTCTTTTGGCCTCTCTTTGCCACCATGACGATAATAAAGAGAAAAAATACTCTTATCATTTCGCTAATACAGACAGAATGATACTAAAGCAATTACACTGTGAGCGTAACAACAGATGGGACCAAAAAGGATTAAAACAACTGAATTACTGCCTTTACGTCAGTACGGACTGCCAGTGGAACAAGGCAAAAAAGAAAAGAATGATTTCATTGTTATGTGCATGCACACACAGGAAGAAAGATGTCAGAACTGAAGAGATGCAGGATGGACGAAAAAGAGGGAGGGAGAGAGGGAAAGAGAGAGAGGGGGGGGGGGGGGGGGGGGGATGTCTGTGAAAAGGAAATGATCAATTCATCGTTTGTATTCCCGTCCCTTCGACCACTTCTCTCTCTCTCTCTCTCTCTCTCTCTCTCTCTCTCTCTCTCTCTCCAAGCTTTTGAACTCTCCCCCTTTGCAAGATTTCCTGCTCGATTTTTTTTTCAATTTCCCTTCCATTTCGCAAGTGACGTGCTTTACCCAATAACTGAGGAGCTCCTCTGACGCCGTAACGTAACGCTCTGCAAGCGTTCACCGTGGACTAGGCATAACTACGGCTGTCAGACAGTTCAAACAGGGCAGCTTGATTCGTGACCCGCGCTCCAAACCAATTTAAATCTTCATGTCAGTTGTTACTTGTTCAAGGGAGTCAGCGGCGCAATGGCAAGACACACGTGAGCGCAATCGTCGATTTCGTTTAGTTTATGATTTGAGTTCTTCGCCATCCATTGGCGAGGTCCAAAGAGGGCTTTGCACATTTTTTTTCTTCGATTGTTTTTCTTTGTCTTGTTTGTTGCTGCTGTATTTGCGTATTTACGTTTGCCTGTTCGCTTGAGAAGGTAGCAACAAAACGTATGAGCAACAAGAAGACGAAAGAGGAAGGAGAGAGAGAGAGGGAGCGAAGGAAGGAGGGAGGGGGGTGGAGAGATGCGAAGAAGAGAAACAGACAAAGAGAGGAGTGATAGGACGGGCAGGCAGACAAACACAAAGAGAACAACAAACACGTACACGGAATTTTGTCCCCTACACTAAAACTGTCGTTATTCCCTTTTTCCACTGTCTCTCATCTGACGCAGACACGTCCAGCCACCCTCGTACTGACCCAATAAACCTCCAGTCAGTAATATTCTCTTAAAACTCACTCTGAAGTCAAACATTTGGGTTCCAGTTTTGGACGTGGAGGGAACATTCTTTTAGTATTTACTCTGAAGTGAGCCATTTGAGTTCCATTTTCGGAGATGAGGGGAATATTGTTTAAAAGTATTTGCGCTCAAGTCAACAATTTGGGTTCAAGTTTTGCAGATGACAGGATGGGGGAAGGGGGGTTTGGCTGCCAAGGGAGAAAGGGAAATCACTCCTGTCAGGAACAAGTGCGATGGATGACAGGGTGACGACTAGGCAGAGACTCCATACTGTCCAAGACTTCCAAGAGCCATCATGTCAGCAGGAAGACCAACTTCTGGTCGGACAGGGTGGATGGAAGGATGGCTGAGTGGGAGGAAAGGGAGATGGTCGTGATGTGGGGCAGGGACGGCAAGAGATTTGCAATCAGGCGACGAAGGCAGTGACAATTTGACAATTTGTCAATTCGGTCTCCTGTCCAAAGTAGTATTGCCTTGACTCCGATTTCCAATTAAAATTGTCGTGAATAACAAATCGAGCAGCCCTCTTCCTTTTTTTTTTTTTCTACAGTTTTGTTTTCTTCAGGTACTCCTTTGGTTGTCCTTTTTGTGTTTTCAGTTTCTAAACAAACTAGTAGCGACTGGAAAAATGGTTATAGAGTAATTTGGCGTTGACAGACTCTTGTCAATGAAAATTGTGTCAGCGTGTTGTACAGAAGTAAGTGCACATCTCTCTCTCTCTCTCTCTCTCTCTCTCTCTCTCTCTCTCTCTCTCTCTCTCTCTCTCTCTCTCTCTCTCTCTCTCTCTCTCTCTCTCTCTCTCTCTCTCTCTCTCTCTCTCTCTCTCTCTCTCTCCAAGCTTTTGAACCCCCCCCCCCCCTTTGCAAGATTTCCTGCTCAATTTTTTTTTCAATTTCCCTTCCATTTCGCAAGTGACGTGCTTTACCCAATAACTGAGGAGCTCCTCTGACGCCGTAACGTAACACTCTGCAAGCGTTCACGTGGACTAATCATAACTACGGCTGTCAGACAGTTCAAACAGGCAGCTTGATTCGTGACCCCCGCGCTCCAAACCAATTTAAATCTTCATGTCAGTTGTTACTTGTTCTAGGGAGTCAGCGGCGCAATGGGAAGACACACGTGAGTGCAATCGTCGATTCCATTTAGTTATGATTTGAGTTCTTCGCCATCCATTGGCGTGGTCCAAAGAGGGCTGTGCACTTTTTTTTCTTCGATTGTTTTTCTTTGTCTTGTTTGTTGCTGCTTTTTTGCTTATTTACGTTTGCCTGTTCGCTTGAGAAGGTAGCAACAAAACGTATGAGCAAAAAGAAGACGAAAGAGGAAGGGAGAGAGGGAGAGAAGGAGGAGGAGGGAGGGGTGGAGAGATGCGAAGAAGAGAAACAGACGACGAGAGAGAGGAGTGATAGGACGGGCAGGCAGACAACACAAAGAGAACAACAAACACGTAGACGGAAGCTTGTCCCCTAAACTAAACCTGTCGTTATTTCCCTTTTTCCACTGTCTCTCAACTGATGCAGACACAACCAGCTACCCTCATACTGACCCAATAAACCTCCAGTCAGTAATATTCGCTTAGTACTCAACTCTGAAAAGAAACAGTTGTGTTCCAGCTTTGGAGATGAGGGAAATATTCTCTGAGAACTCACTCTGAAGTTAAACATTTTGGGTTCCAGTTTTGGAGGTGAAGGGAACATTCTTTCGGTATTTATTCTGAAGTCAGCCATTTGAGTTCCAGTTTTGGATATATTATGGGAATATTGTTTAAAAATATTTGCGCTCAAGTCAACCATACGTGTTCAAGTTTTGCAGATGACAGGATGGGGGCGGGGGCATGGCTGGTTGCCATGGGAGAAAGGGAGACATCTCCTGTCAGGAACAAGTGCGATGGACGACAAGGTGACGACTAGGCAGAGACCCCATACTGTCCAAGACTTCCAAGAACCATCATGTCGGCAGGAAGACCAACTTCTGGTCGGACAGAGTAGACGGGAGGATGGCTGAGTGGGAGGAAAGGGAGATGGTCGTGATGTGGGGCAGGGACGGCAAGAGATTTGCAATCAAACGACGAAGGCAGTGACAGTTTGTCAGTTCGGTGTCCTGGCCAAAGTAGTACAGCCTTGACCCCGATTTCCAATTAAGATTGTCGTGAATAACAAGTCGAGCAGCCCTCCTCCTTTTTAATTTTTTTTGTATAATTTTGTTTTCTTCAGGTATTCCTTTGGTTGTTCTTTTTATGTTTTCAGTTTCTAAACAAACTAGTAGCGATTGGAAAATGGTTATAGAGTAATTTGGCGTCGGCATACTCTTGTCAATGAAAATCGTGTCAGCGTGCGGTCCAGAAGTAAGTGCACATCTCTCTCTCTCTCTCTCTCTCTCTCTCTCTCTCTCTCTGTCTCTCTCTGAGACTTGCAAACGCAGATCGCACATGCACACACACACACACGCACAGAGAGAGGCAGACAGACAGACATAGGCAGAGAGAGGCTGATAGAGTAAAAGTGAAATTGTAGTGAATGGTGACGCATCCATCAGACGACCATGTTGTTCCCAGAAACAAAGGAAATGGAAACAACAAAGTCCCTTGACTGGGCACCAGTGCTGATTTTTATTCGTAGATTATGTCCCTTAGCTGTCCCGGCACGATAGAATGAGGTTGAGTTTGTTTCCATTGGTGTGACAAAGGAGGACAACGGAATGCAGGATGGTGGGAGTGGAGTAAGGCACTGGGGTCGGGGGGGGAGAGAGAGAGAGGATGGAGGAGGCTGGAAGGAATAGGAGGTGAGGATAACATAATGGTAGCAGAGAGGCAGAAGCGTATGTACTATAGGTGTGTGTTTATTTGAGGAGGGTGAGGGGGCGGTGTGTGCTTGTGTGTGTGTGTGTGTGTGTGTGTGTGTGTAACATAATGTTGTGTTGTGTGGTGCGTACGTGGATAAATGGGTGCACTTACGACATCTTTGTGCATCTATCTATCTATCTATATCTGTCTATCTATCTATCTATCTATCTATATATATATATATATATATATACATGTGTGTGTGTGCGTGTGCGTGTGTGTGTGTGTGTGTGTGTGTGCGTGTCGAGATAGATAGATGTGTGCGTGTGTAGATGTGTGTCTGTTTGTGTGTGTATGTGTGCATGCGCATATATATATATATATATATATATATATATATATATATATATATATATATAATGGTGTTGCAAACCAACAACAATTTTTAAAAAGTGCTCAACCGAGTTGGGAGCGGCATCTGTTAAAAATTTGATTAAAATGTAAGCATTAAAATCTACAACGTTGTTTCTTGCTGGTGCAGTCGTCAGGATATGGGGGGGTCAGTGCTCAAACTGTGGTAAATTAATTAAGTCAAGGCTGTCAACCAACACAGACAGAAAGCAGCCCAAACAACTGCATCGTAACCAGAGACGCAATACAGGCAGGAAGAAGCGAAAACATCTTGAGTATCATGCCCACACAGACAGAAAAAAAAGGGCAAAACAATTGAACAGCGGCCTTCACGACAATGCAGACAGGAAAAAACTGAATTTTAACTGTCATTCTGACACAGTCATAAAGAGACAGCAGGCCAGACAAAAAGAGATCAAAACATCTTGATTACAGCCATCACGCCAGTGCAGACAGGACTAGGCAAAACAGAAAACAAGAATAATTTGATCACTGCACACACATGCACGCTGAATTAAGAATGTCAAACGTGAAGAGATGGCAGGTAATTGAAACAGTTAAGTGTGAGAGAGAGAGAGAGAGAGAGAGAGAGAAATGGGGACAGGAAAGGCAGATGGATATAGATACAGACAGACATACAGAAGACAGGATGATGTTCCGCGAGAGCTACAGGGAGATGCATACACCCAAATAGAGATGTTCAGCTGAGAGAGAGGAGATCGAGGAAAACTAACCAGAAAACGATGCAAAAGAGACGTAGAAAAGAAAGAGAGACAAGAAAGAAATGGAAACATGAAGAGAGAGGGACAGAGAGAGATGTGAAGGGTGTTTGTGAAAAGGAAGTAATCAAATTCATTCTTACTATCCCCATCCCTTTACCCCGTAGACTCTCTCTCTCTCTCTCTCTCTCTCTCTCTCTCTCTCTCTCTCTCTCTCTTGGAGTTCTTGAATTGCCCCCACACATGATTTCCTGCTTTCGTTTTACTTTCGCTTTTTTTTCAATTTTTCATTTCATTTCGTAAGTCGCGTGCATTACCCAATAACTGAGGAGCTCCTCTGACGCCGTAACGCATCACTCTGCAAGCGTTCACCGTGGACTAATCATAACTACGGCTGTCAGCCACTTCAAACAGGCAGCTTGATTCCTGACCCGCCCTCCAAACCAATTGAAATCTTCATGTCAGTTGCTACTTGTTCAAGGGGAGCAGTGGGGCGGTAGGGGACAAACGCGCAGGTTCAGTCACTGCTTTCGTTTAATTACGTTTCATGTCCTTTGCCATCTACAAGCGGGCGCTTCCACAGGAGTACGCGAGACTAGTTGTGTAAAAATGTTTAGTTTGTTTTTACTTCAGTTCTGTTTCTCTTTCGTTCTGTTTGTTTTTAACTGTTCTTTTTTTTTGTTTGATGGTCTCTCTGAGGGGCCACGGACAAAGATATACGTAAGTCGAAGGAGAGAGAGACAGAAGGAACAAGAGGAAGACGTGGATGGAGAGTGAACAGGGCAGAGGGAGGTGGGGAAAGGCAGAAGGAGACGGAGAATCAAACAGAGAAAGAAGGAAAGACAGAACAAGCAGGCAGATAGACAAACACTCGGAGAGAAAAAAAACAAAGCACACAGATAGAAAATCGTATACTGAATCAAAACTCACGCGTTCCCCTTTTTGCCCCAACCCCTCCAGCCGACCCATACCTCTCCCGCCACCCTCTTACTGACCCAGTAAAACGCTGATCAGTTGTGTTCACTCCGTACTCACTCAGAAGTCCACCATTCAGGTTGCACTTCCATGCGCGGGTGATGGTGAGGGTTGGAACGGGGGGGGGGGGGGGGGGGGAGAGGGCTGGTGATAGGGGACGTGTGTCTGGCAGCTGAGGGAGGAAGGGAGACCACTCCTGTCGGAAGCAAGTGCGATGGATGGACCACAGACAGTGACGGCCAGGCAGAGACAGATGGTCCGAGGAGATTCACTCCTGTCCAAGACGTTTGAGAGTCATCATGTCTGCGCGAGGACCGACCTTTGCTTGGACAGGATAGAAGGGGGGGGGGGGGGGGGAGGTGGAGTAGGAAAACAAGGAGGTGGTGAGACAGGGAGGGGGGTTGCAATCAATTGCCGGCAGTCGGTGACAATTTGTCAAATCCGTCTCCCGAACAAAGTAATATTGCGTGGTCCCCATTTTCCGATTGAAATTGTTACGAAAAAAGGTCTGCCAACCTTCATTTTTGGCTTGCTCGTTTCATTTGGATTGTCTTCTCTTTGGTGTGGCTAAGTTTTGGGTGTTTAGACAAACTAGCGACAACTGAAGAGTAAATGGCAAATGGAGATCTAAGACGAGGAGCGTTGGTGTGGACATGAGTGAGCATGTAGTACAGTAGTTAGTCCCCCCCCCCCCCCCCAAGCCCACAACCTCATCTACCCCATTCCATCCCTCTCTCTCTTTGTCCCCGAGTCTCTCTCTCTCTCTCTCTCTCTCTCTCTCTCTCTCTCTCTCCCCTCTCTCCCCCCTATGCCAGGTATGCACACACAACGCACACACACACACACACACACACACACACACACACACACACACACACACACACAACGCGCGTGTGCGCACACACACACACACACACACACACTCTCTCTCTCTCTCTCTCTCTCTCTCTCTCTCTCTCTCACACACACACACACACACACACACACACACACACACACACACACACACACACACACACACACACACACTCACTCACTCACTCACTCTCGCCCATAAACGCTGATCTTCCATTATGTCCATAACGACAACTCAGTTGTGAAAACGGATTTCGCTTTCAATGTGATTAAAGTTTTGTTTTGTTTTGTTTCTCTCTATGTATGTTTGTTTTGTTTTTGGGTGTTTCTGTTTTTGGGGGGGTGGGGGGTACCATCATCTTTTGTTCTGTTTGAAAAGGGATATTTGGATAGTCATGAAATCCTTCTGTATGTTGAAGATAGGCTACGTTATAGTACGCTCTGTCCGCATACTCTCCCAACTTTTTCCTGCCTTGCGATTTTCTTTCTGTACCAGTTCAAAAGAATTCAATTGAAAACAACCTTTTTTTTCTTACTTCAGCCGGTTTATTATGATCATTTCACTTTTCAAACTAATTGATTGATTGTAAAGCTGATTGATTGCACAGCTGGACCAAAAACCTGTAAAAACCATTGCTTTAGCATTACTAAACCCAAGGAAACAAAAATTCAAGGCTAGAAGATAATCTTCAAGCCAAATGCATGGCATGCACAAGAACGAAAATACGAGAGGTGAATGTTTTCCTATCAGATTCACAGGAACCGAAAAAAAAGATGGTTAGAAATTTACTTCCTCCCCAAATTCATAAGAGCTTCACAGGAGCTAAGACACAAGGCTAGAAGTACCTCCTATCAATCCCAGGAACTGGATTGCAAAAGGTAAACAATTCTTTGTATTAAGTCCAAAGGAACGAAATACGAATTCAGATATTACTGATGTCATTATTACTATTATTATGATGTCATTATTACTATTATTATTGTTTTCATTATTATTGCTGTTATCATTACACTTATTATCATTGTTGTTGTAGTTGTTATGATTGTTGTTATTATTATTATCAATATAATTTGAATCAATCCCATCATTATCATTAGTGCTGTTAGTTTTTAGTTTATTGTTATTAGCATTCTTATTATCAATATTATCGTCATCATCATCATCATTATTATTATCATTATCATTATCATTATGATCTTCTTCATCATCATTATGACAATGATGATCGTAACGATGATGATAATGATCATCCTCATTGTTGTTGTTGTTGTTAGTAGCAACAGTATTAATTTTATTAACGCTGCTGTGATTATCACAATAACCATTACAAACTATTTTAATTATCAATATTATCATTATGCATTAGTATATTTCCTACATTCTGTCGTTCTTCCTTTTCCATGATCTGTATCCTCCTTCCTCTTCTCTTTCTTTTTCCCCTCCTCCTCCTCCTTCTTCTCCCCCCACCCCCTTCTAATCTTCTCTTCCCTCTTATCATCATCATTCTCATTGTCACTATTGCTACTAGCACCATGTTATCTAATTATTTTCAAGCTCTTCTCCTTTCTCTTGTTCTGTCAGTATCGTTACTATTATACAATTACTATAATCATCTTTGTTGGTTTTATTACTGCATGATTATACTACTGTCATTATTATATATTATTATTATTATTATTATTATTATTATTATTATTATTGTGTTGCTTTTAGTTTTATTATTATTATATCATCATTATCATATTCATTATTAGTGTTACTATTATTATCATCATTACATTACAATTATTGTTAGGATTATCGTCATTAATCTTTAACCCGTACTGTTTCCCCTCCTAGCAGCCTGGTTTCCATTCCGCGTCCATTTCGCTCTCACTTCAAGAAAAGAAGTAACTGTTCGTCCCTTGTTTTCAATTTCTCAACATCGTGAATACTGTTTGTCTTACCCGAAGGAGACCAAAGAGGTCGATGGGCATACTGTTAATTTTGTCATTTGACTATTCATTTGTCTGGGGCCACGGTGATTCTTTTTTTTTTTATCTAACAATTTAAAACTAGACAGAACAAACGAATTCAGACAGAAAAGGAACACAGAAAGAAAAAAAAAAAAGAAAGAAGAAATTAGATATCAAACAAAAGAAAAGAAGCAAAAAGAAAAAAAAACATCGAGATTAACAAACAAAGGAAAAAAACAGTGAAACAAAAAGTTGAACTGGGGGGAAAAAAGTACAGTGGCTTCATCCTGGCCATGGAGCATTTCACAACCTGTTCCTGGAACACAAACACTGACTGACAAACCAGAGAGGGTACAGGGGAGACAATCAGAAAGGTGGATAGGAAAGAGGAACTGATGGGAATAACGGCGAAATCAATAAAACAAAAAAAAAGCAGGAGAGAGCTGCATCTTGAATTCAAGACCACAACCCAGAAGGTAAGCCCACGCGTCTTGAAGGTCAAACGGGTTGGTGGCTGAACCTTCCGGCAATGACAAATTGGTCTCAGGCTTGAAGACTGACAAATTGAAGCTGAGTCGGTTACTGGTAAAGTATGGGGAGTGCGTGGGGGACAGGAATGAATGAGGGGCTGATCAGTTTGGGATGCGAGACAGACAGACAGGCCTAGGCAAAGACAAACACACAAAGAGAGAGCAGGAAATGCTATATGCAGTTCAATGAGACACCATTGCACAAGCCGCAAACAAAATGTATTTTCTGGACATTCAGGAGAGTGTAATGAGTTTTGCGCCTGGCTTGTCTATAGGCAGTAGACTGGATTGAAACCTGAGTGTGGTAGCGGATGGGCGGAGGTAAGGCATCCAGTCGTAACAGATTTTTTTTTTTTCATTATCAAACAATGCCAGACAAAATGCACAACCAGACACCATTCCCGATATGAAATCTGCAAGTGACTAGAATCATTATAATCACTCTACAAAGAAAAAATATAAAGTTGTTTTCGTTCTTGCTGCTGCTGTTGTTGTCGCTGTTGTCGTCCTTATTGTTCATTTTGCTGAGAAATACAGGCACATGGTTAAAGAAAAAAGTCAAGTTTTGCAACACGTAGATAGAGAGACAAAAAAAAAGAAGAAAAATAATGAGAGAAACAGAAATGAACATACAAGGACAGGCATGCTGAGACACAAGAGAAAGTGAGAGCGCTATCTGTAGTTACTGTTTCAACCAGCAGTCCACATTGCAGAATATAGCTCGTTCCCTTCCCATATTCCACTCTTTATTTGGCCTGTAGCCCCCAAATGTGGGTATAACTTCTCAGGTAGCATGAAACACAAAACGGCCACGTGCCTAGTCCAGGGAAAGAAATGAGTTCAAAACAACGGGACGAAAGCATTCCGCAGAAAGCTGCCTGTGAAAGGTTAAAATGAACCAAACTGAGGTGTAGGATCATGAGCGCTTTCCGATCTGTAATAAGAAAACGAATTGTGAAGAGAAGCACAGTCTTGGATTTACTACTGCTCGGCACCATATCCTCTGGAGCAAACTAAATGAAGCGCATATAGGCACATTTGAGACACGGGGTAACAGGGAAGACACAAGAAAGGAACCTTGTCCAACGTATTCCAGATACCCTTTGTCACGGGGCTGACCCATCTTGAAGTTGAATAAAGGGGGGTGGATAATAAAGGCACTGTGTTGTCTGGACTGCTGACAGAAAACAATCAGAGGAGCTGCATCATCCGTGCTGCTCTACTCTTTCTTTACCTGCGAGCTGCTCTTGTCTCTCAGTCGCAAACGTCCAAAGGGAGAAAAATTGAGGACAAATTTTGACAGCGGGACTAGTAAACGGAAATCGAGTAAGGAAAGGATAGAGAGAGACAGCAACATCTAGGAAACAGTTTTTGGTATATCTTGTAGTTTACTGCCATGTGACCATCCATAAAGAGTGTCGGCTGATAAGTGTCATTAGTATTAGCACTACACTGACAATGTTGAGGTTCAAGGTGTGTGATTCCCTTGAAGGCCAGTTATTTTTAACAACAGTCTTGCAAGACCAGTAAATGTTACCACTGTCGCAAGATCAACACTGCAGTGAATATTGAAAAATGAGATTACATGTATTTACACACACACACACACACACACACACACACACACACACACACACACACACACACACACCAGCATCCCTCATTACCCTTCCCCTCCACCCCCACCCTCCCCACCCCCATCCCGCTGCGCACCAAAACAAACTAACCGATAACCGTTTATGTAATGAGCACAAAATAATGTTCGAACATACAAACATATGCAATAGATCAGCGTGTGCATTCACACCGTTTCGGTTTCCTGTGTGCTTGTGTGAGTGTGCCCATGGTTTAAAAAAATTGACGTTGGCATTTTCTCAGCAAGAACAAGCATAAGCGCAGTCATAGGTAGCAGAATGAAAGATATTGTAAAGTCATCCCGCTCATAAAGATGTCAAGCATTGCGACAGCGATAAATCTGAGAGAAGCAGTTCAGCACAAAAAAAAAAAAAAAAAAAAAAAAAAAAAATCAAGGTTACAGAATTTTCATTTCTAATCAATGATGACTACTTACAACTTTTGCTTTATGCACCAATATAAATATGTTGGATAACAACATCTGTGAACATTAAATTATCACGCATTTCAAGTTATATTTCATCAGGGTCAGACCTCTTCGTGGTATTTGTACCAAACGTACTGACACACAGTAATATATTACACCAGACTGAAGTAATCACATAGAGCCTCATGCTTGTTACGTATCAACATGACGTCACGCTGATGATGCACGTTTCTAGTCATAACCCACCTTTGCTTCAAATTTAAGTGAAAAAAAAGGAACTGCGACTATACCGGTGACAGAAATAGACTTCTGGGTTCTTTTACAACTTGACAACTCATGGAATCATTGCGTGAATGGCTGGGGGGGGGGGGGGGGGGGGGGGGGGAGCAGCAATCAGGGTAATCAAGGTCAGGACACAGCGGAATGCTACCCTCTAGGCTGATCGGGGACCAGTCTAGAATGGGGATAGGGTGGGAGAGAGGGTGGAGATAGGAATGGCAGCGGCAATGAGGGAAATGAGTTGATGCCGCCTAAAGGCGCTTATGATTTAAGTGGCCAGCGTGTGCAGGAGGGAGAAAGTTGCTCTGTGTGTGTGTGTGTGTGGGGGGGGGGGGGGGGGGGGGACTCTCAGAGAACAGGTTATCGAACGAGAAACATATGAAACATGTGTGTGTGGTGTGTGCGTGTGTCTGTCTGTCTGTCTGTCTTTGTGTGTGTGTGTGTGTGTGTGTGTGTGTGTGTGTGGCAGCCAACGCCCCTCGCATGGTTTCATTCGCTTTTTTATTTCAACTTCCATTCCATTTTATAGATGTTGTGTTTGGCCACGTAACTGAAGAGCGACTCTGACGTCATGTACCGTTCTGCGAGCGGTCACCGTAGCACAATTCTAATTAGCGCTGTCAGCCACGTCAAACGTGTCACCTGAATCTTGACTTTCGCTCCGTGCTAATTCAAATCTTCATGTCCGTTGTAACTTGTTCAAGCAGAGACAGTGGCGCTGTTGACAGAAAACTCGCGGGAGGAGTCGTGACTTTTGATTAATAATCTGATTCGTACCCTAAGCCGTCAGTAGGTGTGGTTCTCTGAAGAGTGAAAGGGTATGAACTGATAAAAAAAGAGAAAAACTAATGAACTGTATCAAAATAATAAGTCTTGTTTTTGTTTGTTGTTGGGAGAGGGAAGTCATTGGGTTTTTGTTTCTTTCTTTCTTTGTTGTTTATCATTGTTTCATTGTTTGTTCTTTTCAAGGGGGGTGGGGTGGGGGGGGGGTAGAAAAAGAAAGTTAACAAATAGAAGATGACAGAGAGAGAGGAGACGATTATTAAGGGGGAGGGTATGTAGAGAGACACAGGGAGAGAGGAGAGAGAGAGAGAGACAGGCAGAGAGACGGTGGCTGGAGGGAGGGAGAGAGAAAGGCTCTGAGAGAGAGAACGAGAGAGAGAGAGAGAGAGCGAGCGGGAAACGGAGGCTGGGTGGGGAGGAGGGTGTTGGGGGGAAGGGGGGGGCAGAGAGACAGGCAGAAAGACAGCGAGAGACAGACAGCGAGGGTGAGGGAGAGAGAGAGAAACAGGGAATAGACAGACGGGTGTGCTGGTGAGGGAGGGGTTGAAACAAGCAAGAAATTAAAGGGATGAAGAGACAGGCAGACACAGGGAAGAAAGACCAACAGAAAAACAAAAGCAGAGAATACAGAATTCAATGGAAAGACGACGAAAGAAGAAGGGGGAGAGACAGGGATAGCGCGTTTCGGGAGAGAGAGAGAGAGGGGGGGGGGGGGGGGGGGGAGGGAGAGGAAGGGAGGTCTGTGAATAAGTTTATTCTTTGTGTCCCACCCCTTCACCCATTTGAACGCGCTCTCTCTCTCTCTCTCTCTCTCTCTCTCTCTCTCTCTCTCTCTCTCTCTCTCTCTCTCTCCAAGCCGTCGAACCATCCTCTTGCATGAAGTCCCTCTCTTTTTGTTTTACTACAGTTTTCATTTCATTTGGAAATGATGCGCTTAGATAAATAAGTGAAGAACGCTCTGAGGCCATAATGCTTTGCTCTGGAAGCTTTCACAGAGGAGATTATTATTATAATGTTGCCTGTCAGGTACCTCAGACATGCCGCCTGATTCCTGACCCGGGTTCCAAACCAATTTATATCTTAGCTACTGGTTCAAGGGAGACAACGGCGCTATAGGAAGAAATCCGCTGGCTCAGCACTTTCATTTACTTATGGCTCGCGATCTTCGCCATCCCGAGTCGTGGATCTCGAGAGAATAGCGAGAGATGGTCTGTATCAAAATGGTATGCTTTGTGTGTTTGTTTGTTTGTTTGTCTGTCTGTCTATTTTCGCTTCGTTTTGTTTTTTTTGTTCGCTTTGTTTACTTGTTTCTTTGTTTGTTTAGTGCTTGTTTGTTTGTTGTTTGTTTGTTTTTTTTTGTTTGTTTTTGTTTTTTGTTTTTATTTCCTTGTTGTTTTAGAGAGTAACGCAAAAGAGACAGACAGACAGAGACAGAGGGAGATAGGATTATTAACATGTTAGGCAGGCAGACAGATAGGTACAGAGAAAAAAAAGGGAGACAAACACTCGTACTCCAGATTAAAAAAAAACAACAACAAAACTCCGCTTGCAATACTCTACTTCCCCATCTTTTCCTGCCCACCCATTACACCTCCTACCAAACACCCCTCACATCTGGACTATCCAGACCCCATACATGAATAACCAGATTCTCTCAGCATCCACACTATACTCAACCATTAGGTTCCCAAATCCGGGTGCGGATGGATGGAAAGAAAGAGCGCCACCTTGCCTGGAAGCCAACAGAAAGATTGCAGACCTGTATGCTCTGAGAAGGTGCACTTCCATCCAGAGTCTGAAGAGCACCGTGTCCACAGGAGAATAAGCTTCTAGCGGGAAGGCGAGGAACGGATAATGGAGTGGAGATGGTGGTGGAAGCGGTGGCGGCGAGAGTAGGGATGATGGGCTACAATCAGGCGACGAGGGGCAGTGACAATTTGTCAAACCCGTCTCCCTGCCAGAGTAGTGATGCAAGGCTCTTGTTTCCAAGGCTCCCGTTTTCAAGGCTCCCGTTTTTAAGGCTCCCGTTTCCAAGGCTTCCGTTTTCAAACTGAATCCGTTGGTGAATGATAAAATCTAGCACCTTCTTTCTTTTTTGCCTTCTTTAGTTTGTTTGGGTGTTCTGTTGTTAGTAATACGTTCTCATCGGTTAGACAAATTTGAAGCAACTGAAAAAAGTAAGTTGGAAACGGT
This sequence comes from Conus betulinus, assembly GCA_016801955.1. NCBI lineage: Eukaryota > Metazoa > Mollusca > Gastropoda > Neogastropoda > Conidae > Conus > Conus betulinus. Next base: position 840,577 of record JADBJO010000011.1, read on the forward strand.
TTTCTAAAAGAAAAGTGGTTACCGTGGACTTAAAGCTGATTAATCAGAATTGTCGGTCTGTGGTAAGGGCGGGAAAGCTTACATCCTCAGCCAATCGCTCTCTCTCTCTCTCTCTCTCTCTCTCTCTCTCTCTCTCTCTCTGTATATATATATATATATATATATATATATATGTGTGTGTGTGTGTGTGTGTGTGTGTTGTGTGTGTGGGACGCGTGCACATGCAAAAGTATCTGTGTTTGTGTGTGCATGTGTGTATGTACGCAGGCACGTGGACGCACGTGCTTGTGTGTGTGTGGGAGGGGGGGATGCACGCGCATGCTTGTGTGTGTATGTGTGTGTGTGTGTGTGTACAAAAAAAAAACAACTTTAGATGTGTGTATCATTCATGAAAGGTGACATGTGTTGTCCTACAGCCTCCATATAGCAAGTGTCTTCAGGGGGAGAAGACAGCTTTATGACCTTACATGGCCCGATCTCACACTCTGCCCTTCAGCTCCCTGTCATGTCAATATCTCCTTTGGTTTGTGCCCATTTGCATGGGATGATGAGGCAAAACAACTCATACATCGTGAGGTCCTTTGATTGCCTTTTAATGTGTTTGTTACTTAATTTCATTTAAAAGCAAATTTGCAGAATGTTTATCTTGGATAACATGTCGCTCTTTGAGAGATTCACTTTCATCTTGGCAAAATGACAACTTCATACATATGTTGTAAACGTATGTCTTTACTCCATTTTGCATAACCATGCATAACAACAGTTTCTTCTGGTAATGCATGCGTAACGCGGGCCAAGCGTAAACATCACAAAGAAAAAAATATTATGGCACAATGAATAAAGATGCCATAAATGAAGAAAGAAGAGAAAAAAAAAATCTTGATAGAAGCACAGTAAAGATAAGAGCAAAAACTGAATAAAAGAAAAAAAAACACACACAAGAACCTAAGAATTAAACACTGGAGAAGGGAACAAAGATGTGAACATGAAACAAAACAGAGTTGAACTAAGCAAAAATAAATGTGCCGCTGATCCCAACGTACTCTGGGTATATTTCGTACCCTTCCCCTGGAATACAAACAGGCGCCGAAAAATCACAGAGAGAGAGAGAGAGAGAGAGAGAGAGAGAGAGAGAGAGAGAGAGAGAGAGAGAGAGAGAGAAGAGAGAGAGAGGCTCAGCCACGTAAATGGAAAAAGAGAAACTGATGGGAATGATGATGGCGAAACCAATAAGAAAACAGTAGATCTCGGCACTGCGAGTTCAAAAGCACAATCCAGAAGGCGGACCCTGCGGTCTTTACTGTCAAACGGTTGGCTGGACTTGTCAACGATGACGGATTGGTCTCAGACTGAGAAAATTGTATTGGGTCAGTGAGTGGTGAGGGACAGGTGGGGTGTGTGGCGGGGAGGGTAGGAATAATGCCAGAAGGAGGCAAATAGACAGACAGGCCTAAAGAGAGACACAAAGGATAAGGATAATGAAGATGATTCTACGGATTTCCGTTCCGGTCTCAAACGGCATAACAGAGCTGTATTCTACGTTTATTTTCACAATTCATCTCGGCGTCAAACAGACCCGAGATATGCAAACACCTGCAGTGACGGTCACGGAATTTGAGCAACACTCTCAGAGCACCAGTTAAGTGGATGTTACTTGACTGTTGGTTCTAGGCTTCCAAACTGAGCCAGTAGTAAATCAGCTCAGGACAGGAGCCGGTCAGAGAGCAAAAACCCGCAAATAATGGCTCTGATGGGAAATCGAACCCTCGACCTCCCAGCCCGGAGTCCGTGACGCTAACCACTTCGCCAGAACTGGTCAGACGACACATTGTTATTGTAAACGATGTACCCAACAGGTCTGTTCTACACCAATCGGCGCTTATCTAAAAAAAAATGCAGCCAGTCTTTGTGGGAACCCATTCATAATAAAAGCAATTTAAGAAATGCAGCAGAGTGGGAGAAGAAAAAGGTTGAAATATTCCAGATTCCTTGTGTGACGCTGGGGTTGACCCATCTGGAGATGATAAAAGGATGGAATACCGGCACCGTGCTGCCTGAGGTATTGAGAGAAAACGGTTTCAGAAGCAGCATAGTCCGTGCGCTCTTTGCTCTCGCGCTGCTCTCACCCATCTCATCCCTTCATCCGCCCTGCTAATTGGAAAACGCCAGCGAGCCAATGGCCAGAATTCCATGTCACTCACGAACGTCAAGGGGGATGGGGGAGAGAGATTAGAATCAAATAGTGACAGGAGGGTCTAGTTGCCCAAAACAAATGTAAAGAACGCGAAACAACTTGAACCCCAGCGACAGTCCTTGCGCTTTACTCTTTAATGTGTGTAGTAGGTTAGTTCTGGGTGTAAAAGTCTACTAGTTTAGTGCTATGTGTAGATGTCTGTTAGATTAGTGCTGTGTATAAATGCCTGTTAGTTTAGCGTTGTGTGTAAATGTCTGTTAGTGTAGTGCTGTGTATAATTGTCTATTAGTTTAGTGCTGTGTATTATTGTCTATCAATTTAGTGCTGTGTGTAAATGTCTTATTAGTTTAGTGCTGTGTACAGTTGTCTATCAGTATAGTGGTGTGTGTAAATGTCTATTACTTCAGTGCTGTATGTAATTGTCGATTAGTTTAATGCTGTATGTAGATGTCTATTGGTTTAGTGTTGTGTGTGAATGTCGGTAGTTTATTAGTGCTGTATGTAAATGTCTATTGGTTTAGTGCTGTGAGTAAATGTCTATTAGTTAGTGCTGTTGTAATTGTCTATTAGTTCAGTGCTGTATGTGAATGTATATTAAATTAGTGTTGTGTGTAGATTTCTATTAGTTAAGCGTTGTGTGTAATTGTCTATTAGTTCAGTACTGTGTATAAATGTCTATGTGATTGATGCTGATTGTAGATGTCTGTTGGTATGGTACTGAATGTAAATGTTTACAAGCCTAGTGGTGTGTGTGTAACTGTCGTTTAATGCCGTGTGTACATATGTATTAATTTAGTGTTGTGTGTAAATGTCTGACATTTTAGTACTCTTTGTTAATATTCATTATTTAAGAGATGCATTAGTTTAGTGCTGTGTGCAAATGTCTGTTAGTTTGCTGCTATGCGTTCGGGTCAATTAGTTTATTGCGGTGTGTTGTGTAAATGTCCATTATTTAGTGCAGTGTTTAAACTTCTATTAAGGTTACTGGGCAAAAGTGTACGTTAGAGCTGCCTATAACACCACACTGACAATATCGATGTCATGAGTGTGGAATCCCTGTGTGAATTATTTCCAGTGAGAGTCTGTGTGAGTCAAATACATGAATACGCAGAATACCCAAAAAGGAAAGGAGGGATAGAAGCAGATGTGTGTATGTGTGTGTGCGTGCGCGCGCACATGCTCGCGCGTGTGTGTGTGTATTTATGCCTATATATGTCTGCGCGCGCGCGCGTTTGTGTCTGTCTGTCTGTCTGTGTGTGCGCGTGCGCGCGCGCATGTGTGTATGTTGGGGGGGGGGGAGAATAGGTGTGCGTGTGTATTTATGAGTGCGTGCGTGTGTGTGTGTGTGTGTGTGTGTGTGTGTGTGTGTGTGTGTGTGTGTGTGTGCGCGCGCGCGCGCGCGCGCGCGTGTGTGTGTGTGTGTGTGTGTGTGTGTGTGTGTGTGTGTGTGTGCACGAGAGCATGCAGGCATATGCGAAAAACCCTTTCTAAGCATATGTGTTGCAGAATAATTTTTTTTTAATGATTCACAAACCATAACACTATCACGACACGACCACCACTTCCACTCCCTTTCCCCTTAACTCTGCCGTACCCTTGTCCCGTTCATCGCAACAATAAAAATGATGGAAGCCAATCCAGTGCTAGAGAATACCATCTTCAAGAATACAAACACAAGAACGTAAACCATCCAATCAGCAATCCCTGATAATTATCCACTGCACACTCGTAACTCAGAACAAAGAGGCCAGGATGACCACCTGATTTTTATATATCAGAGAAGAACTAGATTCAAGAGGACGTTCAGGTGGGACTGGGATGGCAGAGGTTGGGGAGTGTTGATGTGTAAGAAAAGCTTGTGCAAAAATTAAGGAATCTGGGGCAGCGTTCTGAGGTTTGCTCTTCACAGAAGACCAAAGCCTTTCTACGGCTGTCTCAATAGCTCGCATGCTACATAGGCTACAGCCACTCTTTTGGCTCCAATTGCAGCAGCTTTTGGCAAAATAGAGAGGGGAGAAAAGACAAGACACAGAACACGAATTTCAGATAAAAAATAAATCATTTAAGAAGTCTGTAAGGAATACTTGTTCTAGTACAACTGTAACATTATATTCCACCACAAATCATCTCAAGAGCTGATGGAGACAGTTTCTTCAAGCTTATCATATCGTAATCAGCCACAATCCCCGGTAGTTTCCTGACGCAATTTTCTTTTCCTTTCTAGCACAGCATTTCCTAACTTTCCAGATTCACATGCAATCCTATAAATCTCAGACGATCAAAAGTAGCATTCTAGAGAGCTGGCAAGACTTGTTGGACGCCACAGCTCAATTTCTCGCTAACAATCTGGAATTGTCATAAACCTACGCCTCGGTTGCCTCCCATGTTTTAAGAGAATGGGGATTTTGGAGGGACGGGGGTGGGATGGGGGGGGGGGGATATCTTTCTCACATTGTTTTGAATTCATTTCATCTTCGGGGTCAAGTTGTTTGCTCTGGGCCATATGGGGGTTGGGTGCCGCTTGTGAATGGGAAGCCACGTCACGCATGGAGTCAGTGGCAGTGCAGAGTGGATAAACAAGGGTGCGCGCGGTTGTGCTCACGATTATTCAGGGCTGCATTCCCCTACGTGGAGGACTGGTGGAAAAAAAGCAGAGGTCCATGGTGCCCCTCTCTCTCTCTCTCTCTCTCTCTCTCTCTCTCTCTCTCTCTCTCTCTCTCTCTCTCTCAGTGACTGGCGCTGTCCTCCGTGACCTGCCCTCGCCCTGACGAAGAACTAATTTCTTCAGGGAATGGGAAAACAATGAAGGGAGGAAACTCGGAAAACGAGTTGACCCGCACACCAAAAGCCGCATCAGCTAACTAATCGTTCTCCTCTGTATGAGTCACCGATCACTGATTTTCTTTCCCCCCCTCCCTCTGGTATCACTTTTCCAGCCTAATCTCTCTCCTTCTTCCCCATACCCCCACCACCCTCTTCCCTTTTCCCCTTTCTTTTCCGTCCCTTGACAATGGTGCATTGACTCGAAACGTTCGGTTGAGGCATCGGCTGGGATGCATGTGTTCTGTTGGGAATATCATCAGGGGCGTCGTTGTTACGACTGTTGATGCGCCGTTGTGGGTCGCTTTAGCAGATGATGTGATTTTACGTCAATAATGTCTCCGGTTGTATTTGTTTAGAGTGGCGTGTGTGTGTGTGTGTGTGTGTGTGTGTGTGTGTGTGTGTGTGTGTGTGAGAGAGAGAGAGAGAGAGAAAGTGTGTGTGTGTGTGTGTGTGTGCGTGCGTGCGTGCGTGCGTGTGTGTGTGTGGGTATGTATGTGTATGTGTGCGCGCGCGCGCGCGCGCGCGTTTTGTGTGTTTGTGTGTGTGTTGATGAGTAACCCACGACTGTCAGTTTGTTTTGCGTTTCTGTCGTGTGACACTGAGCCACAAAAGTTCATAGCTGAAACTTAAGGGTCTCTGGTAAAGAGAACTGCTCTTGTAAAAAAAAAAAATTCAGGGAAAGACAACGCCAGTCTTTTCTATCGCAAATCGAGTTACAGTTCTCAGTTAATGGGAACTAGAACACAGAGAACTAGAACGTCAAAGACGTACACGCCGAAATAACAATCAGGATATCAATTGTCTGTATTACATTTGATTGTAGCAAAGCAGCAGTAAGAATAAGAACAACACACGGCCATTGCCCATAAGAATACTGACGACATCAAGAATACCAACAATGACGCTAAGTTTAGAAAAAACAGCCAAAACAATAAAAAAGATGAGAATGGCAGTAACAACAAAGATCAGAAATCTCTCTCTCTCTCTCTCTCTCTCTCTCTCTCTCTCTCTCTCTCTGTGTGTGTGTGTGTGTGTGTGTGTGTGTGTGTGTGTGTGTGTGTGTGTGTGTTTTGTCCCATTCTCTGTGCCATGACAACAACACTAAACAAAGGAGTAGACCCCTCCCTCGTCTTTCGTTTCCTTTTTTTTTTTTTTTTTTTTTTTTTTTTTTTTTGCTGCCCCAGTTTCTGTGCCACCTACAGTCTTGTTCCCCTTGCATCCAGACCACACCTTTCACACCCATTCTGATCTTTTAAAAGGTGATGAAGCTTCGTGGGGCTTGCATGGTGTGAGACATAAACACTTTACAGCAGTCTCCATGAAAACCTTGTTCAGAGATGTCCCACCTCGTGCGATCTTGAATTTCTGAAAGAGATTCACATTTTTCATCTCATCTAAGATTACAACGGGAGGAAGATTTTTAACGAAGTTTCTGATGTGTTTTGAGAATGTGTATGTGTTTTGAGAATGTGTATGTTAAAGTTTGCGTGAATGGTCTTGTTTTTTGTAAGGACTTGTGAGTTGCGTTCAGTGCGGTTACAGCCCTGATATGACCCTTTGTGGTCGACTGGGCTATAAGCAACATTGCCTTACCTTACCCTCTGTGCCACCTCAATGGCATTGCACCCACGCCGCTCGTTCCACAGCCACAGCCCGGCCCGACCCGCCGCAGTAGCGGTAGTCTAATGAGAGCAGTCATGGCCAAGCAATCGTAAGGCAACTCACCAGAGAAGACACTGCAGTCCTGAGGGGGTCACTTCGCTGGTGTGCTCTGTTGCCTGTTCTGACCAAACACACGCAGGAAACCCCCTAAGAAGCCCCTTACTGACGACAGTAGCAACTTAGTCGCTGGCGCAAGTGAGCTCTCTGTCTCCGGACGGCAGCACCACGTCCGATCAACAACAGTCCCCATGGATATGCCGATGCCGGTGACCCCAACAGACACAAACCAAAGCCATAGACGTGGGAAGGCAAATCCATACTGAGGTCACCCTGAGAGCAGGGCATAAAGAGCCACAGAATTTGAGACTTTTTATGCTGATCGATGAGGATGAGGACGATGAAGATGCTATAGATTTTCCATTCAGGTCTGACACACGGCTGCACTCTAAGCTTACTTTCGTAAGATATCCAGGTGTCAGCCAGGCCCGAGAGTTTCAGACATCTGCAGTGCTGGTCAGGAAATTTGAGCAACTGTTTCAGAGGCGTACCCATTAAGTGGATGAAACTCGACAGTGTAGTCCCAGTTTTTTCCAACTGAGCCTATTGCGTAGGAACCGGTCGGAGCAGAAATATCCCACATATAATGGCTCTGATACTAATCGAACCCTCGGGAGTCCACAACTCTAACCACTTCGCCACGGCAGTTGGTCCTACCTCATCTTTACCACACTAAATTACCCCCTCAAATTCTTTTTAGGGATAAAAATGAACCAGAGGCAAAACAGATTACGTGCCTGAAGGTGCACCGAGTGCTCTTTTTTTTTTCAAAACAGTGTCACACTGAATTGTATCTACAGTCTCTCTCTCTCTCTCTCTCTCTCTCTCTCTCTCTCTCTCTCTCTCTCTCTCTCTCTTCCCGTTTTGACCTGCCATCATTCATTCCTGCCCCCCTCACCCTCTCCCACACCGCTCACTGACCCAACTTCATTTTCTCACTCTCAGGTCTCAGACCAATCCGTCATCGTTGGAATGTTTAGCCAACCGTTTGACCTTAAGGGCCAGAGGGTTAACCCTCTGGGCTGCGCTTGTGAACTCTCTGTGCAGAAATCTACTGCTTTCTTATTGATTCCGCCATTGTTGCCATCGGTCTCCCTATCCCGTCCACGTTTTTGAACGTCTCCTTTCTGCCCTCTGCCATTTTTCGCCCCCTGTGCGTACTCCAGGGCCAGGCTGTGAACTGTTCTTTGGCTAGATTGAGCCCGTTGTTTTGCTTTTCCTTTCTTTGCTTCTTTTCTTATTGTTTTTTTTTTTCAGTTTCTTATTTGTTTTTTTTCAGTTAAGTTGAATGCTTTATTGTAGTTGTTGCTTCTTTGTGTTTTTCCCCTTTTCCTGCTTTCTTTTTAATACTTTCGATCCTTCACGTTGTTTCTGGCTTTTTTGTTTGCTGTTTGTTTGTTTCTTTTTTTCATTCCATTTTGTTAGTTTTTACGTGTGTTCGCGTAGCCTCTCATACGTATGCATGATTTAAACAAGCAGTTTGCGAACATGGTCTTATGGATTTATTTTTTTAAGTAATAAAATCCAGCTTTTCCAGTTGACACTTGAAGCTGTCATTTTGTCACGCATGATGTGAAAACTTCAAACAGCTGTTGACCTTCCAAGGTGGTTAATGCTTCACATTTTCTTCAATTCTTGCCCTTTTTGTGTGTTGCTCAGTCACATTTTGGTAAGAACTTTATTGTCATGTGTTTTGTGCGTATTCCCTTCTAAGGGCTCAGACATCCCAAGTGTAACGTTTCATCCACATTTTCGCTCACTGTCACACAAAGACGTTCACGGCCACCGACCGTGTGCGCAGAAACTAATCGGATTGAATGAGTAGTATGAACGTAATCAACATATTTGCACATCCTTCAAGAAAAATATTGGATCGTACACAAGATAAATGTACCCAAAGATTGATGAATTTCTTAGATTTTTCGTCGCTGTTACACTGTCATCATTATTAACTCTCCCTGTCCTTGTAAAAGTAACATTTTCAATTGCATGCCAAATCCACAAGAAACGCATTTTATTACACACAAATAATGATTTTGAACCGCTTATTTTTTCTGGGTCGGGGCGAGACGTGAAGGATGTGAGGAAATGACGACGCATCGGGTAAAACGTAATTGGTTGATATGTGATTGGCTGAAATATAATTGGGGCAACACGTGATCGCGCTAAACATGGTGCACCGGCGAATGTGGTAGTTTGCCTGATTGATTCGGGTGTCGCTGAATACCCAGCACAGGAAACTTGAGAGAAAAGCTGTAGTCTGCAGGGTGGAACTGGGCAGTGCGTTTTATCCACATCTTTTTTTCTTTTTTTTTTATCAGTTCCATGCGGTTTAAAGAGCAACAGCTATACATATCACTTTCAATATATCTTTCTTTTAGCTGTATTGGACAGCCTTTTTATCCCACTGGCTGGGTGTTTGTTTCGTTTTGTCTGGGTTTTTGATTGGATTGGGTTTTTTTATTCGCTTGTTTGTTTGTTTGGTTTTTTTTGTTGTTGTTGTTGTTGTTTTTTTTCTCTATCGTAATCATGCTTCCTATTTTTCCTTTGTTTATTTCTTATATTTTCTTCTTTTCCATCATTCTGCATCTAAATTCCTTTGTCATTTTGACAAATCTTTTAACAAATTGATATTAGCCTGCTTTCCCACAAAAAACAATTCAGTTTTCCTGATTTTAGATAAGGGCTAACTGGTAAAGCAATAAATGTTTCCCAGTTTACAGTGATAATGCACGATCTGCTTCTAAAACACATTTTTTGTTTTGTTTTGTTTGATGCTTTCATCTGTAATAATGTGCTACGGATTGTCACACACAGATTACCTGACAGAAATATTAATCCAGAAATGTTAGTTAACGAGTTTGTAGGATGAGCCTACAATCATTGGATTTTGCGTATTGAATGGTCGACCTTACGTCACGTGAACCGCAGCAGCAGAAACAGAAGTAATATCAGACGAAGAAGAAGAAGAGAAAGAAGCAAAAGAGTGGGGGGGGGAGCAGCAGGTGAAGAGGGAGAAGGATGACGATAATATTAATTATGATGATAATATTGAAGGTTTAAAAATTCTGAAGGGTATATCCAGGGAAAATACCGGACTGAATGTCTGTAAAATATACCCAGGGATATACCAGACCGGAGTTCGGCAGGGGTGTCTGCTGTCGCCGTTCCTTTTCCTCCAGGTCATTGACTGGATCATGAAGACCACTACAACAGGCAGGAACAACGGTATACAATGGACAATCTGGACGCAGCTCGACGACCTTGACTTCGCTGACGACTTGGCGCTCCTGTCACACAGCCACAGCCAGATGCAGGATAAGACCACTCGCCTGGAGACCACATCAGCCGGAACAGGGCTCAAGATTAACAGGAAGAAGACCGAGCTGATGAAAATCAACACCACTGCCAGCACATCAGTCACAGTCGGCGGAGAGCCCATCAGGGAGGTGGAGTCTTTCTTCTACCTGGGAAGCATGGTTGACCAACAGGGAGGCACGGACCGAGACATCACAGCCAGAATCAGCAAGGCAAGAGCAGCTTTCGTCATGCTCAAGAACATCTGGGCATCTGGAGGAATTAGCATAAGAACCAAATTCCGCATCTTCAACTCAAATGTGAAGTCAGTTCTGCTCTACGGATGCGAGACATGGCGGACAACACAGACGATGCAACAAAAGATTCAGACATTCTTCAACACCTGTCTGAGGCGCATCTACAAAATCCGATGGCAGGAGAAGATCCGAAACGAAGATCTGTGGGAGCGTGCGGGACTGGAACCAGTGGCCAAGCAGATACTGCGAAGGAAGTGGGGGCTGGATCGGACACACCCTCAGGAAGCCAGCGTCCAGCACCACACGCCAAGCCCTGACCTGGAACCCGCAGGGAAAAAGGAAGAGAGGCCGACCTCGCAACAGCTGGAGGCGAGACACGGAGGCAGAGCTGAAACAACAGGGGACCAACTGGACTGGAATGACCAGAACAGCCCAGAAAAGAGTGCGATGGCGAAGGGTCGTCGATGGCCTATGCTCCACCGGGGGCGATGGGCATGAATGAATGAATACCAGACTATATGTTAAGTTAAAACCGTAGTGTTATCGCAAGATTTGATTTGAAGTGACTATGATTCAGGCCACCCTATAAAAGAAAACGAAACTTGCATTAGCATTCTAACACACACACACACACACACGCACGCACGCACGCACGCACGCTCGCACTCACACAAAGACGTACACACACAGGCACACAATCTCAGTCAGTAACACATTCAATTTCACTAAATCCACTCAGCATCCTTTCGTTTCGGTTTCTGTAGATTTGGCAGAAAGAAATTCTGACCTTGCATTTTCATCCTGAAGATTTAGTTGAAAGAAACCGTAGCCTCGTACTTCGATCCTGGTGGTAAGATCTCTTATAGACTTGTGTTTCGATCCTGGAGGTAAGATCTTATAGACTTGTGTTTCGATCCTGGTGGTAAGATCTTATAGACTTGTGTTTTGATCCTGGAGGTAAGATCTTATAAACTTGTGTTTCGATCCTGTAGTGAAGAATTGTCGCCCCAAACTTCTATCCTGATAGTAATAAATTGTAGTTTACGAATTTCATCCTGGTAGTGAGAAATAGTAGTCTTTATTTCGAATTGTCTAATGGTAGCAAGCAATTCTACATTTTTCCCCTGTGCATTTGATGGTGGATAATTGAGCCTTTGGTTCCTTGGGTTCCTGTGATTACAGTACGGTTTTGGTTGAAATAATGATTTTGTAAAGGTTCCGCGCCGGTTTCGGTATCAAACGGCAAGTCACAGGAAAGGAAACCACTGTAATCCATCTTCAGAACACAGTGAGCCAAGTGAAATGAAAACGCTAATTAGTATAGATATCGACACTTGTCGGCGCTACGCTCACAACGCGGTGTTCAGTCTTAGTGACTGTTTTCAGCAGTGCTGACGTCACAGCGCCACAGTAGTTGAGAGCTAAAGTAAAACCAATCTTCACGTCAAAGAAAGATTATAGGGCACAATTCTGTATGTGTGTGTGTCTGTCTGTCTGTGTGTGTGTGTGTGTGGAGAGAGAGAGAGAGAGAGAGAGAGAGAGAGAGAGAGAGAGAGAGAGAGTGTGTGTGTGTGTGTGTGTGTGTGGAATGGATGCGTTCAGAATACTGTAATAAAAACATGGTGTTTAGAGGCTGATGGCCTTCCATAGGGGTGCGGGTGCCTTACTATGGGAAATGATCAGAGCAGGATAATGGGGTGGAAGCGGGGGGTGAAGGGAACATGTCAGTTGGTGGAAGAACGCTTGTGTTATTAACAGTTCGTTGTCGAATCACATCAGATCACGAAAATGGAACGATAAATCAGGATGAAAAAAAGGGAAACAAAGAAACATATATTTTTGAATGCTGCATGAACATTTACAATATGAATGTTTCTGCCATAAGGCCTAACTTACTTCGCAGAGTTTTAATATCAGGCGTATAGTTTGTCAGTTATTTCCTTCCTTTCTTCCCTCTCTTGTCCCCACAGTGCAACACATCATTGACATCTTGACTACCACCCTGCCCTTAACCCCATCCCTTTACCCCCACCATCTCTCTCTCTCTCTCTCTCTCTCTCTCTCTCTCTCTCTCTCTCTCTCTGGTCTCTCTCTCTCTCTCTCTCTCTCTCTCTCTCTCTCTCTCTCTCTCTCTCTCTCTCTCTCTCTCAGCCTGTTGTATCCCGCCCCCTCCCACTCACGTCTCCGACTTCACTCACCCTTCCTCTCCCTTCTCTTGCTCGACCATCATCTCCAAATCTCTGTCAAGTCTTCTTTCCTTCTGTGCTTTCCTCTTATTTATTTGCCATCACAACAGTCGCAGTCTTACAAATTGACGAAGACGCTGATCGTTATTATATTTTCTTTTTTGTTAAAAAAAAGTTATGTATCATCAGTTTAATGTATGTATGAAAATCTCTGCACACTGTCCTCTTTCTGCGTATATGTATCTCTTCTGTTGCTTGAATAAAATATGTGACGGGGAAAAAATTTTTTTCTAGTTCATATGACGCTTTTCAGTTGAAAGGATAAGTAGATGTTCTGTGTACTGCGCAACTCGCAAGTGTGTAAAAGAATCCAAGCCAAGAAAGTGGTAGTTCAGTGCAAGATTCTGTAGATGAAGCAAACAAACAAAACATAGGTGAGGTTGAATTTAGAAAGAAAAAAAAAAAACGTAGAGAATACTATTATGTAGCGTGTTTGGAAAAGACAGAATGATTCCATGACGCCCCTCCTTTCTCTTTCAAACAGACGAAAGACGGGCAATAAAATATACAGAACAATACATTTTGTTTTTAGTTTTGACCCACACAGAAAACAACGCCCGCAGCCATACTCAACCTGCTGTTATGGAGATAATGGGGGGGGGGGGGGGTATAGTGTGTGTGTGTATCTGTCTACCTGTCTGTCTGTGTCTGTGTGCACGTGTGTGCGTACGTGTGTGTGTGTGTGTGTATGTGTGCGTGCGCGCGTGCGTGCGTGTGTGTGTATGTGAATATGTGTGTGTTTGTCTGTGTGTCTGTCTGCTAGTGTGTCTGTATTTGCACTTGTGTGTATGAGAGAGAGAGAGAGAGGGGGGGGGGGGGTGGAAGAAAACAAAGAGGATGACTGTGATGTGAGATGACGCAACAGTGAACAGACAGAACCACCAACTGTTCCACATCGCCACACAGTTTTGGTTGACAAAATTTTGTACACGGGACCACTTTTGTTCCTGGTATCCATTTTTTCATCGAACTTTCAGTCGACACCAGTTCGTCTAAACAGTCAAAACATAAGAACAAAACAACAGTAGCTACAGAACAAATGAAGAAACTGAAGAAGACATTTAGATTCAAGATTCAAGATCGCTAGACAGTATTATTCACAATAGTTTCGATCGGATACCACAAGCTGGCCAAGAGACAGGTTTAACAAATTGTCACCGCCCCTCGACGACCGATTGTAACTCTCTCTCTCTCTCTCTCTCTCTCTCTCTCTCTCTCTCTCTCTCTCTCTCTCTCTCTCTCTCTCTCTCTCTCTCTCTCTTCGTTATCCCGTCCGACCAGACGTTGGTCCTGCAGTGGACATGGTGGTTCTGGAATGTCTTGGACAAGAGTGAATCTCCTCGCTCGCTCCATCCGTCTCCGTGTGGCCATCACTCTGTCCTCGGTCCATCCGTCTCCGTGTGGCCATCACTCTGTCCTCGGTCCATCCGTCTCCGTGTGGCCATTACTGTGTCCTCGGTCCATCCGTCTCCGTGTGGCCATCACTCTCTCCTCGGTCCATCCGTCTCCGTGTGGCCATCACTGTGTCCTCGCGCCATCCGTCTCCGTGTGGCCATCACTCTCTCCTCGGTCCATCCGTCTCCGTGTGGCCATCACTCTGTCCTCGCGCCATCCGTCTCCGTGTGGCCATCACTCTGTCCTCGGTCCATCCGTCGCTCTCGCTTCTGACTGGAATGGTCTCCCTTCCTTTCTCCCTTCTTCCGCTGCAAGACGCGTCCCCCACAGGAACCGGAACTCAAAGGGTGGTGTCGAGAGTGTTCATATCGAGAGAACACACTATTGATTGGGAATTTCTTTTTTTTTTCTCTCTCTCTCTCTCTCTCTCTTTTTTTTTTTTCAATATTTTCTTTTCTTTTCTTTTTTTTTTTTTTTTTTTTTTTTGGTCAGGAAGATGGTGGCAAGGGATGGGGTGCAGTGAGCTGATTGAAGGGATGAGGGAAGAATGGGGGTAACCCTCTCTCTCTCCTCTCTTTCTCTCTCTCTCTCTCTCTCTCTCCCCTCTCTCTCTCCCCCCCCCCCCCCTCTCTCTCTCTCTCTCTCCTCTCTCTCTCTCTCTCAGGAATTGGTTGGGGAGGGATGACATGCCTGCCTCTCCTTTTTTCCCTCTCTCTCTCCCCCTCCCTCCCCCCTCTCCTCTCTCTCTCCATCTCTCTCTCTCTCCTCTCTCTCTCTTTTTTTTCCCCTCTCTCGTCTCCTCTCTCTCTCTCTCTCTTTTGAAGGGATCTCTCTCTCATTGAAGGGATGAGGGTCTCCCTCTCTCTCTCCCCTCCCCTCTCCCTCTCTCCTCTCTCTCCTCCTCTCTCCTCTCTCTCTCCTCTCGATCTCCCCTCTCTCTCTCCCCCCCCCTCTCCCCCCCTCTCTCTCTCGCTGAACATGAAGCTGTCAATTGGTTTGGAAGGCGAGTCAAGAATCAAGCTGCCCGTTCGAGGTGGCTGACAGCCATAATCATGATTATTCCACGGCGTATAGGTTATGTCAGAGGCGCTCTTCACTTGTGTAGCGAAACACGCCATTCACGAAATGAGATTAAAATGAAGGCAGGAAGTTACGCAAGGAGGAACGTTGAGGCTTTGAGCAAAGGGAGGGAGAGAGAGGGAGGGAGAGTGAGAGAAACGGAGACAGAGAGCGCGAGATTTTGGTAGGTGAAGAGATGGCAGTGCAAGAATCAAACCTATATCTATCTCTCTCTCTTTGTCTATC
>JADBJO010000011.1:875812-888312 GCA_016801955.1 Conus betulinus
CACGAAGAGGCCACTGATGCAGACCAACCATGCACAGGTAAGTAGTCAAGGGGAAAGGGAATAATAGGTCATTGTCCACCTGAATAAGCACAGAAAAAAAAAAAGGGGGGGGGGGGAATTACAGAGAATTGCTACGCTTTTTCATTGATACCAGCTGGATTTCTGGTGCCAAGTTTTTGAATCAGGTGAGACTCCATATCCTTCCTGTCTCTAGAGTCACTAGTTTTCATGAGCCACAAGCCCTTCACCCTTGCATTGTGTGCGGAATGGCTGGGGAGGTTGAAGTGCTTGGCTACTGGTTTGTCCCTGTTGTATTTAATGTCAGCGAGGTGTTCCTTGAATCTGACAGTCAGAGAGCGTCCGGTCTCACCAATGTAAAGTTTAGAGCAAACGGTGCAGTGGATGATGTAGATCAAGTTAGTGGTTTGGCAGTTGAAGAATTTTGGAGACAGTCATGCGTGAACTGGGTCCTTTCACTTCAATGGCAGTGCAGATGAAGGGGCAGGTCTTGCAGTTGGGTAGATTGCACGGGCTTGTGCCTACAGAAGATTTACGTCTGTGAGGCTGGAGACTGGAACGCACAAGCATGTCACGGATATTCTTGTCCCGTTTGTAGGCAACTAGAGGGGGCTGGGAAAAAATTTTAGCCGAGTGAGCACAAGACTGAAGGATGTTCCCAGTTGGTTTGGAGAATTTTGCGCACCTGGTGGACAGAAGGGTGGTAGAGCAGGCTGACAACAGGTCTGTCTCTGGTTGATTCCTGGGGTTTCGGTTCCAGAGCTTGTGGGCTGGTGATGAGCTGGACTTTCTGGAGAACACGATCAATGATGTCTTCGGGACAGTGGCGTTCGAGGAAGAACTGTTTCATTTCTAGGGCTTTTACATCAAAGACAGAGTTCTCAGAAGCAGAGTCTGCGGAGTCTCAAGAACTGAGAGTAGGGTATGCTGGTTTTGGTACTGGGGATTATGTGACGATCTGTAGTCGAGATACAGTGTGAGTCCGTAGGTTTATAGTGGATGGAAGTGGAGAGTCCACTATCGGTGATGGAGAGACTCATGTCGAGGAAAGTGATGCACTTTTCAGAAATTTCGTGGGTGAACTTGATAGTAGGATGAAAGTTGGACTGCTGTGATGAAGACATGGAGATCACTGATGGGCATGGAGGTTGCACCAAGTCCGTCATCGATGTAGCGTTTATAAAATTCAGGGATAGGACCATGGTATGTTGTTGCAGGAAATTGTGTTCAAAGTATCCCATGAAAAGGCATGCGTAGCTGGGGCCCATTTTTGGTGCCCATGGCGACACCACTGATTTGCTTGAAGGTGTCGCCAAGGAAGGTAAAGGTGTTGTTGGTTAGGGCAAGTTCTGCAAGGCGAATCAGAGTGGTGGTTGCAGGGGAAGGGTCTTTTCTTTGGTTGAGAAAAAATGACAGGGCTTGCAGTCGATCTGTATGGGGAATACTGGTATACACAGATGTCACGTCGAGAGTGAATAGATATTTAGGCTGGAACTTCGGATTAAGGTGGAGGTCATTGATGAGACAGAGAGCATGAGTAGTGTCCTTGATGAATGTAGGCAGATCTTGAACGAGGGGTTGGAAGATGGAGTCAAGGTATTCGGAAATATTTTCTGTGGGGCAACTGCAGGCTGAGACGATGGGTCTACCAGGGGTGTTGGCCTTGTGAATTTTAGGCAGATGGTAGAAAATGGACTCTCTGGTCTTGGCTTTGATCAACAGTTTAGCCGTGGGAGATAAGTGGCCTTTTTTGACAAGGTCCTTGATGGTTTTTGAAAGGGCTAATTAATAGAGCTACCACTTTCTTCTTTACGATCACACACATAATAATAACACTGTTGCTGCTGCTGCTGCTGATGCTGCTGCTGCTTCTGCGGCTCTTCTTTCTTTGTTTCCTTTTACTGCTGCTACATTTTTTTGTACATCTGCTGTTCCTACAGTTCATCCTACTACAACAACTACTCTACTACTACTACATTACCAACATTACCCACACACACACACACACACACACACACACACACACACACACACACACACACACAGAGTTACCACCACCACCACCACTACTGTAATAACTGCTAGTATGATTGTTGTTGCTGCTGTTACTACTACTACTACTACTGCTCCTGCTCCTGCTCCTCCTGCTGCTGCTAGTGTGTTGCTGCTACTATTGGCATGACTACAACTGCTGCTGCTGCTACTTTTGCTGCTGCTACTACCACCACCACAACCACCACTACAGCAAACTACTGCTACTTCTGCCGCTGCATCTGCTGCTGCTGTTCCTGCTTTTGCTGCTACTGCTGCCACAGCTGATGCTGCTTATGATGATGATGATGATGATGCTTATGATGATGATGATGATGATAATGATGATGATGATGATGATGATAATGATGATGATGATATTGCTGCTGATGATGATTCTACCACTGCTGCTGCTGCTGTTATTATTACTACTACTGCTGCTGCTACTATTACTACTACTACTATCAGCACCGCCACCACTACTACTAGTGGTAGTAGTACTACCACTACTAATACTGTAATACCACTGTCACTTCTGCCATAACTAATACTTCTTTTACCACCACCACCACAACCTCCTCCACCACCTCTATGATTACTGTTGTATTGCTGAAGCTGTTCTTACTTTTATCAGTGATGGAAATGAATGTAAATGTGGGATATCTGTTCTGTTCAGTGTCACTGGTCACATTTTGTGTCTTTTCCACCTGTGTTTGTGTGAGTGTGTGCGCGGGATGTGTGCACGAATATGTTCATTGCCTTACAGTATTAACGCACGTGTGTGTGTGTGTGTGTGTGTGTGTGTGTGTGTGTGTGTGTGTGTGTGTGTGTGTGTGTGTGTGTGTGACATTACTCTCCCTTCTCTCTCTCTTTTCATTTTCCCTGTCTTTTTGTCTCTGTCTGTCTGTCTGTCTGTCTGTCTGCCTGCCTGCCTGTCTGTCTGTCTGTCTCTCTCTCTCTCTCTCTCTCTCTCTCTCTCTCTCACACACACACACACACACACACACACACACACACACACACACACACACATGTACACACACACACACACACACACACACACACACACACACACATGTACACACATGTACACACACACACACACACACACACACACACACACACACACACACACACACACACATGTACACACACACACACACACACACACACACACACACACACACACACACACACACACACACACACACATTCTGAGCCCAGCACCATCCTAACCGAATTCCCCCAGCTTTATGTTAAAAAAACCGCCTGCAATGAAATGATGAAGACAACTACTTCATTTCAAACTTTTTCATAACTATTTACGAGGTAATTCCCAAACCAAATAACATCCCACACCACCAGTCCCAAAGTTCTACTGAATTCCCTCCAAAGAAGAACCCAGACTCTTTCCCCTGTGGCTTGCTACAAAATCCTCATGCACGTGTGCCATAACAATGGCCGGAAACACAGGTAATCTGGAAAAGATCCTGTTAAACAATCAAACTGAAGCCTAATTCATAGCGAATGAAGAAACAAGGAGAATATCTATTTTCGCCTCAGTCGTCTCTCTCTCTCTCTCTCTCTCTCTCTCTCTCTCTCTCTCTCTCTCTCTCTCTCTCTCTCTCTCTTTCTCTGTTAGGGCGACTTCATCACTGAGGCATAAGCAAAGCGATGGGTGGGGTATGGAGACAGAACGGGAGAAGAGGGTAACATAAGATTCGGACCCTATCTGTCCTTTCACCCTCAAAGTCGTTTGTTACCTAACCCCCCACCCCACCCCACCCCCACCCCCACCCCACCCCCACGCCGACTCTGGCGTGAATCGGTGGCGACAACACAGATCAAAGTCCAGTCAATTCTTTCACATCGCCGGTGGTTTCACCGTCTCCCAGAGGCCCCGGGTTATCCATTACCAGTGCTGAGGCCATGTATCTGACAGTGCGCCATCTCCAGCACGTCTTCTCTTCACATAGAGGTCCCTGAGATCATCAGATGCAACAAGCAGACAGAAAGACAGTACAGACCTGTGGACAGACGGCAGACGCACAGACAGTGCGCTAGCTAGAGGTCCTGGGATCAGGGTCAGTGACAGGACCAGGGCACATTGACTGATAGAAGGACCAAACATATTATGTCTAAGCGTGTGAGAGCACGCAGGCATAGGTGGGGTTCTCTCTCTCTCTCTCTCTCTCTCTCTCTCTCTCTCTCTCTCTCTCTCTCTCTCTCTCTCTCTCTCTCTCTCTCTCTCTCTGTATATGTGTGTGTTCGTGTGAGTTGCGCGCAAGCGTGCATGAGTGTGCGTGTGTTTGCGTGTGTGTGTGTATCTGTCTGTGTCTGTATATTTGTTCGTGTATGTGTGTTCGTGTGTGTTGAGCGCAGGCGTGCATGAGTGTGTGTGTGTGTGTGTGTGTGTGTGTGTGTGTGTGTGTGTGTGTGTGTGTGTGTGTGTCGTGTCGTGTGTGTGTGTGTGTGTGTGAGAGAGAGAGAGAGAGCAAATCTACGACGCACCAAACTCTCTCAGAATCGGGAAACATGTCTTTTTTCCATTTCCCACTTGGTTTTAAAAAGACATATTACAAAGTTCGCCTACCTTGGCTAGAATTGGAATTCTCAGCAGAAAGTTGTGGACCAATAGAATCGCATCCATTTACTGAACAGAAACAACTGTCGTCAGAGGAGTGGCTGATCAGGTGTAGTCCCGCTGATCAGCAAAACACACCTTTTAAAAAGAAAATCTGGCTGGCATCTCCATCCATGAAGTGTGTACTGAACGGATGATTAAACCCATTCCCCTTGATGTTTCTCTCGTTGCTATTAGAAGAGAAATACCAGCTGTATCGTCTTCCAGTCATTGATGTAGCGAAGATAAATGCTAAAATTAAAGTTGCCGTATATGTGTCATATATGGCACTACGCTATTTAAAACACCATGTACATCAACAGACAAAGGTTTGTACTCTAGTCGTATAGGAGTGAATGTTGAGGACCAAAGTGTACAAGTTGTGAACTGCCATTACCCAGCTGAGCGTCCAGAAAAGAAGCTGGCTGGGTTGCTGGGTTCAGATTTCGATTGCCTTGACCAATTTGTTTTTTGGTGGCGAACAAAAATGAAACGATCCCTGTTCCTCTTCAAAAACTGAAGTTAGTTAATGTGTTAATAATCTCAAGAATTACAAAGTATGTAGTGCTAATCAAATACTGAATTAATGTCTCAAAGCTTTTTGACATAAATGGCGATTATTGATTCAGTACTGCTTAAACGGATCCTCAAGATGGGCCTAGTTCAACCAGACCAGGCAACATTCGTTATAAGGTCTAAGAATTCAATAACAGGATGACAAATAATTATCACGATATCACTATCCCTGAATTGCTTAGATAAATTATCATACGTGTTCTGAAACAGAGCCTAAAACGGTTTGGGGAGGCCAATGGCTTATTTTGTGAGATGCAAGCTGGATTTCGATCTGGATACACAAAACTGGATCACTTGCTTACTCTGCAAGGATTTTTTTAAAGAAAAGGCTATGTTGTGCTTTACTGAGTAATGAAAAGCGTATGATGCTGTCGAAAGAATGTATTTAGGCCGAATTTTGTTGACTGTGAGAATCAACGGAGACATTTTACAAATAAAACTAAGTATCATGTGTGATAGAAAACGATGAATATCCTCTGCTATTTTCCCCAATCAAGTTGTGAAGTCAGGTAAAATTTTACATTTACAGTTTGATTTATTTTCATATTATCTCAAACTTTCTTAAAACAAAATGTGATTGCAATAACAACTGTTGCGAAAGAAGCAAAGAAAGTGGGAAATGCTGGGTTCTAATGTTGAATGCTTGTAAGACTCTTTCTGTTTTGTGAGCTGATGACACTGTATATCTTTTTCTCCAAGACAGATAGGCCATAAACATGATCTGAGGCAGTTAAACAATGTTTTGATTTTTTTTGGTCTAAAATTTAGCTCACAGAAATGAAAAATGATCATCTTTTAAGGAAATTTGTATAAATTCAAAATATGTCAAATACCACACACACACACACACACACACACACACACACACACACACACACACACACACACACACACACACACACACACGCTCGCGCGCACGCATAACACAACACACACACACACACACACACACACACACACACACACACACACACACACACACACACACACACACACATCATCATCATCATCATCATCATCATCATCATCATCATCATCATCATCAACACCATCATCATCATATTTATCATATTCATCATCAAAATGAACACTGACACCCGACCTCTTAGATAAACACAAAACCTATTTCTCAAACTAACAACTTTCTCTCGCAATAACGTAACGAAAAGTGAAAGGAAGGAAAATGCCAAGTGAGGACCAAACTAAAAATGAACACTGGCCACCACAGACTGTGATTCCTCATAAGCCAGCCGCTTCAGACAGAACATCAGCAAACCAATCCATCTTTCTTAAGTTCTACCGCCTTCGTTCCCTGCAAAGTACTTGAGTGAAGTCGGCTGATTGAAAACTGAAGGCTAGGCAGGCTTAGCTGGGGTGGAGGAAAGTCTAGGGGACAGGCTAGGCAGGCTTAGCTGGGATGGAGGAAAGTCTAGGGGACAGCCGGAAAGGTGTGAATTACATTCGTGTGTGATGCAAGCTCGGGGACTCTTTGATTGAAAGACGAAAGGATGACTTGATGATTAGAGGGAAAAAAAACCCAGAGAATTGGTAGAAGACCTGGAGCAGGAACTAGTGGAGGGGTAGTGGGAAGGGAGGAGGCCGATGAGGAATTAGAGAGGTGATGCACACACATACGCAGAGGGACAGAATGTCACACACACCATTTATCTTTGCTGTTTTTTTTTTTTTAATTCATGATGAGTCTTTTTTATAGTCCACATCATTGACTTTCCTATCGACAGTCGCTTGAAGAGTGATGTTTTGTGCAGTTTGTCTCTGTTCTTTGTTATAACTGAAGAAGACACTCGTTGAAAATATACTATATTGTACATTGCCTGTTTCAGTCTTCTTGCTATCTTTTTGATTGCACAACACGTTCGTGATGTCCTAATTGATGGTGGGCACATTTCATTCTCCTTTTTATTACATTTCTGCCTTTCTTTTCTCAGACTTAGTTTCTACTTCCCTTCTCCAGTCTTAGCTGTGTTTCTCTTCTGCACAAACATCAAGCCATCTTCCATAGCTCAATCGATGCACTTACGACCGGTTTATTCCCGTGTAATTTAGACGAGTGCTTTCCCATTCAGATCCTTTTGAC
The DNA here is from genome assembly GCA_016801955.1 of Conus betulinus. NCBI lineage: Eukaryota > Metazoa > Mollusca > Gastropoda > Neogastropoda > Conidae > Conus > Conus betulinus. The sequence goes on from JADBJO010000011.1 coordinate 883,159, forward strand.
TGAGACCAACTGGAGTTTGGGGAAAATTAGATTTAAGCTCATCTCCACCCACATTCAAACACTCTGTGCTAGTCTCCATCAGGAGTGACCTACTTTATGTGTTACAGACAACACAAAGGATTTTCTGTTCTAAAACCAATATTTTTCTCTGTGAAAAGCTAAATTTAAGCTGATGTCCACCCACATCCACGTGCTAAATGCCAACCTCCATCATGTGCAGCATAGCTTCTTCGTTACAGACGACACACTCAAAAACACGCGCTTATCCCCGTGTCTGTTTCATGTTGCAAAATCGTGGCTAGAAATGTAAAGGCATCACATGCCATTAAAAAGAGAACACAGTCCAGAACTTCAACATTTCCCACTGCCGTTCGGAAGCTTCTGTTTCTGACGACATCTATCACTTTAGGCCATACCACTGCACTGGGATTTCCAGCCGCCACCCCATCTCCTCCTTGTGTTGCAACTCGTGATGTGACTCCATCTTTCTTCTGCTGTCAGCCATTTGGACAAATTGTTTTATGCGTGCTATATGTCTTTTTTTTGTGTTGTCTGAAAAGACGTGTGATAAGGAAAATCATCATTTTGTGAATTGAAAAGGGGGATGCTTTGCATTGATTTTGTGCGTTCGCCTTTTTTTTTACGTTTTCAGTAATGCGTAGTAGCAGTCTTCTGCGCGGCAAAAGAAATGCTAACATGAAAGAGAGAATCTCATCTTTCCACCTAACATGGAGTTTTTAGCCGGAAAGAGAAATAGAAAGAGAGACACAAGTAGAGTAATAAACAGAGAGAGAGAGAGAGAGAGAGGGGGGGGGGGGCAGGAGAGATGTGGAGGATGGTTGATTGCATGAAAAGACGCAACTAACTCTCTCTCTCTCTCTCTCTCTCTCTCTCTCTCTCCTCTCTCTCTCTCTCTCTCTCTCTCTCTCTCTCTCTCTCTCTCTCTCTCTCCATCCATCCATCCATCCATCCAATGAAGGAAATGAAGGTACCAATTCCAGAATATACGTAAGTGGATGAACACGGCGGATATTCTTCTCATAGCCTTCAAAAATGACTAGACAGTTTGACAAGTTAATTTACACGATGCCAAATCCAGAGAAAGAAGGGAGAAAGCAACCACTTAACTATTTCTCCCTCCCCTTTTCCTTCAGGTCAAACTGATAACGGAGGAAAAGCTATCAGACAGTGCATTTATTTTTCTTTGTTTATAAACATTTTCTTCAGGAAGGCTCTCTTTGCGTTAAACATTGCTTGTGTGTGTGTGTGTGTGTGTGTGTGTGTGTGTGTGTGTGTGTGTGTGTGTGTGTGTGTGTGTGTACCCTGTACTTTCTTGTCAGCTCGTAAAAACTATCAGCTAAACTTGGCAAAAATTATCCATTCTAGTAAAAGTACATAGCGTCTTTCTCCATAATGGTCTCTAGTTCACTTTTTCGGTCGGAATATTACAATTTTCGACAGGTATCTATTTTCACTCCGTAACAAATCCGTGTACGTTTTCTTTTTGATTCGCGTGATGTTGGTTTAGTGTTATTAAATACTTATCTTTCATACTATAATTAGGTAAATTAAACTTGAAACTTGAAACATGTGTGTGTGTGTGTGTGTGTGTGTGTGTGTGTGTGTGTGTGTGTGTGAGACATTTAAAAAAAAGGATTTTTTTTCACAGATGTGATGGAGAGTGGTGGTGTGGATCTCTCTCTCTCTCTCTCTCTCTCTCTCTCTCTCTCTCTCTCTCTCTCTCTCTCTCTCTCTCTCTCTCTCTCTCTTCCATTCTTTGTTTCTCATTTTAAATCCAGGAAAGCGATTTTATCTTTTTCTGCAAAGAAAAACGGAAATCGTACAAAATTCAAATATTTGTTTTTCTTCTTTGTCCACCCACAAATAAAGGTACGGTTCTGTGTGGCTGATCCAGCTATTACCAGTAAGAAAGAAAAAGAAAACGAACTGATTTTTGCTATTCCCTTTCCCCAATCAGCAGAGCTAGACAAACGTTAATGGGTTTAATAATAATTAAAAAAAAAATCCATTATCAGGAGCGAAGTTGGAAACAAGTAGCTTATTTCTTTTCGTCCCTGCCCCCCATCACCCTCTCTCCCCCTCTCTCTCTCTCTCTCTCTCTCTCTCTCTCTCTCCCCCCCCCCCCCCCCCCCCCCCCCCCCCCGTGTAGCGAATTCATCTTCATTGCAGGGGACAGACGGGAAACATGGGTGGGGTATGGAAGGGGTAGGGTTGGAAAGAAAGGACAAGATGGGATTTGACCCCACCTGTCCCCTTACCCTTGGCTCCGTTCATTACCTCACCCTCTCACGGCCCCGAGCATCCATCGGTGGTGACAACACAGATCAAACTTCAATCATTTCTCCCCCACCGCCAGCAGTTTTTCGCCATCTCCCAGAGGCTTCCCAAGTCATCCATTGCCCGTGCTGAGGCACTCTACCCGACAGCGTTTCATGTTGTGAACATAGTTCTTCCCCGCTTAGAGCTCTCGGGGTCGAAGAGTCAGAAACACAGCCAGGCAAACAGACAGACAACACAGAGGTCTGAACGGATGGACAGAGAAATAGTGTACCACCTCCTGAACAATGGACAGATGGACCTACAGTTCACCATCGCCTGCACATGTCTATTACTGGAGGTAGAGGTCCTTATGATCAAGAGTCAGAGGACGGAACAGGCAGACAGATGGATGGAGCATACGTGTCTGTGTCTGTAAGACTCTGTGTGTGTGTGTGTGTGTGTGTGTGTGTGTGTGTGTGTGTGTGTGTGTGCGCGCGCGCGCGCGCGTGCACCGTTTTGTATTTTAGCCTCTTTTTACTAATGCCATGGTCTTTTTCAGTCTTGTGTGCAGCAAACAGAAATGCTTGCATGAAAGACAGATCTTCACCTTTTCTTTCAGACATTAAGGAATAGATAAAAAGCAGGCAAGAGAAACAGAGGGAGAGAGGCATATGCATGGAGAGACATAAAGAGAGAGAGAGAGAGACAGAGAGAGAGAGAGAGAGAGAGAGAGAGAGAGAGAGAGAGAGAGAGAGAGAGAGAAGATATGTGGTAAGATGGCTGATTGGGCGGAAAGACACACAAATCTCTCTCTCTCTCTCTCTCTCTCTCTCTCTCTCTCTCTCTCTCTCTCTCTCTCTCTCTCTGATGCACACAACGAATATGTGAAAAAACAAAACAACAAAAATGAAAGTTAATATTGTAGATGCCTACCAGCCGAGAAGTCTAAAACTTTTGATTAGATTATCGATAAGATATGACAACTCAACAGTTATAAAAGTGTGCGCACGTCACATCCCTCCCCCAATCTCTCTCTCTCTCTCTCTCTCTCTCTCTCTCTCTCTCTCTCTCTCTCTCTCTCTCTCTCTCTCGTAGCTTCCTTTGCTTGGCTGCCAGCAAGACGCTTTCTAACAACAATGCAAAAAGTTGGCCAAATTTAGCTAAGTTGTTCACTATGCCGGTGCGTGGTCTACCGTCTCCTTTACAAAGTGTTCTCAATACTCTTACAAAGTGAATGTCACTGTCCTCGTTCATAGTCGAAGGTAGAGAGAACCACACCGTAGTTGTGCTCCGACTGAAACCAGCAAAGCCAGTCTTCACTGACACTGTTGTATACCGGAGAAAGTGCCCATCACAAGTAACCTGCGACAGGAAAAGAGCCAAAGCACACAGAGAACAGAAAGTAAGTTCACAAAGCACACAGAGAACAGAAAGTAAGTTCACAAAGCACACAGAGAACAGAAAGTAAGTTCACAAAGCACACAGAGAACAGAAAGTAAGTTCACAAAGCACACAGAGAACAGAAAGTAAGTTCACAAAGCACACAGAGAACAGAAAGTAAGTTCACAAAGCACACAGAGAACAGAAAGTAAGCTCACAAAGCACACAGAGAACAGAAAGTAAGTTCATCTTCATTCCCCTCTGCACTCTTTCTCCCCACCCCTCTTAAGTTTATTTTACAGTGGGGAAAATACTACGGCGGTAGAAACATTTGGAAACAACGCAAACATCTGTGCTGGTGAATGTGTGCAAAGTGAAACCGCAACCCCAGTGTTTGACGCGAGCCTTTTAAACAGTGGCAGTGCTCCACAGTTCTGGAAATGAAGAGATATCCGATCATGTTGACGAGCCTGAAGAAGATTTAGACGATGTGTGCTGTGGTGTGCCAGTAAACACGATACAATCAACACGCAGAATGTGACACACAGATTCAGCAGACAGAAGACAACAGTACTCACGGAGCAACCAGCCCAACATTGCAGGAAGATCATGGACATGATATTGGCCATCAAATAATGATGTGTCTGAAAAACAATGTAAAAACCATAGATCGCGTTCTTGGGAGTTTCCGTGATTATAAAGAACATGGTGTGCGTTTAAGTGCTGGTAAGGAAGGAAATCCTTGTATGGACACATCGTTGAGACTGTAAAACAAAGCAAAAACATGTGGCTGTTACTCACTCATAATTGTTATCTGTTTCATGTTAAACGCCTCATTACCGCAATATGGCTTCCACGTTGCCAGAAATTGTGTTTATTTACGCAATGGTTATGATTGCTTTCAGTCGATTTTTATTTCCCCCCCCCCCCCCCCCAATTGTTAATGGGCTGTATGCTTAAAAACACAATACGTTATTTGAGTCTATCTCTCCCTCCTCACCATCTTAGGATCCATTTATCCGTGTGTCCATCACTGCATATTAATTTGATGAAGGAAATGGAGATACACATTCTAAAATAAAAATGAATGGATGAAAACGGTGGCTGTTTTTCTCGCACCTCTCAAAATGAATATAGGGCTCTGACATGTTAATCTGCACAATGCCATAACCAAAAATACAGGAGAAAACAACCACGAACTGATAACACTTGACTGGGTCTTTTTGGAGAATAACTATATAATTTGAGGGTAGAGCAGTAAAGACTGAAACAAAAGGGGGGTCAAATGGTTGGTTGGTTGTTTCAGTCTTTACTACTTTACCCTCAAATTATACAGTTAGAAAACAACCACATTTACATTCTCGTTTTTTTCTTCAGTTTAAAACTGATTACGAATGTACAGATATCAACCAGTGCGTTTCTTTTGTTTGTTAGCTAAACATATTTGCAGGAAACCACTTTACATCAAACAAAGGTTTTCATTTTGCAGTTCTG
>JADBJO010000011.1:893312-925812 GCA_016801955.1 Conus betulinus
TTGAAAACAGGCTGACAAACAAATAGGATGTATATTTTTGCAAATTCGGGAGGAAGGGTCGTTGCATAGGTGTAATTTTTTTTCCAGATATAAGAAAGAGAGAGAGAGTGCACACACACACACACACGCACGCACGCACGCACGCACGCACGCACGCACGCACGCACACACACACACACACACACACACACACACACACACATTTTGAAGCAGGTCAGACGTGATGTCTTCCGATAAAGAAGTCTGACAGCAAGACTGCGCAGAGAATGTCATTTACAGAGCAGGGGACGGAAACATAGTCATCAAATCAGACACAACTAAAAGTATTGAAATAATTTTGGAACAATGCATTTCATATATAGATAGATAGATAGATGTGTGTGTGTGTGTGTGTGCGTGTGCACTGTGCACAGCGTGCATATGTGTGTGTATGTGAGAGAGAGAGAGAGAGAGAGAGAAAGAATGTGTGTGTGTGTGTGTGTGTGTGTGTGTGTGTGTGTGTGTGTGTGTGTGTGTGTGTGTGTGTGTGTGTGTGTGTGAGTGAGTGTGTGTTTGTCTATGTGCATGTATGGATGAGCTTGAAACAAAATACTGACAATTGATAAGAACACTTTGGACAATGATTCCAAATGTAATAATGATATTTTCCTTCGAATGTCGTCCTGCCATATTTACAGTATTTTTATGTTATGTCACATGCACGCTATATCCGACCTATATATTTATGTGTTACATAGTTTTAGATAGTTACACAGACAGATAGATAGATGATAAGTAGATAGGCAGGCAGACACATAAGTAGATAGATAGACAGACAGACAGATAGATAGATGGACAGGCAGTCAGATAGATAGATGGATAGACAGTCAGATAGATAGATAATAGATGGACAGACAGACACACGGTCGGATAGTTAGATAGATAGATTGATTGATTGATCAATAGATAGACAGATTGATAGATAGATAGACAGATACACTGACAGTAGCGCTGACCATTTTTCTGACTGTTGATATTTTTAGACCCCCTTCCCCTCGCCCCCCTCCCCCCATCACTCCTCAGCTCCCGCCCACCGCCTGTTTTGTCCTACCGCTTTTCCTTCGTGCCTTATCTCCCCCAGTCAGCACACAGTTGTGGATGGATGTCCGATCATCAGCCACCCCGTCCTACTGCTTTTCCTTCGTGCCGCATCTCTCCCAGTCAGCATGCACACAGTTGTGGATGGATGTCCGATTGTCAGCCACCCCCGCTCACAATTCTCCGACACCGGTAACCCCCCCGGCACCAAGAGAATTCAGCAGAACTAGACAAAAGTTTCGGCGCCGAATTGATGCAACAACGAGTTTTTTCATTTCCTTCCGCACATGGTGATAACAGTATTGCTAGGGCTGCTACCATTCTTTCTGCGGCCACCACTGATGCTGCTAGCTGTTATTGCTTCTGCTGGTAGTACTGCTGCTGTGACTGTTGTTTTCCTCCTTCACCTGTTCTCCTTCTCCTGCTTCTCTTCCTCCTACTATGATATTAGTACCACTGCTCCTGCTTTGCATGAAATAAAAATTCGATGTGTAAGATCTGAACCAAGATTGGCACCCGACTAGAGGCAGGCAGCCATATGCAATCGTTTGCACCTGACCAGAAGATGGGCGCTGTGTAGAAAGAGTTAAAAGCAAACAGTTTTAAACTTTTCCTCTTCACGTAACAAGCCAGTTCCAAACAGAAATAATATCCCATGCAACCACCAAAAGTTCTCCTAAACTCCCTGAGAGAAAGCTCCTCTCCTAGCGTCGCTCTCAAGCATACCTCTCACAAACTCCCCTGAAAAGAGGTAGAGTCTGGTAAACGTCCTGATGAATAATCAGACCAAACCCTAACTGATAGCAAATGAAGAATCAGGGAATACATTTCTTTCACTCCTCCTCCCCTTCCCTCCCCCCCCCCACCCCTCCTCTCTCTCTCTCTCTCTCTCTCTCTTTCTCTCTCTCTCTCTCTCTCTCTCTCTCTCTCTCTCTCTCTCTCTCTCTCTCTCATGATGATGTATTGTGGCCAAAGGCCGACGTACATTAAAATTCTGAATTCTGAGTTCTCTCTTATGATGACTTCGATTTTTATCACTTGAGGGGGAAGCAGGAGAGAGATGGAGGTGGGGCTGAGGTTCAGGAGTTTTGTTTTTTTTTTTTTTTTTTGGGGGGGGGGGGGGGGGGGCGGTGCGTGTTACAAAGGACAGGTTAGGATTTTACCCCCTCACCTGTCCTTTCACCCAGGGCCTCGTTCATCACTTCACCCTCCCGGCAAGCCCCAGAGTCCATCAGTGCTGACATTACAGCTCCAGCTTCAATCATTCTCTCATATCGCCGGCGCTTTCACCGCCCTGCAAAGGTTCCCAAGTCATCCAATGCCTGTGGCAAGGCCCTGCGTCTGACAGGGCGCCATCTCCCCCACATCTCTCTTCCCCACGTACAGGTCCCAAGGATCAGAAAGTCAGAGACACAGACAGACATCCAGACGGACGGCGCAGACGTACAAACGGACAGAGGGGTAGATGGGGTGTGTCATCTCCTGCACGTATCAACTCCCAGTGTTAGAGGGTCCTAGGTCAGTCACAGGAACAGGCAGATGGCTGGAGCGTTGTGTCTATATGTGTGTGAGAGAACGTGCGTGCGCATCTGTGTGTATGTATGTGTACATCTGTGTGTGTATTGTGTGTGCGTGCAACTGTGTACATATGGATATATGTGTGTGGAAGCGTGTGAGTGCTTGTGCTGTTACATCTATATCAGAGTACGCACATGCAGATGTATTTAGCAATGATGTAAATCCTATTGGTCATGTTATAATGGTGCTCTGCACGCATGCGCCTGTGTGTCTGTGTCTGTGTCTGTTTAGCTTCACGTTGGCAAATACAAGTGGTGGCCTATACATTAGCTTTACAGAACTATAAATATTGGTGATACCTTTCCAACCACACACACGCGCACGCACGTGCATGTGCATGCGCACGCCGCGCGCGCACGTGCCCGTGCACGCGCATGCATGCACTCACGCGTACACTCGCACGCACACACACGCATGTACGCACGCACGCACGCACACACCCACACATCAAAAACAAATATACTCGACCTCTGAGAATAAAACACGAAACGCTGCATTTCTCAAACTAATTAAAACTTTCCCTTCCAGAAGCGTAACAGAGAGAGCGGAAAAAGCCAGGAGAGGACAAAACTAAAATAAACGCTCACCACACCAGACACAGGAAGTCCTCATAAGCTGGCCGTTTCAGGCAGAACATCAGCAAACCAATCCATCTTTCAAAGTTCTACCACTATCATTCTCCGCAAAGCAGTTCGTGAAGTTGCGCTGATTGAAAACTGGAGATTGTGTAAGTTTATCCGGCGTAAATAAAACTCTTGGAGGAAAGGTAGTAAACTGTGAGTTACATTCGTAGGTGATGTAAGCTGATGGATTCACTGATCAAAAGAAAAAGGATGACTTTGGAATTAGACGGGGAGGGGGGGGTCAGAGAGAGTAGCTGAGAAATGGGAGGCTGAATTACAGGGAGGAGAACAATGAAGGGAGGAGAGGAGGGTGAAACAGACACATAAAGAGGACCCGGGAAAAGCAGAGAATGTTGTGCACAAATGCGTGCGCAGCACTCCGTTATTGATGACCAGACACAGTCATAGTCCACAGTTAGCAATTGACTCTTACTTTTTATATCATCTGGGGAATATGGTTTTGTGGTGTGTTTGTTTTGTCTGATATTAGTTGCATCTTAAGAAGATATGTTTGTTAAAAAAAAGTTACGTTGTGTTTTGTTAATAATATAAACGCTCTACTTTGTGCATAGTTGCCTGTGACTTTATGCATTCGTTGGTATGTGTGTGTGTGTGTGTGTGTGTGTGTGTGTGTGTGTGTGTGTGTGTGTGTGTGTGTGTGTGGTGTGTGTGTGTGTATGTGTGTGTGTGTGTGATGTGTGTTTGGATGAATGTGTGCGTGCTGTGTGTGTGAGTGTGTGTGTGTGTGTGTGTGTGTGTGTGTGTGTGTGTGTGTGTGTGTGTGTGTTTAAATCGTATATAGCGAGGGATGCCTGGTCTTAAATAATCATATTTATTATTCTAATCTTACTTAACTGAATATATTTAAATAGAGCATGTTGCTTGCTTTTAATGATGCTCTTTTTTTGCAGTTTTAGGTTCCATGCTTTAGAGAGAGTGGATGTGCACTGTACCTGCGTACGCACATGTGTTTGTACGTATGTGTGTGTGATGTGTGTGTATGTGTCTGTGCTGTGTGTGTGTGTGTGTGTGTGTGTGTGTGTGTGTGTGTGTGTGTGTGTGTGTGTGTGTGTGCGTGTATGTGTGTGGCGGGTGAGTGGGTGGAGTGCCTGTGTGGGAAAAATGTTTGTGCTTGCATGAAGATATTTTACTGATGGCATTAATTTTCTATTGATTTTTACACAGGCAGTTTACGCCTTTTTTCTTTTTCTGTGTTTGTGTACTGTCCTGGTATATGGTTGCTATGCTGTCGAAAACGAATTTTCCATCTTTTGGACAAATAAAATTGCTATCCTGTTATCCTGTTAAATGACATGTAAGCAAGTAGTAAAGTGTAAGCCATCATTCCGCTGGCTGCATGTTGCATTCCTGATGTTGAAAGATCTCTACAAGTAACTCGCTTGCTGTCGTTATTATAGTGCTCTAGCGTTTTGGCACGCACACTGTGCATGAGCCTATGTGTTTGTGTGAGATGTGGAGGTATAAGTAGACGGACAGTCAGACACATAGAAAGGGAGACAGAGAGAAAGACAGAGAGATAGCCACAAGAGAAGGAAAATAGATAGATAGATAGACAGACAGACAGACAGATAGATAGATGGATGGATGTCCTGGAAAATACATTAGTGTAGGCAAACAATCTCTTCATCATCATAACAATGGCTTAGCAAATTGTTTGTTTTGTTTTTCTTAATTAAAAATGGAAGGGTACAGAGAGGGTGGGGAGAAAGGGAATGATATAAAAAGGTTTTAAAGCTTTCTGGCGAACATTTCGTCTCAAAGAGAACTATTTGCGTACATACATTTACGCGCAATCCCATGCACAAAAAGGGCGTGCATATGCGTGCGACCACACGTAAAGACATACTTACACACATTCGCACACACATATGCGCGAAGAGAAAGAGATAGAGTCAAACACAGACTGTGTGTGTACATATGTGTGTGTGTGTGTGTGTGTGTGTGTGTGTTGTGTGTGTGTGTGTGTGTGTGTGGTGTTTGTGTGCGTGCGTGCGCGTGTGTGTGTGCGTGCGCGCGCGCGTGTGTGTGTCTATATGTGTGAGTGTATGAGAGAGAGACAGAGATAGAGTGTGTGTGTGTGTGTGTGGTGTGTGTGTGTGTGTGTGTGTGTGTGTGTGTGTGTGTGTGTGTGTGTGTCTGTGTGTTTGTTTGTGTCAGTGAAAACAAAGAAAATAGAAGAAATGGAGGACGCGAGGCATTACTGTTCTGTGGCAATTGTCAGAGGGGCTACTCTCAGACCTTCACGGACAGAACATAAATTGATTGTCTTGAAAGTAAACCCCTAACTCACTTTCTCCTCTTACAAGTGCAACAGTGGACAATTTGGTTGTTCGGGACCTCAGTAGGAAACATGAACTGTAAAGAAAATAAGAACAAACAAAATCCGCATCAAAACACTCTACGTACAGTGCAATACACATGTGAATATTCGACTTTTCGATCCAACTTTGCCCTAACATGTTAGAGGAAAAAAGTTTTATGTCCCTATAGATTGTCTAACTTGTGCAACTGTCTCCTCTCTCTCTCTCTCTCTCTCTCTCTCTCTCTCTCTCTCTCTCTCTCTTCTCTCTCTCTCTCTCTCTCTCTCTCTCTCTCTCTCTCTCTCTCTCTCTCTCTCTCTCTCTCTTCTCTCTCTCAAACTCCTTTCCATTCTCCCTTTTCCCTTCTCCACCAAAGCGGATTTGGTCTTTTCCAAAAGCAAACAGAAATAGCACGAACATTGAATATTTGTTTTCTTCTCTTTCTCCACCTCCAAATGAAAGTACGGTTCTGTAGGGCTAATCCACACAGTGCCAATGTCCACGAAAGAAATGAGAAAACGACTGCTTTGCTATCCTCAACCACACACACCCCACTCCACCCCTCTCCACCTCACCATCCCATCCTCCACCCCTAATCGCCTGCCCCCAAACCTGCTCCACTCATCTCCCCTCTCTTTCCGCTTCACCCCCGCGCTCGTCTCTCTCGCCTCCTTCTGTCCCGCTCTTTCATTTTCTCTCCAAGTCAGCGCGTGGCTGTGAATGGATGTCCGATTGTCAGCCACCTAGCTCACAATTCTCCGACACTTGTAACCCTCAAGGCAACGAGAGAAGTCGGCAGAACTAGACAAAGGAAAGCGCTGATTATTGGAGCGACAAGTTCCTTTATTCACAACCACACATGATAATGTCCCTATTGATGCTGCTGCTGCTGCTGCTGCTGTTGCTGCTGCTTCTATAGCTTCCATTGGCAGTGCTAGTCATGCTATGGCTGTTGCTTTGTCCTCCCCCCCCCCCCCCCCCCCCCCCCCTTCTCCTTCTCCCTCCTCCTCAACCACCTCCTTCTCGGATGCCATCACTGCTTCTGCCATTATAATTATTCTTATTACTACAACTACGAGTACAACACCACAACAAGTACCACTACGACGACGACTACTACTACTACTACTACTACCACCACCATCACCACCACCACTGCTGCTGCTGCTGATGATGATGATGCTGCTACTACTCTTACTACTACTACTACCACCACCACCACCACTACTACTACCACTACTACAGCTGCTGCTGCTGCTGCTACTGCTGTTGCTGCTGCTGCTGCTACCAGTACTACTACTACTATTCCTACTACTACTACTACTGTTTGCTGCTGCTGCTGCCACAACTTATCTTTATTATTGCTGGCTTGTTATGAATAACAATCGTGGGCAAAGCGATCTCTCTCTCTCTCTCTCTCTCTCTCTCTCTCTCTCTCTCTCTCTCTCTCTCTCTCACACACACACACACACACACACACTGTCTCTTTCACACACACTCTCTTTCACACACTGTCTTTTCACACACACGCGCGCTCGCACACACACACACACACACACACACACACACACACACACACACACACACACACACACACACACACACACACACACAACTGGACACCTTCCACAAAAGGAAGATCGTCCAGTTTGGGTGTAAAATTCCCCTGCAATGAAGTTTTAAAAGCAAACCGCGCATTTCATTTCAAACTTTTCCCTCTACATAACCTAGGTGCCTACAAACACAAACAACATCCCTCAACCCCCGAAAGTTCCGCTGAATTCCTGCCAAAGAATAACCGAACTCCTTCCCTAGTGGCGAGCAACAAAATCCTCATGCATATCTCTCGCAACACTCGCCAGAAAGAGAGAGAAAATCCGGAAAACGTCCTGATAAATAATCGAGCCGAAGCCTAATCGATGGCGAATAAGGACGCAGGAGGATCTCTCTCTCTCTCTCTCTCTCTCTCCTCTCTCTCTCTCTCTCTCTCTCTCTCTCTCTCTCTCTCTCTAGCTGCGATGTCATTTTCATTGCTTTGACAGGAAGGGAGACATGGGTAAGAAGAAGAAGGGGGCAGGGTGGGATTTGACCCATGCATGTCCCTTTACCCTGTTTACACACGTTTTATCACCTCACCCTCCCGCGGCCCTCGACGTTCATCGGTGGTGACACCACAGATCAACCCTCCCGCGGCCCTTCAATCGGTGGTGACACCTCCAGATCAAATTTCATCATTTCTCTCACATCGTCGGCAGATTCGCTCTCCCCTACAGGCTTATCGAGTCATCCATTGCCCGTGCTGAGGCCTTCTGTCCGACAGGGCGCCATCTCTCGCACATATTTTTCTTCCTCGCTTAGAGACCCTAAGAATCAAGAGTCAGAGACACGGACAGACAGAAGGCACAAACAGACAGTAGACTGACCCACAGACGGACAGCTAGACAGACTGATGGGTTGTGACCCATCTCCTGCACGTATTTTTCTTCCCGGAGGTTAAAGACAGACAGACAGACAGACAGCAAAGACTAATGGACAGACGGACAAAGACAGACAAATCTACAGGTGTCCAAAACACTGTCGATTAAAATTATCTGTTCGGTTTTCATCAGAGGACCTCTTTTCAAAACCTGACAAAACGGCCTCCCTTGAAAAGACAGCTTCTTTCTCTCAACTATTTAGGTCGAATCCGTTTCAGAAATAAACGACTTGGCTTGTGGGAGGATTACAGACATTTAGACAGAACATTAACGCGTTTTCGAATTAAAGAGAAAATCGTTTTGGAAGGCAAATCAGCCCTAGTTCTTCCCGCCTATAGTGATTCTGGTGTGTTACACCAGCTCTTACGACCAGTCCAAGCCAGATTAAAAATTCGACGAATCAAGTCAACTGTCGTGTATACTGATTGTTTAAATAAAAAAGACAGATCTTTTAGTAAAGTTTAACAATGTTTGAATAAAAAGACGATCTTTTGGTAAAGTTTAACCAATGTAATTTCTAATTCAACTTCTTTCCGTTCAGAATCCACTCCACCTTCAGTATGAACAACATACATGATGTCCTGGAGAATCAACAAAGAAAATCATTTCCAAACCATGCTGAGCCATTGGTTTTGTCCTCCTGCACTAAACAGAATCACGTTTTCGCACTGCTAGAAGAGCCATTGTTATACCCCATCATCTCCTGCACATCTCTCTAACCAGCTTAGATTTTGCTCGGAACTTACCATGAAGGTTCTTTTCTCGTCAATCAAACATTTACAAACACGGTACACAGACATAGAATTAGAAACACTCGTCGTTGTAACGTGTACATACACCATTGTACCGCTCTTGGCAGAAGCATTGCATGCAAATTCTTATCTGACAAGTTATTTTGTGGTTATGCTGATGTGCAAAAATTCGATGCTTTTGTGTATTAAGTTTAAATATATATACGTCCGTTTGTGAGTTTGCAAACTTAGCTCTTCTTATTCGGTTTGAAACGAGATGAAAATTCCATGCGCATACCTGTATGTGCTGGATGTGGAGAACACCTTACTCTTGGCTCAGGAGACCAGTCAATCCAGGTTGTTGTACCGTTTTATTTAACAAGACTTCTTGAGTGTTGTTTGAAGATTTCGGTGCCACAAGTTGGTTGTTGAAACTCGGTTTATAGGTCAGACACATTACCAAGAGAAAACTTTGAAAACCTCTGTGAGCCTGATACAGTGAATAATTCAGCTAATAAATCTCAACAGGATCCAGTTTGTCGTAAAGTTCAAAGCAGAATTCAGATCACCTCTCCGTAAAAAAATATATATATATAAAAAATTTAAAAAAAACTTACTCCTGTGTGAGATAGTCGCCAATGTTGTCCTGAATGATGCTGTTTTTACGTTTCATTGAATTGGTCAGGTCTCTTCCGATTTCAAAAGCTTTTGTATGTTGCTGTCGCTGTTTTCCACCTGCATCCACACACCTAGTTTCTCGCATTTAGCGCCTTTGCAAAGCAGTGTGTTAAAGGCCCTATGGTCTTCACAGGACTGCTAATGAGACCAGCGCTCTTGCCCAGGAGTCATAGTTACATTGGTGGTTTTTTTTTGTTTCTGTTTTTTTTGGGGGGTGGGGGAAGCTGGGGGTCGGGGGGGTCAGTCTCTTTTGTTTCATAAGTCAGAACTACTGTTTTCATTGGTCATAACTACTATTTTAATGAATTATAATTGTCTGTTTTTGTGACTCATAATTACCGTTTTCATGATCTATGATCATTTGTTATTATTATTGGGTCTCATGGGTCATTCTTACTGTTTTCGCTGTCATAATGACAGCTTTCAGGAGCAGTTTTTATCCGTTTTCGTGGCTCATAAATACTGTTTTCATGAGTCATAACCATCCGGTTTTTGACTAAAGATAACCGCTTCATTAGTCATAATCCTTCTTTTTAAAAATAGTTTTCGTGAGTTGAAATTTGTCTTTTCATTATTACTGTTTTCACCCATCTTAATTGCTATTTTCATCATAACTACTTTTATGACTATAATGACTGTTTTAGGAGTCAAAATGACTGTTTTCGTTAGTCACATTGACTGACAGTTTTCATGACATATTTACTGCTTCTATGAGTCATAATTAATGTTTTCGCAAATTACAAGTGCTATTTTCATGACTCATGAATACTCTTATCATTATGCATAGTTACTGTTTTCATGATAATTGTTCTCGTGAGTCATCATTACTGGTTTATGAGTACAATGACTCTTTTCATAGAACATATTCACTGTTATTATGATATGTCTGTTACTGTTTTACGAGTTATCTTTACTGTTTCCATTAGCTATAATCCGCCTGCTACTGTTTTACGAGTTACATTTACTCTTTCTATTAGCTATTATCAGTGTTTCATAACCCATGACAACTGTTTTCATCAGTCAGGTATTGTTTTCATTAGTCACACTTCTCTGTCTTCATGAATCATAATCGTAATTAATTATAATCATTGTTTTCATAAATCATATCGTAATTAGTTATAATCGTTGTTTTCATGAGACATAGTCACTGTTTTATGAGTCATAACTACTGTTCACGTGAGTCATGGTTATGTTTTTATGAGTGATGATTATCTGTTTTCATCGTCATCACGTTCGACTTACATATCAATCCGAAAAGTAATAGCTTATTGTTAAACTAGCAGTTATCGTTACTTTTGTCTGAAAAAAAAAAAAACACCGTTTCGTTATCATAAGCATTTGAAGCCAGTGTGATGCAACAGAGAGCGTTTACTGGTAGAGAGAAGCTGGCCTAGGCATCTCCATACAGAAGATTTCTGGTAACGATCGTATGTACCACGACACATTAAAAGGTCGAAGTCTCCTAGAGAAAGAGTGCTGGAGACAGACGATTAAGAGGTCGTGGACTCGGCACAGTCATGCGTTTGCTCTGCCCTCCCTCTCATAATGTATCCTGACGTCAACGGACTCAGGAGATCGTTGAAACCACCCAGGAATGGTCAGGACACTTGAACGAAACGGCAATAATCCGCAAAACGGATGACTCTTACGGGACCCAGTCTGTCCCATTTCAACCCCTAGCATGTCGAACAATGAGAAAGAATGGTCTGGAACCGAAACTCCCACGGTGATATTAAAGCTATGATGGTGATTGAAGCAACGACCTGCGAGTCCATGATGTTAACTACGTCGCCGTGGCAGCTGGGATGAGGTGTGTGTACACAGTTCTGGTGCAGGGCTGATGTTGTTCACCTTTTGTTGGACATTGACATTTTAGGCGGTTATTGCTCGGAGTTCCCCTTATTATGTTAGGGCGTTATCGGATGTATTACCACGTAAAAGACAAAGACTGAGAAGAAAAGTCAGAGCGTGTTGTAAAAAGAAACGACAACATGTGTACATCTTTATCCAAACGTACGCCAAGTTGGCAAACTCTACCGTAACCATTGACTTCCTTTAAAGGGAGTAACAACAGGTCGTATTGCCTGCTTAGATTTTTCCACTTGGTTTGTTTAATGCAGTTAAACACACACACGCGCGCGCGCGCGCGCGCGCGCGAACACACAACACACACACACACACACACACACACACACACACACACACACACAAGTGCGAACGAAAACGCCCGGCACGCGGGGGGGAAGGTGGGGGGGGGGGGGGGGGGGGGAGCACCCTGTTGCGCACACACACATCAGGCAGCGAAGGAGAGAGAGAGAAAGAGACAGACAGACAGACAGAGATAAACAAAATGTGAGTATCACAAAATGCATACAAAAATCCCGATAGGCTGAGAGAACATTGCCAAAACATGGACAACTGGTACCAACATCACCATCTGTTCACGGAATACGCTGGTATTATTATCATCATTTCAAATATTGCAACGTTAGAGAGGGAAAACACCAAGATGACAAATCCTCTGGCAAGACTTGTGAATGAAACCACCAGGCTGGAAAAAAAAAATAGCAAACGAAAGTGATGCGATGGAGATTACACAGGGTATTAAAGAGGATGACAGAAAAAAGGGAAATTGCCAGAAGGAGGACCTACAGTTAGTGCTGAACACGGCTCTCGCATCCCCGTGAAGAGGTTTCAGAATGATGACAGAAACCATTCTGACGTATTGACATAAAGTAATAACATAATACATACCAGTCTACCGTATCCATCTGAGTAAATAACGTGGTCTCTGACGAGTCATAGGGATGAGCGTGAGTGGACAGGAGGGGAGGACAGGGGTGGGGGTTGGGAAGGAGTCAAAATGGGGGGGTGGGGGATGAGGGAGGAGGGGGGTAAGGAAATAATACAGATGAGAATAGGAAGGATCACTGACCTCCTGTGTAAGTGGATAGGTCTCTCTCTCTCTCTCTCTCTCTCTCTCTCCTCTCTCTCTCTCTCTCTCTCTTCTCTCTCTCTCTCTCTCTCTGTGTGTGTGTGTGTGTCACGTACGCACATGCACACGCTCGGATGCACGCACGCATATTTACGCATGCGCACACATGCACGCACGCACACACACACACACACACACACCACCCCCCGCACGGCACGCACGCACGCACGCACCACACACCACACACACACACACACACCCCACACACACACACATAACACACATTCTATCTAATCTCTTCCACCAGTACTGAAGTTACTGGGCATTTTACCATTTTGACAATTACGGATGTCCCCAAATACAGTGAAACTACCCCAGATGCGTCTCCCAGAGTGTTGCTGCAATTTCCAGGCCAGCACTGCAGGTGTGTGTATTTCTCAAGCCTGGTTGACACTGGAATATATTATGAAGAGAAGCGCATGGTACGACCCAATCACGTAGTCTCCGATGAAACTGGAACTCCTCAGCACCATATCATCTCGTCCTCATTTAACATTATAAAAAAGAGAGTTTCAAATTCTATGACTCTCAATGTTTTAATCCAATCAGTTTCGGTTTTCTGTTCTCGTCAGTGCCCAAGGTGAGCTCATGTTGAAGTCGTTGGTATTGGCAATGTCATGCGGATTGTCCTCGTAAAAATGTGGTGGCGAACTCCAGAGGGTGACGCCCACGCTAAGTCTGCAACATAGCCTGTGTTTTTTGTCAGTATGGGGCTATAGGAGGTGTTCTGCGTAATATGGATCAGTACAGTTACAGCTGAATACTACCAAAGTGATCTGACTACAGTGCAGTGTCTTCTGTGCTGGGTAGCCTCATGGTGACTTGATAATGGTTGTTTACTGTCAACTGCTGGTGCTGAGGCTGAGACTAGACAAATCTGAACGTGGCTGTGTCCAAGGTAGCCGATGTGATCGGCGAGGGAGTAATACCATTAATTGGTGCCAAGGGTGAAGCAGCAAACGAAACCTAAAGAAAAGGAAAAAAAAACATTAACAGTGACTGAGAGTTCTTGGATTATTAGAGCAATGACTCGGACGGCTGGCGCGTATTGAGTTCCCTCCCATTCTTTCGTGGAACCTCAAGCACAGGTTGAAGTCTTCTGTTTTCTGGGTGCATTTCAAGTATTCAGAAAAGTATGCCATCATCTGCTCTACCTTGTGTCTGACTTGCAATGCGGGGAGGTCAGGTGGATGATAATTATTAGTTTCAATTAGAGTCATTCCCAAGATCAGTCCCTCTGTCGTTGTTTCGTTTTGTATTCTAACTCAGGAAATTGCTCTGGGACTGTATTGTGAGCCCTTATCCATAATCACAGTCACTCGATGTATAAAACCATGTGCATATATGCAGATGCGCTGGCATGTATAAACAGATGCATGTTAACCCACACTCTGGACCCCCCCCCCCCTCCACCACCACCACCCCCCCCCCCCCCCCCCCCCCCCCCCCCCCCCCCCCCCCTTCTTTCCCTGATTTAGATAATTATTTTACAATTGTTCATTCACTTGCGATCAAACTTCTCCTTCTTTTAGATGATGGGTTTCGTTTTTAGTCAAAGACGACACACTCTCTCTGTCTCTGTCTCTGTCTCTGTCTCTCTCTCTCTCTCTCTCATCTCTCCGCCTCCCCTCCCCACTCTCTTTCCCTCTTTCTGTCTCTCTCCCTATCGCTCCCCCTCCTCTCCTCTCTCTCTCTCTCTCTCTCTCTCTCTCTCTCTCTCTCTCTCCACCATCCTCTCTTTCCCCATCCCGTTCTCCACCCCAGTCCTCCCTTTCCCTTTCCAGCTTGCCTTACTTCTTCCAGTGGATCCCCAAGCCGCTGTGTAACCGATCATCAGCCACGCTTCATTACCCGACGATTACTTCAAAGCGAGGCTACAGTCGTCTGCTGCCGGCGTCCGTGGGACGCTTGGGGAGGTCTCCCAAGTCTGCCGAATGTCGTCTGCCCAAGTCTCCCGCGGTTTGCAGTCACCTGGCGGTTGTGGCCCTTTCCATCATGTGATGGCCGTCACGTGGCGCTGTCCCGGGTTTGTTTGGTAAGGTCAGGACCTCATTACTATTCCATTTCTTCCTTCTTTTTTTTTTCTTAATGACTCTCTCTGTCTCTCTGTCTCTGTCTCTCTCTCTCTCTCTCTCTCTCTGTCTCTCTCTCTCTGTCTCTCTCTCTCTCTCTCTCTCTCTCTCTCTCTCTCTCTCTCTCATTTCTCTCCCTCTTTCTTTCTGAATACTGTCTGTCTGTCCCCTCTCTCTCTCTCTCTCTCTCTCTCTCTCTCTCTGTCTCTCTCTCTCTCTCTCCTCTCTCTCTCTCTCTCTCTCTGTCTGTCTCCCCCCCCTCTCTCTCCCTCCTCCCCTTTCCCTCTGAATAACCCCTCCCTCTCCCCCTCTCCCTCTCTCTTTCTCTCCCTCTCCCTCTCTTCCTCTCTCTCCTCACTCAATGGGGGTCATTACTGATTGTTTGCTTTCCTCTAATGTGATGCAATTTGTTGTGGTTACAAAACTCTCCTGTCTTTCCAGGGATTCTGCCCTTTCCAAAGTGGATTATGTCGTGGACGTCTCTGTAAGAGATCTCATCTTCAAACGATCAACCCTGTTCACCATCAAGAACTTCTACTCTGCCAGCGGGCGTTCAGAACCCCGTCCAAAACTGTGTTATCTGTACAAAAACGCTCTATCATAATCGACATATTTAAAAGTGACACTGAAAAAGTACTAAAAAAAAAGTATACTCCGACTTTACCAACGAACCTTGCGTATGACTATCATTTAATCTGAATTTCGAATTCAAAGACAATTTTGTCTCCAGACTGCCTCTGAAAGTGTATATCCATCCTCATTTTTTAAAAAAACCGGATACTTGATATTGGAGTCCTTTTGCAGACGATCTTCTATGGATATTTCAAATCCCTGTTCGTTTTTACTTCAATTCTTACAGAAAAGGTATCACCACTGTGACGTACCTGCACTATGACGTACCTGTTCTGTCTTCCATGTAGCACTTTGTCGAAACATTTTACATGTCCACATGATCTTTTATTTACACATCATTGACGGATCCAAATCAGGCCCACATCTCGCTTTTGATGCCTTGTGTTCTTTACATGTCCACATGATCTTTATTTACACATCATTGACGGATCCAAATCAGGCCCACATCTCGCTTTTGATGCCTTCTGTTCCTATTCTAAAATCCGTCCTGTTTCCAAGCATACTGGATGGCAACAATCATAATTATAAAGAGGACAAGCCAGCAAGCTACCTTTTTTCTTCCGATCAAAAACATTTTGTCAGACTGTGGCAGCATGTTGAGCAGCCCCTGTTAGGAAGAGTTGGCTCAGTATGTTTTCAAGAAAGCTGAACCCAGAGTAGATTCTGGGAGGGACGTAAACGGGAATTACAAAGTAGAGACTTAAAATCGACTTTGTTTATTTGCCTGGCAGCTTCGCGTGCGCGCTGTCTCTGTGCATTTTGCATACCATTCTTCCCTTTGAAATATCACTGTCATGCAGTTATTTCCTGTCTGATTTTTTTTTTTAATTAAGAGCCTACTCTCGCTTAAACCTCACACTCAACTGTCGCCCAGTTAAACGCCAAGCATCCAAGCACTTGAGGACTGGGTCTTAAAATAGGCATGGAAAAAAATACTTACGGGGAGATATCTAAAAAAAAAAAAATGTGACAGCACAAATTGACAGCATTGATGGTCCTTTCATGCTTACAGTTCTTTATCCGCTAATGGGTCAACATTTTTTCATCTTATCTGACAGAAACGTGGCTCATAATAAACTTTAATTCAGCTCGGTGTTTTACTTTTAAGATTTAACTCGATTTTGGATTTTAGTCGTAGCATTTTAATGAATACACACTTTCGATGTTAACTTACTGGCAGCCCTAATATAACTTCTGTGATTAGTTAGGCAATGAACATCATGACATGACACATGGTATGACATGTTAAATGGAACTCCTTCTACATGACATGAAAACGAAGCGTTTACACAGTTTTGTTTAGAATACATACTGTCACAACTTTCTTGTCAGGATCTTACCATCTAAAGGGAGGGGAAGCGCCGTGGGGTGTCAGGAACACCTAGATAATAATAAAAAGTGTGGGAAATTTCAATAAGAAAAGACACAGTGTTGATCGGGGGTTTGATTGCTTTTTTTTTTCACAAAAAGCATGTAACTGAGAGTGCTAAGATTTATCTTAAATAAACAAAGAAACAAAGCATGTTCTTAAGGGATAAGATTATGCGACATGAGTCACAAGCAGTGTGCTACAGACTTCACAATGAAACTCTTGGTCCGAGATGTTTCACCTGATCGGATCTGACTTATCTGTTTGATGGTTTGTTTGTTTATTTTTCTTGAGAAAATATGTCTTTTCTCCGTTGATCTGAGTTCACACTTGAATTTTGAATAAATGATGTCAGACTTGGCTTTTAAGTTTGAGAAACGTTTTTTTTTTTTCAATCTTGATTTTTACTGCGCAGGAAAGTACGGTTTTTAACATGCTTTCAATCCCGATTTGGGATCCGACGGTCGGTTCGGCTACAACCAGCACGCCCTGCATTGGGGATCAGGTTTTCGTGCAGAGAAAAAAAAACAGGAAAAAGAAGGAAAATGTCTTGAAAACCCTGCAGATGATCAATCATACGCCATTGGAAAGCTATTTCATGACCATGAAATTTCAAGCGTATTGCAGATATGTATGTCATCAGGCACCACCGCACAGCTTAGAAAATTTTTGGCACCTCTTTTAGAGTACGTCTGATCAGTCCAGAGCATGTCTGTTTGAACAAAACGTTGCTTTGATGACCTCCGCCCTGTTTCCCTTGCTTTTATCCGCGTCTGTATGTTTCGTTGTTTGCCTATCTGTTAACGCTGTTATGCACTAAGGCCTAGACTGATTTTAACCAAACTTGATGGAAGCAGGAATGTTGTCCCGGGACGAATCCGTTGTATCGCAGTGCGGATCTTAGTCAAAGGATGCACCCAGGACCCGTTCAATCTTGGCTGAGGTCTGTCTTCTCCCGAGTGTCCTTATTGTTTCCCTTGCATTTGTTGAAGTGGTAATTATCTCCCCTCTGTTTATTTTCTTGGGTGGTGTTGGTGTGGGTGGTATCTGGCTAAAAAAAGAAATGAAACAGTCACAACACGATAATATTTGGCAATCGCTCGCTGCTGCTCTGCTTGCCATTGCCATATTCCCCTACTGTTTATTCAGAAACACAGTTTGTTCCCCTGATGCCATTTCCTCTAATGACCGTCTGTCTCCCTGTCAACCTGTATGTTATGTCAGAGAAGTCTGAAACTTAAATCAAATCAAATGTCTGTGATGGCAAATGGAAAGGAGAATGTGTGCACCAACCAGACACACATATTCTCTCCTTCAACATGCCTACCTCCCATTCTCTCTCTCTCTCTCTCTCTCTCTCTCTCTCTCTCTCTCTCTCTCTCTCTCTCTCTCTCTCTCTCTATCTATCTATCTATCTATCTAAATATACATATATATATATATATATATATATACATGTGTGTGTGTGTGTGTGTGTGTGTGTGTGTGTGTGTGTGTGTGTGTGTGTGTGTGTGTGTGTGAGAGAGAGAGAGAGAGAGAGAGAGAGAGAGAGCATATATGTATAGACAGACAGACAGAGATCACCCCGCCACTGGTTTTCGCTAATGTCAGCAATGACTTATCAATGTTTGAATGCTTTCATGCCGTGCCTTTTATCAAGAGGGTGTGACGAGACATTCAGTTCAACTCTTCTCCTTATATGCTTCCTTGGAAAAGTCAGATCCCAGGATTACAAGCGATCTTTGGCTCGGTCGTGAGAATTACATATAAGCCTGTTCACTTCCGTCCATTTCAAATTAAGGCGAGCGGACGTGGGGTGGAGTGGGAGGGATGGGGGTGTTTGGGGAATGAAGGAGGAGGAGGGGGAGCTGACAGTTAACCCAGACAGTTAAAAAGAATCAGTTTCAGTTTCTGAAAGGGGCGTCACAGCGGACCGAGAGATCCGGGAATCTCCGTAAACAGTCAGGGAGCCATGGGTTTGTACACACAGAGAGAGAGAGAATGCGAATGCGAATGCGAATGCGAATATTTATTCAGATGTAAGGCCAAGGCCCCATTCTGAAGGGGCATACATACAATCAAACAAAAAACACATTACGGTACACGTAGGGGGAAAATGTAAATAAATTCAAGACAATTATTAAAGCACATGAATAATTAGGATATCATAAATATATACAGCCAAGTTTGAAAGGAGGCGTTCGTTTCTTGTTGACAACAGTAACATTACCTTAAAATGACATGGTTCAAAGAAATACTTTGGCTTGATAAGCTTTATTCTAAGGTTATGCAGTGCAGGACAACATAACAAGAAATGAACTTCATCTTCCCTTGCTGAACCACATAGACGGCAAACCAATTCATCATCAGAAGGGTTGGAATATCTTAAACGATGGCAGGCAATGTCAGAAACACCAAATCTAAATTTAGCCAATGTGCTCATAATATATCTATTCATTTTTATATTAATATATGGTTCTAATTCATGAGTATTCTTAAAATATCTGTACTGTATGAATCTATCACTATGATGAATATGATCATGCCAATCCTGCCATCTGCAGTCAATAATCCTTTCTTTAAAACATTTCAAAAACCCAGATACACTCTGTACACCCTGGTTATCCCCCAAATCCAATCCAAACCATAAGAATTTAAACACTGTCGTACCCTGGAAGCCCATGTCCTCTTACCCTTCTCATCTAGAAACAACAACATTCTGTACGCTTTAAAAGGTATCCGATACTCATCCATTCTAGTCAATCTCAGCCAATATTTAATACATTTAACATACGAATTTAGATAAACTGGATACCTACCTAATTCTCCATAAATCATATCATTTGGAGTTCTGGTGTCAACATTAAAAAGCGCTTTAATGCATACAAATGAACTTTCTCTATAGTTACATTTGTTTCAAAAGCCCAGATCTCAGCTCCATAATGCAAAATTGGCTGGACCTGTGAATCAAACAGCTTAGTAAAAATACTAAATGAATTACAATCTAATTTATACAAAATATGAAGAATAGCTATCGTTGCTTTCTTTGCTCTGTTTACAGTGTCTTGACATGCAAAATTGAAGCTAAGTTTTGTTGTGAAGTATATTCCAAGATATTTGTATGCATTAACTACAACAACTTTTCATTCCCGTAAGTCCATCTCTCGGACTGTGCTAAGTACCCTCCCTTCCGGAATACAATAATATTAGTTTTGTTCATATTAACTTTTAATTCAAGTCTGTTTGCAGCTGAATATAAACTATTTAATTGTCGTTGGAGTCCTATTACCGTTGTGGACAGTAATATAATATCGTCAGCGAAGAGCAGGATGAACAATTCTGTAACATCAAAAGTCACTCCATGCTTACCATTTTCAATTATTTCTAATGCTAGCTCATTTATGAACAAAGAAAACAACATGGGACTGCAAACATCGCCCTGCTTAACGCCTCGAGTACACATAAGAAAGTCAGATAGTTTAGCTCCTGATCTTATTTTTGCTTTAACTTCGACATACATGTTCTTTACACATCGATATAATTTACCCTTAATTCCATTTTTCACCAAAATAGGCCTTAAAAGTTTCCGAGAAATAGAATCAAAGGCCTTTTCAAAATCGACAAAAGCAACATACAATTTTGATTACTTGCAAACTGTTTTTGAATTGCAGCCAGTAAAGTAAATAGATGGTCAATTGTTGAGTAACTTTTTTTTGAACCCACCCTGATGTTCACCAGTTATATTGTTATACTTAACCCACTCACTCAATCTGCCATTTATAACAGAACTATATAATTTACTGCAGATATTACTTAATGAAATTCCTCTATAATTGTTCACATCATTGACATCCCCCTTCTTAAATAAAGGCAAAATCACAGACTCTTTCCAGCTATCAGGATATATTCCAGAGTCAAACAGAAAATTAAACAGCTTTACTAAAAAGTTCACAGTATATTCACCCGAATTCTTGTAAAATTCCCAATCATACCATCTGGCCCAGCAGACTTGCCATTTTTCAATTTCCTTATAGCTAGCAGTATCTCCTCTTTAGATATTGGTCTGTCAAGTATGAATACTTCATTTTCCTGCTCATCAGTCAGAGTTTCCTCCATACTGTCATTCTCACCATGAGCTTTTTCCAGCACATTTCTGAAATGTTCATACCATTCATGCATAGAAATGTTATTTGAAGGTTGTGATCTCTTTTTTGACATTTTATGAAACGATTTCCAAAACAATTGTTGACTTTGGATTGAATTCATCAATTCGTTTAACAGTCGGTCATTATACTCTTTTCTTTTTTCTCTTATTTAAATTCTTGTATTCACGCCTGGCAATACAAAATGGAACCCTGTCTTTTTTATCGAGCGTTTCCTTAAATATTCGAAACAATCTACGCATTTTACATTTAAATGTTTTACATTCATGATCGTACCAATCATTCATTCTGTGTGTTGTTCTTGTTTACTGGCATTCTCTTTTCCATGATTTTAGCTTGATCTTTAACAATTATATTAAACTGATTTACTGCTTCATTGACATCGACATGTATCAAGTTTTCAATTTCTAACAACTTTTCCTGGACCTCTTCTGTACTCATGGAAAACAGAAATTGCTGAGCAAAATCTTGGTTCCAAGAATATCTAACAGTAAAAACTGGTCCCTTTCAACATATAATTTCGGGTTGGAACACGTCTTACCTCTTCGTTCATTTATACATAACGCAAGAGGTAAGTGGTCGGATTCAAATCTTTCCATTATCTTTAAAGTCAACTTGTCATACAAGAACTCAAAAAGGTGTTCAGATACTAGGAAATAATCATTCACACTGTTTCCTGTGTCAGTAATATATGTGAAACAACC
Source organism: Conus betulinus (assembly GCA_016801955.1). Taxonomy (NCBI): domain Eukaryota; kingdom Metazoa; phylum Mollusca; class Gastropoda; order Neogastropoda; family Conidae; genus Conus; species Conus betulinus. Next base: position 914,734 of record JADBJO010000011.1, read on the forward strand.
CTCTGAGTCGCCATTACATACCCCGTTTAAAATATGCAATCCCAGCACAGCACACATGTTCAACATTCTTTTTCCATATCTGTTAAGTACATTGTCTTGGGAACATCTCACAATCTCAAAACTTTTGTCGTTACTGTGGCAAAAACATATAACTCGTGATCACAAATAGTTTCCGGAACCAGATTTGACGTCCTCGCATTAATGTCACCACATAGCAATACATCAACATCGCCTAATGACATCATCGTTTTCACAATGCAATCTTCTAACAAGTCAATACCATTATCAAAACCATGTAAAGAATAATAAGGTGAATTTTCAGGTGGGGATATACGTACAAACTAGCAAAACAGTTTTATAAAAAGCAAAATAATCTTTATCAAGCAAAAATAGCATTGAATAAGGACTTTCACAATTGACAGGAAGAATATACGGAACCAAATCTTTCCGTATCAAGCAGACTATTCCCCCTGAACACCTACCATGTTTTGTTAGTTTAACAGCCGACTTAACAAATATTTTATGATCCTTAAAAACGCTCGATTCAAACCTTTCTGCAAAAGTTTCCACTAAACAGACAACATCGAATGAAGAAACAAACTGAATGAAATCTCTGTCGTCTAACTTATTGAACAATCCACATATATTCCAGTGTAAAAAAGATACATTATTTACAAATTCACTCACACTCGCCACATCCTCACCAAGAAAGGAGCCCCTAGCAAATTGTGATACCATATCACTGTCTCTCACATTCATAAAATCAGACTTACGTTCATTTACATTTAACCCAGTTCCAGAAAGCTTTAAACTGTCATTGACACAATTGCTTTCATTTTTTTCCTTCCATATTTACATCGTCACTGTCATTGTTAGCCCTTTCTGTATATTCATCTTTGCTTTTATTATGTATGTAGTAACTGCTTTCAGTATCAGTCTCCCTGTCTATAACATTCAAATTCCCACGGCCATCGCTGCCATTCATCACTAACATATTCGCACATCCATCGCTACCAGCAGTTCCATTCACAACCATGCGTTCACCCCCACTATCACACTCGTCCCCGCACTTCTGCCTTTCAACTTTCGTATCAACTTTCGTATCAATTTTAACACCAGCATTACAACTGCGGGAGAAACCGCCATCAACATTCAACATATTCTCATAATGATCACTGGTCTTACACAAACATCCATTCTCGCACAACACATCAACATAGCTACGCTCACATTCAAACTCGTTCATTCAAAATCCCCGTGCACAAATTATGCACGGGATGTGTGTTACGCGATTTCTGTAAACTAACACAGTTCACAATTCTGTCGTGTGTGACCTCCTGCGGAACAGACACGCTGTCAACGACCGTGGCAGCTTACTTTTGGCGCCTGGTAAATTTTGTGAGAGGGATATTTTCATATCTTCGGGCCGGCCACACCACTATCTGAGTTGAACTAAGTTATCACTGCCATCCAGTCCGAACTTTTTTCCATCGATCACGAGGTGATCATATACCATGGAAGCTTTGACATCCTTAGACCTGGCAGACTTTAAATGGAGAAAGCTTCTTCCGGATCTCCCTAATCCTGGGAGAGAAATCTTCCCCAATAAAAATGTCAGTTCCTTTTAAGTTCTTTTTAGCACGTAAAATCTGTCTTTATCTTTGAAAAAAGTGCACCGGGCAATGATAGGAGATTCTGGTTTTGCATTTAAGCGATGGACTCTATCAAACAGGACATCATCAGAAAAATTTAGTTTATCCGTCAACATGTCTTTCACCTTGTCTTCACAGTCCTGCCAACTCTCATTCTTCATGCGTGGAATACCATGGATAATAAGATTATTCCTCTTCGACCTACACTCCAGATCATCCACTTTTCTGTCCAAATCTTCCACTTTAGCACAAAGGTTATCATTTTCACACTTTAATCGTTCGTTCTCCTGTTTGAGGTCAGAAATTTCTTGTCTTAGAGCAGACACATCATCCTTCAAAAAGAGCAGTACACATTTTTCAGGTCCTTCATTTCATCACACATATGGTCAAACTTACTGTTTAGACCGTTCAGAGAGCCAATTACTTCCCTCAGGGAGGCCATCACGTCTTTCGTGGAGGGGTCCGACGGAAGCGTTGAGGCACCAGGGGGAGCTGCCTGACCGCCGACGCTGTCTCGTCGTGCAGAACCTCCACTGCCGAGGCGGGACTGACGCAAGTTGTCCCTAGAGCCAGGTCCTGGGTTCAGCTCCACGTCCCCGCAACGCCGCAACAAATTCCCGTAGAATAGTACGGAGAGTAACAATCCAAGGGTGACACCGTCTGTCCATGTCTTCAACACTAACACTGACACACTCATGGCTGCCTTAAATTTTGCTCGCTTCGTCATGAATTGTACGTAGACAGCCGCAAATGCGCCGCATACTGGTCGGAACCTTAGATTGTCCGAAGGCATGACAGCTGACACAACTTGTCAACAACCTACAGGTGACAGTTCCTCTTCTAGCCCGGACAAAACGACGTAGAAAGGCAGAGCACATTCAACGTGACTTCTCCACTTCGTGTACCTTGATCATCCCCCAGAGAGAGAGAGAGAGAGAGAGAGAGAGAGAGAGAGAGAGAGAGAGAGATGAATGAATGTGTGAATGAATGAGTGAATGAATGAATGAATTCTTTAATCAGAAGGTCATTGGCCCTTTCTGATGAGGCCTCAATCACATTTACAAATGATAATCGTATACAGTGTAAATACATATCTGCCAGTGCAATGCAAAGTATAATATTAGAATGAATATCTAGTTTATGGCAACAGCACGTCTCGAAAAGGCTTTATACAAGTATAATGACAAGTTTCGTGTCGTTATGATGTCAGATTATGTAAGCAAAAGGCACAACCTGTACATACATGGATTCTTGTAATATTTTCTTGGGATTAGTTCTTTTCTTAAATCACTGTAAGCTGGCCACAGAAAGACAAAATAAATTTCATCTTCCCCCGCAGACGAACATAGTGGACATAGCAACTGTGACTCAGTTGATCTTGTATACGTTAAAAGACAGTTGTTCTTATATACCTTAAAGAATGTGTGAATATAGATGAAACCCCCAAATCTAAAATTACTTAGGGCATTCTTTACACATTTATTTCTATTCACAGTCACGCAGGACTCCCTGAAATAATTGTTTTTAAACGTTCTATAAAATCTTTATCTCGCATTTGTTGGCGAATGATTGTCCGATTCCTGCCACCTGCGATCAGTTTATTCTCTGTCTAAATTCTTTAATAAATATTGAAACCAATTGTACGCCCTGATTATCCCAAACATAAGAAAATCCATGTTTGTCTAAAGTTGTACGAACATTTGTAACCCACGTATGCTTTCCCATTTCGTCAAAGGAGTATAACATTTTTCTATAGTAATATATGTTCCCCCATATACGAGTCAGTTTTAACCGTAGAGAAGAGTTTAAGTATACAGGGTATCTACCACATCAACATACAAGAAATCATTCGGTGTTCTTATATCTACATCTAACATCTTTTTAAGACCATAGGTGTGTATCTTTTCTGTTTCTAGAACTGTTTTATCCGACGCCCTTATTCTAGAACTGTCTTATCCGACGCCCATATTCTAGGACTGTTTTATCCGACACCCATTTACTAGAACTGTCTTATCCGACGCCCATATTCAAGAGCTGTCTTAACCGACGTCCATATTCTAGAACTGTCTTATCCGACGCCCATATTCAAGAATTGTCTTATCCGACGCCCATATTTCGGAACCGCACTGTGCTATGGGTAGCACTTCAGCATCGAATAGCTTAAAAAAATTCAGGTGAATTATTCATAAGTTTATACAACGTTCTTGAAATTGATATTAATGCTCTTTTAGCTCTGCTTATCAAGTCGTTACATGCTGTGTCGAAATTAAGTTTGGTTGAAAAGCACAGGCCTGAATGCGTAAAGCTGTTAACAACTTTGATTTATCTTGTACCATGTCCAATTTACCGTTCTACTTTTTAAGTCCCCACACATACCAAGTTATGCATATCGTCACTTACAGTGGTATCAGTAAGAATATCTTCAAGTAATTCCAGATAACTGTCTATACTACCAGTGCAGTAATTAGGAGAATGTCCGGTGGAATATAGCTACAAATGAAAAGAATATCTTTATCAATACCAACCAATGATTTGTTTACAGAAAAACAAAGGAAATTCTCATCTTTGAGTGCTTTATCTGTTACATACATACTAACAACTTCGTTTTTTAATACGACCCCCCCCCCCCCCCCCCCCCCCCCCCCCCCCCCCTCCCCCCCCCCCCCACTCTCCCCTGTTTGGACAGCTTAAGCGCTGGTTTATAATATGCTGTGTGATTCGGAAATACTAGTGAATTAAAACTATCAACAAATGTTTGTACTAAACAAATGAACTTAAAAAATGACACATAGGAAATAGAATCTTTGTCATTCAGGTTTGACAGAACACCAGCTATATTCCAATGCAACACGTAAATATTCTTGTTTATATTTACGTGCACATTCTTTGGGACATTCGTTGCACTGTTAACATTAAAAAAAAATGAAAACACTTTTAGTATGGGCCCCCTTATGTTTGTGACCTATTTTCTTCGAACTCCACTGAATTCTGGGGCACACGTACAGGTTTACTAACTACAGAAAGCGCATGATTTGCACAACCTGTTTCTGACATACACGGCCGTGTAATTTTTACAGTATCCCCTGCGAAAACATTGCCACATTTTCATTACAATTTCCAGAGGCTGTATTTCCTTTTAACACATTCGGCCGATCTGATCCCTATTTTGTCTGGACAAGATTTCTGTTTGCACCGAGAAAAAAAAATTGGTTCCATCAATAGTGAGGTGGTCAAAGAGCATGCTGGCTCTTTTTCCAGCCTTTCTTGCTTCTTTTAGATAGGGACCTTGTATTTTCCTGATTTCTCGGATTCTTTTGCGTAAGTCCTCTCCATTGAAAATAGATGTCCCTTTCAGCTTACCTCTTGCTCTCAGAATGTCCTCTTTGACTTTGGAAAAAAAGTACACCTGGCCACAGTTGGAGGGTCTTTCTTAGAGGACACACAGTGAATCCGGTCGAAAAGACACTCTCCTATTAGTTCCAGTTTGTTAACAATCATATCCCTGACACTGTCGTCACAATCCTTCCATGTTTCGTTGTCTTTGTGGGGCATTCCATGGAGCACGAGGTTGTTTTGCTTCGATCTGTCTTCAAGTTCATCAGTTCTGTGTTCAAGATGCTTAAGACATTTAGCTTTCAACATTTCATTTTCACGTTCCATAGCTCTTATTTATTTGGTCATAACGTTGAAACCTCCTCTTGCAGTGTATTATCTTATTTTTGTATTTTGTTATATATATAAACATATATGCATATATATATATATATATATATATATATATATATATATATATATATATATATATATTTCAGGGATTTAAATTCTTCTGCCAGGTCATTGACGTTACTTCGTATCGTGTCAAAACTTGTATTTAGATTATGGTCCATTTTCAACAAAGTTTCCATCACATCACTGACAATGTGATCAGCCTTTCCCTCTGCAGATTGGCGTGTAGGGGAATCCACGGTGTCCTTGCCGCTGAATTTCCCAGCTGAGGTCAGTCGTGTAGTCGTGGCTGTCGCGTGTCCTTGCCCTGAACTGGTCCAGGGTTCTTTTCAACATTTCAACACCGGTGTAAAAGATCCACCCAGAACAGCAATGTCATCAACACACCAGTTGACCTGTGCCGAACTCACAAGGTCGGTGAAAACATGGCCTTCTTCCGTTTTGCTCTCAGGTACATGAAATTGATAATACACTGGAAAACTCCCACATGTTGTTCTGAAGGTGAGACGAACTTCTGGCATTGCTTGCCTGGTATTATCACCAATGTCTGCGCAGAGTGTTAAACATTAACAGTTTAATGGGCCACCGTAATTCTCATTAATTTGCTGTGTTCTTCGTATGTAAATCCGGTCTGTGTCGCATCCGCGTAAGTGCTCAGAGAGAGAGAGAGAGAGAGAGAGAGAGAGAGAGAGAGAGAGAGAGAGAGAGAGAGAGAACGGTCTGTTTTAATGAAGGAAAAGAATAAGCACAAGAGCAGGCTTTTTACTTCTTGCCCATAACGAATGAGAAACCGTGAAGTAAAAAGTGCAAAAGTAAGATATCTTTTTGTTAACTGTTTCTAGCCATTGCCATTTCTATATTTTTTGGAGGGGGGGGGGGGGGGGGTTAAGGATAAGTGTGAGTATTGTTTTCTGTTATTATCTGTTTATTGTTTGTCTGATATTTTGATGAAGTGTTCATTTTTTCTTAAATAAGTTTGACGGAATAAAAAAGCTTAAAGATTAATTTCTCCACCACTAATTTGTATCCATCTTTAATTTTCTTTCTCTGTGCTCTCTCGGTCTTTCCCTGACTCCCTCTGTCTCTACCTGTCTGTCTGCATGTCTCTCTCTCTCTCTCTCTCTCTCTCTCTCTCTCTCTCTCTCTCTCTCTCTCTCTCTCCCTCTCTCTCTCCCTCCCTCGCTCTCTCTCTCTCTCTCTCTCTCTCTCTCTCTCTCTCTCTCTCTCTCTCCCTGAAACATAGCAGCGTGGACATTCGTCAACATGCATTGACATTGTCAGGCGTCATGGAAAGTGAAATTTTGTTTCTTCTTCTGTTGTTTACTCCTTCCTTTGCTTCTTTCCTTTATTATTTTTTTTTTCTCCCTGAGGGATTCTTAGCAAACAACGCCTGTCATTCGTATTTATGTGTTATTATCTGTTTATTCTGAGCAGGATGAAGAAACAGTCGTGCGTAATATATCATGTTAGCATTCGGACTGTGATAAATGTCACGGCGCGTATATTCTTCATGATATGAGATAAATTACGGTTCACCCAATATCGATGTTATTCTTTCTTTTAATCTGAAATGTTGAAGTTAGCACAGATTCATATTTTCTTCTTCTGTCTTTTCGAATGATAATTTACGAAACGTATATCTGACAAGTTGAAATTAGAATAAAATTGTATTTCCTTCTCTGTGTTTTCAAATGATAATTCACGAAACATAACTAATGCCACATTGCTTAGAGAACTTTTTACATTATTATGTTTCTAAAATATAGTTACCTCTGATTCCCACACAAAAGAATGTTTCTACGTTTCAGAAGACAAAGCAAAATGAAGGCGTGTTCCGTTGTTCTTCTCATTCATTTCTGAACATCACGTTGTAACAATCTATCACTTTTTTTTTCAAATGAGTTTTTAGACCAACTATAGATTTGATGTGCCTTTGTCCCATCATTCAAAATGCGAAACATCTGTTGCCATTTGATGAAAACAGTCAAACAGATATACGGCAAAGGCTTTGGGTCCTGTGTTTGAACAAATATTGTCGGGCTGGTCATATTGCTTTTGAAGGGAGCGAAGAAGAAATTAGTTCTTTACATTGTCCAGGCTGGTCATATCGCTTTTGAAGGGAGCGAAGAAGAAACTAGTTCTTTATATTGTCCACGCTGGTCATATCGCTTTTGAAGGGAGCGAAGAAGAAATTAGTTCTTTATGTCTTCAGTGTTGGCCAGTTAATGCAGTCTATCCCAGGAGGTAACTGGTGTGCTGCTGCCCCTTCCAGGAGGGAACGCTCACTTATGCTTGTCATTCCCATGACGATGCAAGTCTTGTCATCAAAAGACCGCACACTGGGTCAGAAGAGGCGCCTCTCAACAGCAGCGAATCGCCTGGTTAGCGATGCAGTATCTCCTCTGCAATTTTGCCTGTCGTGTGTCAATACAAAGGTTTTTATGTGTTAGCATTGATAACGTCGAAATGAGTTCAGTGACGCAATATGTCTGACTTTTTTTTTGTTTTACTTTTACAGAAAGGAGAGTTGAAATTTTCAATGTCACAGAAACACGAAAACGGGGAGGGAAAAGGGAGACAGATTATTCGCTCACCGTCAGTGAGAGTAGCCGTCTATACATATTTGCTCTCTCTCTCTCTCTCTCTCTCTCTCTCTCTCTCTCTCTTATAACCGTCCCACCTCATTATCGATAATTAAAGAGTAAAAGGAAAAATTCCAATTTTGTATTAAAAATGGTAAATGTCACAAATGTAAATGTGGTTAACATTCGTAGGAGGCTGAACAACCCATAACGTTTAAACAACCTGAACAAGCAGAAGAGTTTGACGTTGATTTTGTTAGAATGATGACAGGCACGGAATGCACGTGTTCATATCCGTGTGTGAGTGATTGTGAACTCGACTGTGACGAGACGGGGCGCTGCAAGCTGACTGTAGGCCTGTGCGCGGAGCTGCCCAGGGGTGCACTTCTTGAATGCTGACGACGATTACAACTAAGGTATGTTTGCAATGTTGTATCTGCATTATTTAATTTTTGTTAGCAAACCTCCTGGGCCTCTTTTGGCTCATTATCTGTCTTTCTTTCTTTTTCAGATATTTGTTTGAGGAGACAGAAGCCCTCGAGTAAATTAGGCTACTTATCTTTCTCTGTATGTAGTATCTGGATAACATTATTCACTTCCGTTGTACTCGGAGTGAATCCTTCGTGCGACATGGAGTCCATAGCAGTGGCACCCCCTACTTTGTGTGTGCGAGAGTGGGTCGGAACACGCACCCCGTGCCTTCTTTGAAAATAAGTTAAATTTAGTTAACCCGCTCCATGACAGATGCACTCAGGTCACCTTATGCACGCGCGCGCGTGTGTGTGTGTAGCAGGTAGACAGGTAGGCATCGGATATAGCAAGGGTTTGAGTGGGATGCGGCTGGACGGGAGGTGGGGGGGGGGGGGGGGCCGAAGGGGAATGGTGGAGGTAAGGGTAGAGAGAGGGATCGGGGCATAGCTGGTGGGAGCAGCGGCCTAGGCAGGAGGAAGAGAGTGAATGGACGTAGAATAAATATATATTGTTTCCTCTTTTACTTCTTCGCATTGCGGGGAATCGGTATGACTCAGAGAAACCAAATCCTTTCACAGGGATCTATCTTCCAGCCCAGAGGGAGCTCCGTTGATCTTGACCACGTAAAAATGATCGGCAACCCGACTCCTAAATTAATATTGGGCGGAAAAGTTGCGTGTCTAATGCCCGTTGACATGGTGACAAACTTCAGATTGTTCTGGCAGAGGAGTTGTCTCCCCCTCGAGGGACCCGGATGCTGCTGATGACTGTTTTGGGGGATTTTCCCCATGGCAGGTGACAGAAATCAGCCCCGCGTTTCGTTTCCGCCCTCCGGCCCGCTTGCCACCCAACAACATCACAATCTGTCGCCCACGCCTTTGCTCACTCTCGACAATTGTTCTTAATCAGTTCTAATGTAAGTTAGGTAATTGACGATGCTTAGCATTGCTCAGGCTGGCAGCATGACGGGGTAGCCAGTTCATCAAAATGAATATATCGGAACCTGTCAGTTAGCAAATTCATCCAAATGAATATAATTATCAGAACCTATCAGAGTAAAAACTCTCTCTCTCTCTCTCTCTCTCTCTCTCTGTCTCTCTCTCTCTCTCTCTCTCTCTCTCTCTCTCTCTCTCTCTCTCTCTCTCTCTCTCTCACACACACACACACACACACACACACACACACACACACACACACACGCGCGCGCGCGCGCGCGCGCACATACGCACGCACGCACGCACGCATGCACGCACACATACGCACACGCACGCAAGCTTCCACCGCATACGCGCCCACATGCACACGCGCGCGCGCGTGCACACACACACACACACACACACACACACACACACACACACACACACACATACACACACACACTCACACAAGCACACGCACCCACACACATTCGGGCACAAACACTCGCATGCATATACACGCATACACACACGCTCGCGCACGCGCTCGCGCACGCGCACGCGCGGTGACCAAAAAAAAAAAAAGCACAGACATTGTTCCTGACAAAATAAAGGAACGTTTGACACAGAACACGCCTTTTCTCTTGAAACAGTATACACACGAAGTTCCCCCCCCCCCCCCCCCCTCTCTCTCTCTCTCTCTCTCTTTCTCTTTCTGGTGGGGGGGGGGGGGGGGGGCGCGGCTGTTTTCACGGCAGCGGCAAGACGTGTTTTTGGAGCGCTCTGATATATTTTGGATTATGCGTTAATAGCATGGATCAATAAATTTCCACAAAGTGTAGATGATAAGAGTGTCTAATGCTTGGTGACCACGGAGGGAGAAAAATGATGACCCAAAAGGGATCATGCCTGTGGATAATCAGCATTTTAGTGCGGCATGTGGCCTTGTCATCGGACTGTACTACAGTTCCATGGATAAAGGTCCTGTTAGTGTTAAAAAATGTGGAAAGTGAGTGACCACTGGGCGAAACAAGCTGGATATATTGCTGTTTGTGGCCCGCTTTCTTTTCTGTGTTGTGGTGACATTGAAAGGAATCATAGTTCCGTGAATAGTGACACCGCCACTCAGCAAGATCCTGTCACAGACAAGATCACCGTGACAAGCAGCACGATTGACAATGACCCCAGCAAGATTTCCGCAGAACACGTCTTTTCTATTGAAAGGGCATACACACACAGTCTCTCTCTCTCTCTCTCTCTCTCTCTCTCTCTCTCTCTCTCTCTCTCTCTCTCTCTCTCTCTCTCTCTCTCTCACACACACACACACACACACACACACACACACACACACACACACACAAGAATGCACCTACTTAAGCGTCATGCGCACACGAGCCCACATGTGTACATTCGCGCTCGCATGTCTACTCTCTCTTTCTCTCTCTCTCTCTCTCTCTCTCTCTCTCTCTCTCTCTCTCTCTCTCTCACACACACACACACACACACACACACACACACACACACACACACACACACACATACACACACACACACATACATACACACACACACACACACACACACACACACACACACACACACACACACACACACACATACGGGCACATACACTCACACGCATACATACACACGCTCGCGTACGCACCGTAGGGAAAAGAAAACGCACAGACATTGTTACTGACAAAATTAAGGAACTTTTGATACAAAATG
>JADBJO010000011.1:928312-988312 GCA_016801955.1 Conus betulinus
AAGAGGATGTGAACTCCGAGAAGGAAACTCCAGGAAGGACAGGACTATGCTAGGGTCCAACAATTCCTGGACCCGTTCTTCAATCTGAGTCAAAAAATTCAAAATATTGCAAAAAAAAAAAAAAAAAATAAAAAATATGGTCGAGAGTGCGTTTCTTTTTTTTTTTTTTTTTTTTTTTTTTTTTTTTTTTTTTTTTCGTTCGTTTGTGTGTTTGGTTTGTCTGCACAAGTCACTTCATGGATGGAAACAACATTGGCTTCCTGTCCAGTCTAGCATCTACCACCTTTCGGTTTTGAGAAGATGAAGTTGGGGATTGGACGGCAGTTCAGTTTAGGCTTTTTTTTTTGTTTGTTTGTTTTTGTTTTGCTTTTTTTTTAGTATATGGTTTCCTTTCCTTTTAATTTCCATGTTTGTTGTAACTAAATCTTGTGAACCACTTCGAACTTTCCAAAGAAAAAGCACCCGTTAAGTTTTTTTTTTGTTTGTTTTTTTTAATCACAGTCATCATACTATCACGGAAAGTAAGAGTAGGTGTAGACTAACCATATACCTTTTTTAAATAGGAAATGAGACACGAAATGTCAAAGTTTATGTCACCAGAAATATGAATATTCCTGGCAGATATATTTCTTCAAAAATACTTAAGTTGTGTAAACAACGACTTTGCAGTGTTCAGTGGGAAATTGGTACTGATCTTGCTGAACGGATCACGGAGCCGTCGATTGATCCAGATCAAACCATAGATCTGGTGTCAAATCTAGCGGTTCGTCCTTGGGCCACATTTCATCTGTCCACAAAGTTCGGTTGACAATTAGTTAAAGCAGTGTGTGTGTGTGTGTGTGTGTGTGTGTGTGTGTGTGTGTGTGTGTGCGCGCGCGCGCGGCGCGCGCGCGCGCGCGTGCGTGTGTTTGTGTGTATGATCTTTCTAGGAGGCAGATAAACAACCAAACGAACCAACAGACACGGGAGCAAACGCAGCGAAGAATTCTTGTTTTAACATTCCTGCATTTGATGTGAATCAACAGCCCCATTGCCACGGCTCTCGCGGAACCCGAGTTTTGCTGCTGACGATCAAAGTCATAAAGGGACGTAACCTCTCTCTCTCTCTCTCTATTGGCGTCATGTTTGCTTGCAGTTGTTGCGCCTGGCCGCCTCTTTGGAGCGGAATGACGCACGCTCAAGTGGAAAATTTTATAAAATAAACAAACTGGTGTTTTTGTCGTAAAGGAAAGGAGGCAGAAGAGGGCTGGTTTAATTGATGTGTGTCATCCACTTCGCTTTCATTTTGGCAGTTTAAGAGACGCTTGCTTCCATTGTACATATTTGTTCTCTCTCTCTCTCTCTCTCTCTCTCTCTCTCTCTCTCTCTCTCTCTCTCTGTGTCTGTGTGTGTGTGTGTGTGTGTGTGTGTGTGTGTGTGTGTGTCGTGTGTGTGTGTCTGTGTGTGTTTCCACTCTTTCAAGCCCCTACACTATCCCCCATCTCTACCCAACCCGTCCCGTATTTCCGCAATTAGTCTCCCCACTCCATCCCGCGCCATTTGCTCCCCAGCTCCCCGACACACACACACACACACACACACACACACACACACACACACATGCACGCACTCACACACACACACACACACACACGCACGCACGCACGCACGCACGCACGCTCGCTCGCTCGCTCGCACACATACGCACGCACACGCGCGCGCCCGCACCTAACAAGACATGCTTCTATGTGTGTGCTTTCTCCTCAAGAACGTGCATAATAAAATGGAAATCCGTGCATGGTGGGCGTGTCGGGCACGTGCAGTGCGTGAAACGAATAGAATCCAGGCAAATGGGATCTCCCCCCCCCCCCCCCCCCCCCCCCCCAATAGAACGAGGACCCCCCCCCCCCCCCCCCCCCCCCCATGTGTCTTGAATGGACCCCCACTTCCCCGACACCAGCCCGTCATCCCCCCCCATGATCCATAAGCATTCCCTGTCCACCACCCACCAATCCACCCCCCCCCCCCAATGGACCCCCCCCCCCCCCACCTCCCCCCCCCCCTATGTTTTTTTTTTTTTTTTTTTTTTTTTTTTTGCGAACGTCATCAATAGAACGAGGACGGTGTGAGAGCTTTGTGTTGGGTTTTCATGTGCTTGAATGGGACTTTCCACTTCCAACGACGACCAAGCTCTCTCCGTTGGTCATGATCTTGGAATAAGCATTCCTGTCGTTTCGTTCACCAATCACATTATGGAGCATGATGGAGGAGAGGTGGTGGGGAGACGCTCAGTCTGATACTATGTTGTTTGAACTTGGTCTTTTAAATTTGATCTCTCACAAAGATATAGTAAGATCTATACATAGACAGACTCAACAGAGATTTCATGGAGAGAGATGTAGTTATGTGTGTGTTAATAGGTAGGTAGATAGACAAAGGTGTGTGTGTGTGTGTGTAGGTCGACAGACGGGGGGGGGGGGGGGGGGGGGGGGGGGGGGGGGTGTGTGTGTGTTTAGACAAATCGATTGATCGATTGCTAGATACGTAAAGACAGATAGATAGACGGACAGGCGGATGGATGGACAGATAGGCGACCGACATACAAAGGATACAATTTATCTCTATGAAGATATTAAAGGTTGTTGTGTTGATGTTTATCTTGTAGGATGTAACGGGCAAACGGATCAGAACTCGGATCCAGCAAGCAGACAAATCATTAGAGGGGAAGGGAGGGGGGGGGGGGTATATAGTCAGTCACTAAACACTGACACACGGAGCCGAAAACCTGGATCTGCTACCAAAGAGCAGTTGAGACAATGAAGATCTAATCCGGTAAAGTAATTTTGATGTGTCTGTAATAGTGCCAGAGCAACATAAAGGGAAACGGAGCGGGTTAGGTTTGACTGGGGTCTGCGCTTTCCCTGGACCTCTTCTCGTTCTTAGCATTGTAAACATACGGACACATGCATTAGGCGTCCTCTGTGGTAATGGAAAAACCAGTTCCTTCTCTCTGTGTCGCGCCACCATGCCTCTCTTGTATTGATTTGTTTGTTTTTCGGCGTGTTTAGCCTATCTATCTGTGTATCTTCTTTTTTTTTCTGTGCTTATTTATCAGCTTTTCTGAGCTCCTTTCTTTTATATATTCATCCATGTGTTCATTCAATCAGCTATTTATTCATCTCTGTAATTTTTTTTCCCTAAAGAAAACCGAAGCTTGATACATGGCAGGTAATTCACGTCATGGTTTTTGTCGCCACTCCTGTCTCTGCCTTTTGTTGGAGGAGACAAAGAGGTGTGCCGGGTAGGGGAGAATTTATCTATTTATTCATTCTGAAAAAAACAGACTTGCCAAGTTCTTTTTATTTCCTGGTTTATCTTATCTTAATTTACTTTATTTGTTCGGCTATATTGTCAGTTTGATTCGGATAAATTGATGTGAAGGAAATACAAGCCTTTCCCCGGGACATACCTCAATTACCCGAGGGAAAATGTGATACTCACCATACAACAAGGCCGTCATCCCGACTCCTATCGCAATACTCGGTAGAAATTTGACACGTGTAATGTTTTCTGTTAGGGTAACAAATTACATTGTGTTCTGGCAGCGGGGTGGTCTCCCTTCACGGAATCCAGATGCTCCTAGTACGGTCTGTCTGTCGGCCCAATTGGATTTCCTTCCTCGCATTGATACTTCTCAGCACGATGTTTCACTTCCCGTGATGAATTTCCTTGATATCATTGATAACCTGTAGTTACCTTCCTCTGAGACTTTCATGGGTCGGATCTTCGGTTACTCTCTCTGAGACTTTAATGATTCATCGTCCTCTGTTGACCTTTGATCTGAGGATGTCATTTGTCATGCAGTTTTCGATGGCGGACCAGGATGTAGCCGGACAGTCTAATTGTTGAGGTAGACACCCCCCAGGATAGTGGGGGCAACGGAAGGAGGCTGAAGGGGGAGTGGGCGTTAAGACCTTCCTGTGTTCCCTGGCACACTGATTCGCTCCTCCCGGCTGTTCTCACAGGAGATACAGGCCCTCGTAAACGCTCGCCTGTTCTCAGCAAAGGACTCGCGTTCTCGCAAGGAAACCCCGCCCACACACTTCAGGTTTCCTTTGATACAGTCTCAGTGTTCCTTCTTTGGGCGTCCTGTCTTCCTGTGACCTGTTTGCAAGTATTCTGTCATTATCTGGGAGCTGTCCATGCGGGTCACATCGCCCGCCCATCTGAGCTTGCCGCTCAGGATCATCTCGGTGATGACAAGTCTGGCCCTGTCTAGAACCTCCGTGATGATGATCACTTTGTCCTGCCATCTGATTCACGGAAATAAGCGTAGGGGCTCTCATATGGAAACTTTCAAGCTGCTTGACATGCCTCCGGTGCAAGATCCAAGACTTGCAGGCATAAAGGAAGTCCTTCAGTACGACTGCTTTCAGCAGTTTGATTTTGGTTCACAGCTTGATGTTCCTGTGGTTTAACACACAAGAGCAGGGGCGACCAACAGCTTGACTTGCTGTGTTGACGCGTGTTGCCGGCCAGGGAAACACCGTGGGAGACGATGCTCCCGGGCTGAAATGGTCAGCTGTCTTCAGCTCAGAACTGTCAGTGCTTATGGTTAGGTGAGGCGCGCTGCTAATTCTGAGGGAGCCCGATGGAGGATGTCCATCTTGTTTGCGATCAGTGGGTGGCAGCCTCAAAACTCGAGAGGTTTAGGCAAATTTGTTGAACTGCCGGAATGCAGTCATCTAAGAGCAAGTCCTCTGCAAAAAGAACATTAGTTTAGAGATTTTTTTTTTGTTTTGCTATCAAAGAGAGAGCCATACAATTTATATCTCAGGTAAAGTGCTTACTCAAAGTAGTGCATACCGTAGTTTGGTACACACATGAAAAAACATGTTGAAGAGCACTGGAGCAAGTACGTAAACCTGCTTCAACTCGTTGGAGATACTGTGCGGGATGAGATGTTACAGTTTATAAGGACACTCCCCATCATCATTTCATGGAATAGGCGGATGAACCGGATAAACGTTTGAGGGGTCGCCTAAGGACACACTGAAGTGTAACCTTGCTGACGATGCTAAGTCTTTGTGAGGTCGATGGAAATTTCTGAAGGTTTTTATTCGCTGTTCGATGAGCTCTTCTTAAACTCGTCTCAAAGTGGAGACTACGTCAATGCTATGACCTGGTCTGAAGCCACACTAAGTCTTTACTAATGTCTGTAAGGCGTTCAGGATGACTGCACAACTTTGTTTGCACCAATCAGGGAGACTCCTCTCTGATTGGCACAGTCTGGTTAGT
Organism: Conus betulinus; assembly: GCA_016801955.1. Lineage (NCBI taxonomy): Eukaryota > Metazoa > Mollusca > Gastropoda > Neogastropoda > Conidae > Conus > Conus betulinus. Next base: position 933,590 of record JADBJO010000011.1, read on the forward strand.
TGCCCTTTTTGTTTGTGTTATTTATTGTTAGACTTCATTTAACACTACACTGCAATGAGAGAAAGGTAAAATGAGAGACGACTGTAGAGTCTCTAAGGTCCTGTAACATTGCATCTTCCTCCCAGGTGTTGGTCAGTTGTATGTTGTGGAAAGCAACAAGTCTCCGGGCGCACTGCTTCATAGAGTCCAGCAGAGATTCCTTAATGTCCGATGCTGCCGGTATTGAACTGGTTGATTGCTTTCTTGACCTCATCCAAAGAGGGCGGCGGGATGAAGATCGTTAAAAATGAGCTTGGTCGAGTCCAAGGCTGCGAGATCCACGATGACAGGCATGTTGGGAGTACTGGAGAAGTGTTCTCTCCAGCGTTCAGGGAAGCGGCCCTCGTCTTTGAGAAGGTTGAGAAGAAAGGAGGATCAGTTTTCTACGCTCCATCCACGGCTTTCAGCTGTCATCAGTCTGCCATTCCTCATCAGTCATTCCTCGTCACTCTTTCACTCCTCATCACTCCTCTTTCATTCCTCATCAGTCTGTCATTCGTCATCAATCATTCCTCATCAGTCTGTCATTCGTCATCAATCGGCCAATCCTCTGTCAGTCATTCCTCGTCAGTCTGTCATTCATCGTCATTCATTCGTCAATCTTTCATTCCTCGTCAATCTTTCACTCTTCATCAGTCTTTCACTCCTCATCAGTCTGTCATTCTTCATCAGTCTGTCACTCCTCATCAGTCTGTCAGTCTTTCACTCTTCATCAGTCTTTCACTCTTCATCAGTCTGTCATTCTTCATTAATCTGTCATTCCTCATTAGTCTGTCATTCCTCACCAGTCTACCATTCCTCAGTCTGTCATTCCTCATCAGCCTGTCATTCCTCATTAGCCTGTCATTCCTCACAGTCCTGTCTGTCATTCCTCACCAGTCTGTCATTCCTCATCAGTCTGTCATTCCTCAGTCTGTCAGTCTACCATTCCTCAGTCTGTCATTCCTCATCAGTCTGTCTTTCCTCATCAGCCTGTCATTCCTGATCAGTCTTTGATTCCTCGTCAGTTTTTATTCTTGATCAGTCTTTGATTCCTCATCAGTTTTTCACTCCTCATCAATCTTCTTTTATTCATCATTGTCTTTCGTGCGTCATCCTCATCAGTCTGTCTGACATTCCTCACCAGTCTGACATTCCTCACCAGTCCGTCATATCCGCCAGTGAACTGACCTGCACACTGTGGGCCTGTCTTTGTGCTATGCATTGAGGCTTCTTGGTGTCATCCATTTCTTGAATGGAGGTGATGTCATTCTGCCATTCAGTGGAAACTTGTTTACTCATTCCTTCGTGTGTTCTCAGCTTCCGGATAGCTGCTTACCACTTGCCCGTGACGACTAACAACGGTAGCGCTTTTCTGTGGCTATAACGTTCATGCCTTGGATTTAGTCTTTCCGTCAGATGTCTTGTCATTAAGTGCCACGTTGACGTGTGTGTGTGTGTGTGTGTGTGTGTGTGTGTGTGTGTGTGTGTGTGCGTGTGCGCGTGCGTGCGCGCGCGCGCGTGTGCATTGAAATTAAATGGCAGGTGAGCACTCGCCGTTTCCCCCACTGATATGTGTGGTGCAAGACAAACACACACACACGCACGCACTCATGTACGCACCACGCACGCACGCACACACGCGTGCGCACACACACACACACACACACACACACACACACACACACACACACACACATTACCACACACACACACACACACACACACACACACATACGCGCGCGCGCGCGCGCCTCCGTCACTCTGCTGCGTCCTCCCGCCCTCTCCCCTCCAGCCCCACCCTCTCGTTCTCTACCACCTTCCCCTGTGGTGATGACAATAATTAGAGTTATAATAGTAAGAACAATAAAGAAACAAATTCACATAACACCACATCCAGATGATTTACCAAGTATGTGACACTTTGCAACAACAACAGAAAAGACCATTAACGGCAGAATGTACAAGGAGGACATATAGACACGCGTAACTAAACGATAACCAAAACGATAACTGTACACTGACGCAAAAAAGTCCACAGGTCTCGTTTCTGAACAAATGCAGCAGCAACAGTCAACAGTTATCCCGTATACACATGCACTTGATCGGCTCCTTACGGATCGGGTGAAAAATTTCAAATAGCATGAAAATCCGGATGAAGGGGGGGGGGGGGGGGGGGGGGGGGGGGGGGGGGGGGGGGGGGAGGATGGGGGGGATAACAAGACAAGAAAAGGAAAGATAACTCAAAAGTCGTTGAACAGGTAGGCTACATTTCCAGTCATTTTAAGGCAGCGGTATTTGTCAAGCGACGTAAATCTATGTATGTCCATGATCTTGTTTTTGAAACGAGGACTTTTGTTTTTTTTTTTTTACTTGGTGACAGCCACGGAAAGGTCGGCTGGACATTGGTGACTTTGAGACTAAGAGAAGACTGGAGACTGGCTCTGCCCCCTCCTCTTCGTAGCAGTGTTCTCATCTGTCCACAAGAACACGTGAACAAAATTGAAATCAATCTTCAATTTCACGGAAGTTCTGGATCTGAAAGCGAGGTTTTTGTTGCGAGTACATCCGATCAGAACACGTAGAGAGGAGCAAACACAATCGCGCATGCGCATGCACATGCACTCTCGCACGCAGAGAGAGAGAGAGACTGGCACAACCAACAGATTTAACTGACTAAGAGAGAATGGATGCTTTAAACAAAACGCGTCTATATTCTGTTTGGGGAAGTGGTGCCCACAAAATTGACAATACCGGTTTTAACTTTAATATTTTAGATTAATCGAAATTCTCCGCCTCGAAGCATTCTCCCCTCTCCCCTCTTCCCCCGCCAACTGCTCTCTCTTCTCTCCTCTCTCTCCTCATCTCAACTAATGACTGAATTTTCCAATCATGTCCTTAAACTCTCTCTGTCTGTCTGTCTGTCTGTATGTCTCTCTCTCTCTCTCTCTCTCTCTCTCTCTCTCTCTCTCTCTCTCTCTCTCTCTCTCTCTCATTTTATTTCTTATTTCTTTTTCCAGAAATGTGTTATAATTTTGTTGTTGTGGTAATGTTTATTGTATATATTTATCTATCTTCCAATAACCATTTTTTTCATGAACTTTATATGATGACTCCTCCCCTCCCCACCCCCACCTTTTTTTCTCTGTCTCTGTCTCTCTGTCTCTCCCTCTCTCTCCTCTCTCTCTCTCTCTCTCTCTCTCTCTCTCTCTCTCTCTCTCTCTCTCTCTGTACTGGTCTCTCTCATCTATTGTCTCAAAGGTGCTGCTTGTCAAGCGTAAATTTTTGTCTTTGCCTACAGGATGGGGTGCCTGTTCAATGATTTATTTCTTATTTCTTTTTCCAGAAATGTGTTATAATTTTGTTGTTGTGATAATGTTTATTGTATATATTTATCTATCTTCCAATAACATTTTTTTCATGAACTTTATATGATGACTCCTCCCCTCCCACCCCCACCTTTCTCTCTCTCTCTGTCTCTCCTCTCTCTCTCTCTCTCTCTCTCTCTCTCTCTCTCTCTCTCTCTCACTCTCTCTCTCTCTCTCCCTCCCTCTTCCAGGCATTGATTGTCTTCTGTTCTTTTGTGTTAACATTTCCTCTTTCTATTTATAGCGTTTATGCATGTTTACTTCTATTCTAGATTAGTTTTGCTGATGTTGTTATTGCGTTTTCTATATATTTCCCTTTATTGAGGGCCGGATGTAAAAAAGCATTTTTGTGCTTATTCCGCTTTTTCCCTCATTAAAAAAGATTCGTTCGTTCGTTCGTTCGTTCGTTCTCTCCCGTTGAGTGCAAGCAGTGCAAGAATGAGGGAAATTGTTGGGGGCAAAGATTGGACAAGTGATGAATATCAGCCGTTTAACAAACTCCTCCTCCTCCCCTACCTCCTTGCTCTGTTCATCCCCCCCCCCCCACCCGCTCCCACCCCTTTCCTGAAGCCACAATCGATTAGACCGGTTGTCTTTAAGGCTGTTTAAATGGCAGATAGAGTGTCGTCCTGTTACCATTCTCAGGGGAAATTAATTTGTCGGGTCGTCTTTTCTGCCGTTGAAGCTTGCATAAAAATTTGGCAGCGTGACGAATTGATTGGGCGAGGAGAACGTGTGTGTGCGTGCGTGCGCGCGCGCGCTCTGTGTGTGTGTGTGTGTGTGTGTGTGTGTGTGTGTGTGTGTGTGTGTGTGTGTGTGTGTGTTGATTCTTGCATTCTTGTAACAGTGTGATCAGAGGCATCCAAGGATTTTTTTTTTTTTTTTTTTTTTTGTAATCAGAAATGGACGTTTATTTTTACGTCATATTTAATTCGAAAAAACAAGATCAAAGAAACGGCATTTATAGGGTTTTTTTTTTTTTGGGGTTTGTTTTTTTTTTTTTTCAAAAAAGCAAAATGATTAAGTAAATAAACACATGAATTATTGAATAGCTGGCTTGGTAGAACTGTCCGCAGATAATAATTACGGGCCTGCGACTAAAATCATGCAAACTTAGGTTTTACGGATATTTATATCAATCCGGGGGAGGGGGGGGGGGGGGGGGGGGGGGGGGTCTGTGTGCGTGAGTCCAGCAATTTCGCAATTAAAACACAATTCAACGTTGTTTTTTTTTCCATATCGTGTAGGTCGGTCTGTACGTGTAACGTTGTAAGCTAACGATCCTAAAGAGGCTGTTTCTATTACAAGAGGCTTGTGGAGGAGGGAGGGAGGAGGAGAAAGGAGGGCCCGGGAGGGGGTGGGATGAGGACGTTGCTGCAGTTTGCCTGGTGTCTTTCTTTGCGCCTTCTCTTCAAGATGCAAGTCCCGTTCCTTTATGGTCTTTAAAGAAGAATGAATTCTCCGCTTTTGCTGTCTTAAGTTTGGTGTGACGAAGCAGCTTGCCGTTTGTACGTGCTAATGAATCAGATGTACATGTGGACAAATGACCGTGGATAGCGTTTGGGTCCAACATGGATTAGATAGCGTGCTTCGGGTATTATTCTTTAGACCTGAAGTTGCAGGGAAGAAGGAAAGATAAACCAGGCGCCTTGATGACATAGTTAGAGTCGCGAGCTGCTGACTTGAGAGGTTGGGGGTTCAAATCGAGTTCCATCAGAAACATTTACCTGCGAGACGTTTTGGCCTCAGCCAGATTCTACCCTTAGTTGAGTGGGCTTTGCATGGGGTCAGATGAGTAGACTGGAACCAGATAGTCGACTTTCGTCCCTTTGATAGATGGTTTCGGCGGGTGTTGCTCAAATGTTCAGACCAACACTGCAGGTGTTTGTCTCTCTCGGACCTAGCTGATGCTGCGATATGTCATGAAAGGGATCGTAGAATTCGACCCTTTTATATAGCAGCTGACCAGAATGAAACTCCACAGCATCCTCATCCTCATCTTCTCATTTATCATCATGGGGAGTGAGTGTGTGTGTGGGTGACATGAGGGAGGGGGGGGGGGAGGGGTGCGGAGAGGGGGGGTTAGTTTCTTTGGCCTTTGATGCCGTTCTCTAGCGTAGACCTTGATTTCGGTTTTTCTCCCCCAACCCAACTGAAGGGGAATCCGTGTATAGTTGTTGGCATCATCAAGTTCATGGAGACTACCGTTAGACGGACGTGGTGTCGCCCCCCAGAGGGCCAGTATCACTCACTCTGGCTCCCAACTGAAAACAATCATCGTTCAAAGTGGTGGTCTTAATAGATGGCGTCCTGCATACGTCAGATCCGAGCCGGCACCACAGACACAGGTTTAACTTGACCGCGGCGCAATGTCTTCCAGGGTCTTTTGCTTTTGATGATCTGACGTTGATTGCTCCTGTGTTGCCGCCACTGCTGGGTGCGCGATAGGTTCTGGTTGTAGGTGTGTACGGAGAAGCCGGTGTTTATCAGAATCTCTCTGCGCCGCTTGGGAACTACCACTCTGCCGTCTTCATACATGATTTCTGTCTATTGTGTTGTCATTCCGACAAGAGGGGAAGTGGATCGATTACAAAAGCACATTAGTATTTTATATAAACGCCGAATGAACACGTAAGTTGACATTTCTTGTTTGAACAAATCCGAACATACTGTTTTGACAGATAGATACATAACTGTTTGACAGATAGATACATAAATGCTGTCTTTCAAAGGGAGGTTAACTTGTCAGGTTGAGAATAGGGGCTTCTTGTCGAAAAGTTCCTAAGATAACTTCCCTTGGTAAGTGGTTGGTTTGGGTTTTATGCTCTTTTTTTTTTTTCGCGGCGTTGTTTTATAGCGAGTTACTCCAGTGACAACAACAAAATATATATAATAATGAAATGAGAGAGAGAGGATGCAGTTTTTTATGCTTTTTCTTCTCTCTTATATCTTTCTAATATCAGGCAACCGCTGACCTTTTGTCCGAAATTAAAAGGAAATGAGGCAGGTAACAATAAACAACAAACGAGTTGGGGTAACTCTTGCTCCCACAAGAAACGTAACTCCAAAGGAATGCTGCTTACGACACCGAATCGCCTAGCAGACATGACAGCACAAAGCACACAGAACAAACAAGGAAACATCCCCATGTTTGTTCTGTGTGTTCTGTACCGTCATGTCTGCTAGGCGATTCGGTGTCGTAAGTAGCATTCCTTTGGAGTTGTGTTTTCTTGTGGAAACAAGAGTTACCCTTTTGTCCGAGTTCGACAGGAACATTATTTACCCGATCAACAATTACGTCTCGGAGATACCTGAAGTAGGTGGTAGTATATGAGAGAGGAGGCAAAAATTAATTAATTAAACTCAGTCCCTGTCTCTGCTTTACTTAGTGGCAGTAGTTGCACCTGCTGACATAAGGAGTACTACCGGGTAGTTAGGCAGCTGTAGTTGGTATATCTTACGTCCGCGGGATGAATATATCTTTTAAAGGCGCCAGTCAGTACATCGGTCGTATTATTGTTTCTCCCTTTTTTTTTCTTGTCATCGCCTCTCCTTACAGCAGTACTTTTTTTTTTTCTTTTTTTTTTTTTTAAATATCCCAAGTATTCGTTGCATTTCTTTCTCCTCTTAGTATTGCATTATATTATCTCCCACACGTGCCCGTGCGTGCACGCCTGTATGTATACTCGGCTGCATATGTAATGTAGATCATACTTTCTTTTTAACACGTATTTAGTTGAATATGGTTTGATGTTGGGTGCCTGGTAGGGATAAGAAGAGTGTGGTGGTTTGATGCTTCGAATTAATGATATGTGAAGTGTTTTGCTGACGAAGGAACTCTCCAGTTTCGTCACGGGACTCAGTTTCTGTAACAAGAGTCCAAAGGATGTTATCAGTCAATTCACATGGGGGAAAAAAACAAACGGAGTTGCTGACGAGGAATTCATATTGTGGAAACCCTGGAATAGCTTTTCTTAAACATCTGCAGACCGATGTGTGATTTGACTGGGGTCCAACTTGTCTTCCACCTTAGCTGCTAAACAGGAAGCCTCGTTCATCGTACTTCATTTCCCGTCCCTAGAAGGGGGAACACAAATATGACCATCTCATTTTCTCTCCACGATTGCGTCACAGCATGGAAAACGGCAAAATCACAAGCGTGTTGTGCACGTGCAGCGCGCGGGAGTGGGGAAATCTGTGTTAAGGATCCTTCTGTGGGTTGGCCAAATCAAGGGGGGAAGGCGGGGGGTAGGGGAACAGAGTGCGAGGGCTTTGAATTTGTTCTGGCGTGTTTGGACGGTCCACAATTTGCGCCTAGGTCGTGGGCCTTGAGAGAAAGCGGTTGGGGGGGGGGGGGGGGGGGGGGGGGGGGGGGGGGGGGGGGGGGGGGGGGGAGGGGGCTCGGAACATGTTCCAGAGGATTACAGCGCTGTGTGAAATATTTGTCTTCTATTGAACGGTTTCCACTGGCTATTGAAAACTGATCAGTTTTGAATGTAATGCAAGATACGAAACTGAAAAGCGCATCCTTTTTATAAATATGAATGGTCGAAGTTTTGTTACAAGCAACAGTGGAAATAAGCGGCGATATATACTTTCGTTTTCAACTTTCGATGACATTTCTCTCCTCTTTCACTTTTTTATTTATTTTTCTTGATGCTTGTTGTGTATTTTTCGGAGGGGGGGGGGGATGGCGTCCTTTTTTTTTCAAACTGGTGTGTTGATTCCCCCCCCCCCCCCCCCCCCCTCCCCCTTAATTTGTGTGAACATTCTTCACAAGAGGAATTTAAGACAAAGATTTGATGTGTTATAACCCTGCTAACTACAGGCCAGTCTCCGTGACGTGTATCATATGCAAGCTCATGGAGCACATCGTCATCAGCTCTGTCACGCAGTACTTGCAAGTCTCACACCATGCTGAACGACAGCCAACATGGATTTCGACGGGGGCATTCATGTGGGAGCCAACACCTGGGTTTCGTCGAGAAGCTAACCACCAGTTTGGAGAGTGAGAAGCAGACGGACATCCTAATCATGGATTTCGCAAAGGACTTCACCCGTGTCAACCACAGTCTGCTGGTCCACACAAACTCTAACGCTATGGCATACAAGGCTTCACCCTGACATTGGATCAACAGCTTCCTCAATGATCGACGCCAAACAATCGTAGTCGACGGTCACCACTCCTCCTTCGTCAACATTAGGTCAGGATTACCTCAGGGTTCCATATTGGGCCCCCATTTATTCTTGGCCTATATCAACGATCGTCCGCACAAGCTGATTGCACGATTGTTTGCGGATGACACAGCAGTGTACAAGGTTGTAGCCACCAGCAAACAGCAAGACCAGCTACAGCAAGGCCTCCATCGCCTACCGAAATGGGAGAAGAGCTGGGACATGCTGTTTGACCCTGTAAAGTGCGTGTCTGTGCCAGTCACCAGAAGCCCACTGGACCACTCCTACATCCTGCACGGCCACAACCTGGACACTGTCCACACAACCAAATACCTGAGCATCACACTACATCGCGTAATGACATGGGACACCCACATCAACAACATAGTGAACAAGGCTTACCGAACGCTGGTTTTCCTCAGGCGCAGTTTAAAGATCAGCTCCAGTTCCACCAAGGAGAAGGCATGTAAGGTGTTAATGAGACCCTTTCTTAACTACGCATCATCAGTATGGGATCCATGCACACAGAAGAGCATTGACAAGTTGGAGGCTGATCAGAGTCGTGCTGCTGTTTCATGTTCAACCGCTACAACATGTCAAGTGCAAGCTGGATGAACGATCAACTGGACAGGCCGTCTTTTGAGCAGCGTAGAAGCACCACATGCCTGGAGTTCCTCTGTAAGATCCATCATGGACTAATACAGTGTCCAGTTATCAAGAGCAAGCTAGTCCCCCCCCCACCACGACAGCGCCGTACCCACAACCAGCAGTTCTGCCTCATCAACACCAGAACTCAGTACAGAGGTGGCTCATTTCTACCCAGGACTGTTAAGGACTGGAACCATCTTCCCAGTGAGACAGTAGAGGCAGCAGCAATCAATGCTTTTGTGATGCGCGTCTCATCCTAACAGTGACAGTTTCCTGATACCATGTGGCCCTTACGGTAACGGATTTGGCTATGGTTTACGGACGAGAATGACAGTGAACGTGACCAGAGCATACAAATGGACTGTCTACAATCTACCCCCCCCCCCCCCCCTATGTGCCGGAATGATCATCCTGAAGATCGTGGGCATCAAAGGTAAGAAAGAAAGAAAGATCTTTCATTATCTTTCGAGTGTCCTTGACTTTGAAAACTGTAGTCATATTTGGTTGTGCTTCTTCATTTTCATTTTCGCCCTGTGACTTAAGTGATGCAAGGAAGGTCAGACAGATACTGATGGTTTGGGCGAGTATGAGTTCAAACCTACAAATTTCAGTTACTATAAATGATGGTAAACACACACAGATTATCTGATTCTAGTAGAAGTCAAGTTCAGTGACTGTTGGAGAACCTTTCAACATGCCACTTAAATAACAGTGGTGACTGTATCTGCATTTTCCTACGTGAATGGGAATGATGATTTCAAGACTTCTTCAATACCATTTGCTTTCTTTTCCCACCGTTACTTTCACATACATTCTTTAAAGGAAAAAATCAACAACAAAAATGCAACTGAACACACTGACACACCATTCACAGAAAACTAAAGCAACACAGATACAAATGTTCTTTTCTTTCTTTTTTTTTTTTTAATAAATGTTGAGTCAACTGACCATGTGACATTTACAAGACAGTATAAACTAAAAGAAAACAAAACCAACTTTCTGGCATGCAGAATTTTATCAAACAGAAAACATTTCCAAAACAAAAACCAACAGAATAAAGGAAAGAAGATGGACGGAAGACTACATACATATCACAGGAATGTGTAAATTATTTCTGATTGTGTCCTTGGTAATAGTGGATTTCAACTATGATGGTACATTTTCTTTTACTTTTTTATTGTGACTTGTTACATAATGATTTTGTTGGAAACTTACGACTATTTCAATGATACAATTTCCAAGACAGTATTCCTGAATTTTATGCGTAACAGACTGAGAAGTATCGAATCATACATTACATGAAAATTACACAAAGTATGCTCCGATATCCTAACCTGCATGCAGTCTCAAGCACACACACACACAACATGTTTTAAAGATTCAACACCTTGTGGACATTGATGGAGATTAGATATCCCCTACACATATGGGAAAAATATATTTCTATCATGATTAACTATATGCTGAACATATTTCTCATTAAAAGCTACCGTGTGCTTCTATTATGACAATTATGTATGTATGCGACCTGAGCGCTCTCTATGAAACAGTACCACTACTTCTGCAGCTTGTGAATCAAACAGGAAAAAATATTCCCACATATCACTTTGAGTAAATAGTGTAAATGTGTGCACACAGAAGCAATAAGCAACAGCTTATCACAAAATTACGTTTCTCAAACTTATGTTCTTTTTCTAAAAAAAAAAAAGTAAATACACAGAAAAAAATGAAAAGGAAACATGTGCACAAACTTACTTTACAACAATGAGAATATAAGAACCACTCCACAATGACAACAACAGAGTGGAAAATTCACACAAAGCAATTTTAGCACATCCACAAACGCATACCAAGATCCAAGTAACTCCAGTTAACAGTCTTCAGTAAACCGTATCATGGTTCACTTTAATGTCATGTGATTTGTCATCCAATTTATTGGCACATTCATTCATTTACAAAAGCAAACACACATTGACAGCATGGACATAAACAGTATGAGAATGTGAGGTCAAACTTGCACTAATATGTTACTCTGAACACAATCTACTCCCAGTTAAAAACATTGTCAGTTGTCCACACATCCATGTGCAAGCCCTCCCACGCCCTCTTCAAAGAGAAAAGTAAACAGAAAAAATACATTACAATGTCTCTTCCATTTCCCTGAAACATACAATACAGGAGGATTAAGTAGAATCGCAGAACTGTGAGAATTTCACAAATACATGCATGCTTCCTTCCCTAGTTCTGGATTCCATATCACTCCTAACCAAAACAAACAGCAAGGTCAATTTTGTTCAAGATCTATCACATACAATGCAAATGCATGTTTCTTAGCTCCTTTTACAGCTGTCTTCGAAAAAGAACACTGAAGCAATGACAACTGAAGACAAACATATTCATACACATACAGAGAGACGGTCAGATCACAGACTCTCTACCTTCCTTTCTGGCAACACAATCCATTTCTTTGGGGGTAAAACGGAGATCTGAAACAACAAATAACACACTAACCTAACCGACAAACTGCTGAGCAACTGTGCAAAAAGTCATTAACGTCATGTTGATCACCTGCACATGCCCTTCTAAATGAAAAACTCACAGCAAAGACGAACATCAGGGTGTATTTTTTCTTATAGCTTCTTTCCAGTTTACCTCTTTGACTTTTTTGTTGCAAGTATAATCTGATACAAAAGACCCTCTCTTCCACCCCCTCTTACATTCTTCCACCCCCTCTTACATGTGCACCTTTCAACCCACACTTCAGCTGGGTGAAAAATAAACACCTTGTACTGACCACTGACACACAGGAACTCCCATACACCTGGGAACACTTGCAAATAAATACATATACATTCTCGAGTACTTTCAAACTTTCTTTTTGAAGCGACTTCCTTCCTAGTGGGGCATGGCACTATTTCCTTTTTCACTGTTCACATTCAAAGTGCAAGGTATCACACAAAACATAGCAAACATGAAGATGGACAAAGAAAGATCTATTTTCCTTACAGTTATTCAATTTTTGTTGATGGGACCATTGTTTACATTGTCAGCAAAATCAAAAAGACACAGAGTGTAGATAAATTGTGAACCACACCAGATGATAGTCAATTTCTCAGCACACACAAAACTTATACAAATCTCAGAAATGGAACGTTTCTCTATTTAAAATCGTCAATCAAAACAAAAGAGAAACAAAAATTAAGTACCCACTGAACACCCTGCACCTTAACCAGCCTTAGAAATACTACCAATCACAAATACAAAAATATCCATGTTAAAAAAATAAAACAACATGAAATAATGCTCTTGCAAAGAAATGTTACACAAGGATCGTTCCTGTCCATAATGACCAAGGCAAGCACTTTGACTCTTGCCCAAAACAGTCCACACATACACTGACGTATGCTTCATTTCAAGCTAGCTCTAGTTCAATCTTCACCTGTCATTATACCCCCAAAGTAAACAACTCGATGAATAATAATAAAGGTTACTTATCGAAAGAAAATAAGATCAGAACCAAGTATCAATAAAGAAATACAAAATAAGTTTAGAAAAAAAAAAAAAAAAAACAAATTCAGTTATGTACCATGGAAACGCAGGCAAAAAAAAAAAAAAAGCACTTTCTTCTGAACACTTAACAAGTTCATGGCTAACCTTCAATACCCTTGAGAAAGAAAAGGAAAAAAAAAAAAAAGGTCCTGGAATTTAAAAGACACGCCCTGGCTCACATTTTCAAAACCATCATCACTAAAGAGCCTACATGACATGCAAAATTACCAAGGCGGATTTTACTCATTTCTCTACACAACGAGAAGCAGCGCGCTACTCCAGGTAAACCATATCTAACATAACGCTCTCTGTCTCTCTCAAACACACCTTCACCAGGTCATCACATACAAAACGTGACTCGACTTCAATGGGCATGCCCTTCTGCAAACATTTCACGAAATACACAGCATTTTGTAAGTGCAATGGTCAAGTTGTAGTTGACGTTACATAGATAAAGGCAGCTTATAACAGAAAACGCCCAACTAATCAATATTTTTCGTAAACTAATGATGCTCTGGAATCTAAGTAAAATGTAATACATAATTATTTGGAACTTTTTCCCTTATACTTCCCAATTCCCCCACTCTCCCCCTTCCTTCCTTCCCTGGCCCATTATTTTTTTTTTAGCTTCATATGGAAATGGAACATTTCCTTCATCACAATCGATGTCAAAAACATATGAACATTCAAGTTACAAATTTTGAAAGAAAAGAAACGGAAATGCACGAGTCAAATTCATGAATGGTGTAGGGGCTATAACTCTCTTTTTTTTTTCTCTTGTTTACTGAAACCAGTCTGTGAATTTTCTCCCTTGAATAATCGCCTACGGATTTTTCATATTTTCAAATGATGCAAGGAAGCACAACTTGTCAAGACGAAACGGAAAAAAAAAAAAAAAAAAAAAAAAAGAGAAGGAAACACAGACTTACAAAATATTGGTTCTGTTATAGAAATTAAAATGACTGCAGGATATATACTCCAATATTAGACGAGTACATACAAACAATGAATGTAAACTGTCATAATATCACAAAGACCTTAAACATTTCTGATTTCTTTTTAAAAATCCAATTCAGCTGACTTTTGTATTTTCTTAATTACCTTTATAACTTAAGTATTTCTGTGTTTCTGCCCATTCCTTCCTAATACAATATACTGCATCAGTATCACTGAAAAGTACAGTTTGTCACAGCAATGATCACATACAATCTGCATCACAATTATTTTCTTCTTCTGGCACAGAGAGCAGTGTTGAAGACTACAACGGGAAAAGGGAAAAGAGCAAGCAGACTTATGCTGAATATAGGGGAAAAATGGAAAGACATAAGTAGGAGAGTGATCAAGTGCAAAACGGACAGAGGGGAGATGTACAGAGAGACAGCTGAGCCCAGGTACACCCATTATATAAAAGAATTAAAGACAGAGGGAAGAGAAGAGAGACAAACACACAAGTACAGAAAGTGAAAGAGATCTAGAGAGATAAGAAGACAGCAAGAGAGACGGAGACAGACACAAAGAGAAAGACAGGCAGGCAAGCAGGCAGACAGATAGAAAAGGGTGGTGAGAGAGAGAATTAAGGGTTCAAGACTGGACTGTATTCAAGTGGAAGCAGCGGTGGTGGCTTAGTGGAAAAACACCTCAGACATTTGCTGGAGGAGGGCAAGGGACTTGACTAAGCAGAGAGCCAGGGCGGAGCACAGAAGTCACTGCAGTAAGGAGTCGAGCTCGTTATTCTTGGCTTTCCTGAAACATCCATACATGCTGCACAGTTATCACACCACAGAACTACATTCAGTCCAAAACCACCGCATGAACATTTTTCTTGTTCTGGCATTACACAATTCAGCAGCTAATCAACTAGTGTATGCACCAACAGCAAAGAAAAAAAAAAAAAGAAAAAAAAAAAATTTCTAGCCCAGATGACTGCGAGGGGCCATCTCAGGGTTGTTGCATTTGTCAAATTCAATTCCATTCACTATCCTGCGCACACACACATGTATCAGTAATAACATGCACCTTAGTATTTTCAATCCTTGTGTCCACAACTATGAAAGTGCACATATGTCTCAAAGCAGAAATTTTTTTTTTTTTTTTTTTTTTTTTTTTTTTTAGCAGGGACTCAAAAACTTGTGAACAGCAACATTTACTTCAGCTACATTATATGTCAATCTTTCATTCACCCCTCATATGTCTATTTCAACACACTGATACTACTTTTTCTTACATTTACCAGTTCAAACATTTGAACCAAAAAATGTTTTGCTATTGTCATGGTCTACTGAATCTTGAATTACTTTCATTTTTTAGGATTGGCAAAGAAAGTAGCATATTGTTTCATTATATTAGCACTCTTCTTTGTTCTTGCTATGGCAACCAATGCCACAGCCATTTTCAACAGTGTTCTTTCTTCATCCACCTGAAAGACCATTATTTGGCATTCTGGTTTCATCCAATTATTATTCATTGAAATTTGGAACTTGAAGGTCACTGTCTTAAAAAAAAAAAATCCCAATTCTTGATCGCTTCTTCGTCTGACCCTGGAAGGCAAACTCAAAGCCAAATGCCTTAAATGAAGGAAGAAAAGGTGGCAGAGTGGTTAAGACATTCGCCTGCCAATCCATCGTGTGAGAAGTGCGTGGGTTCAAGCCCTGCCTCTCTCGCCCTTTCTTTCCCAGTTTGAACGACAAATCGAACTGAACGTCAAGTCCATCAGATGGGGACTATAAGCGAGTCAGACCCGTGTGCCTTCCTGGCCCCTGCACATGTTAAAGAACCAACAGCAGTTGAAAATCAAAAAGAGCAGGGGGGTCCCCACTGCCCTGGCAAATTTATATAGACTGAAAATAGCTGCCTGGTATTTCTTACCAAGCCACAAAAATTGTCACTTACTGTTATCAGGTGCCATCGTGAACCCGGTGGAATGGGAGGATACATAAACATCGCATGCATCCTATGTGAGAAACTGGAGAAATAAATGAGATAAATGAAAATGAGTGACTGATATTTGAATGGTACGGGAAACGACTGAATGGGTGCCAGTAGGCTGCTCTTTGACCGGCTCTACCTGCGTAGGCAGCCTGTTGAGTGAGTGAGTGAGCGCTTAGAGCTTGGAGGTGAGGATGTGAAATTTATTGTAAAGCGCTTAGAGCTTGGTCTGTGACTGAGGTGTGGTGTTGTGTGAGTGTGTGTGTGTGTGTGTGTGTGTGTGTATGTGTGCGCGCGCATGCTTTTGATATGTGATTTTGCTGGCACATGCTGGCAAGCATCATTCCATGCAAGTGTACATTCTGCAGAGAGAACTTTTTTCAATGTGTATGCATTTTTCATCTACCACCATCAAAACCTTTTTTTTTTTTTTTTTTTTAATAATTTGTAAGGTGTTCATGCTCATTTAAGATACATCACTCTAAACATCCCCTTCGTTATTATAACTATCATGATTAGAGTTCGAGCTGACATGTGGAAGCCAATCTAAAAAAAAAAAAAAAAGCAAGAACTGAAAAAAAAAAAACCCATAAACAATTTGCATACATTTCATGATGGGAAGACCACACTTTGATGATATTTGTCACAGCAGCCACCACACACACACACACACACACACACATGCACATTAAATGCAGGTGAATGCCTAAATGGTGAGGAAAAAGCCTGAGCTCTGCTTTCTGGTACAGCTATAAGCAGCCCTGTTCCTACCATGTTTCTCACTGCACGAGTAGAACTAGTACAGCCAATCAAGCACTAGTCCTGTCATGGCTGACACATGCACCATCACCATCATTCACCAAAAACTGAAAATTTTCATCAACTGTTATCATTTGAACTGCACCTTGAGTATGAGATGAAAACCATCAGCCCATTCCAGAGTAAATCACCTTTTCCATATCCCATGGTACAGATTTTTTCTGCTTTCTGCTCTCAACAC
The DNA here is from genome assembly GCA_016801955.1 of Conus betulinus. Lineage (NCBI taxonomy): Eukaryota > Metazoa > Mollusca > Gastropoda > Neogastropoda > Conidae > Conus > Conus betulinus. Next base: position 950,273 of record JADBJO010000011.1, read on the forward strand.
AACTCAACAAGGCAGTTCCTATTCCTTTTACCCATAGACAATGTGACTGTTTTGATACATACCTTTACAAAGTTTGTTTTTTTCCCTTTATTTCAAAAGGCATATTATTTCAAGGCCATTTACACTACTATACACAAGATGAAGAAATAGTAATAGAAATGAACATGAACAAAACATCCATCATGACTATAAAATAAAGGTTTTAAATAGATGTTACCTTTTTCAAAGGATTTTTTTTTCCCCCCAAGGATTTGCTGAAATAAAAGAATGAACTCAGCCAGAATTGGCAAACAGGCAGTATGCCCAAAAAAGAATACTGCCACAGAGCCGAAATTCCACACACAGAAGTGAGAGGAAAGTCACTAAGCAGAGAAGGACTAGTCTAAACCTCTGTAAACAGTAAAACTAAGCCCAATCTTACTTGGTTTTGGAACTTTTGGGTCTGTTAGCAGTTTTGGGTCGGCCCGATTTGGATGTCTTGCCCGTCGTCTTGGGTCGCAAGGCCTCCTCTGCCCTTCTGCTGTGTAGGCCAAGTAGACATGGGACAGATCCACAGTCTCGTTCTGCAAAGCAAGTCACCTTACTTTACGTACCTGTGAGCACACTAACACCCACTGACCTTCACATTCAGGTAAGGGGACAATGCAACTCCCTTCGTACCTGTGAGCACACTAACACCCACTGACCTTCACATTCAGGTAAGGGACAATACAACTCACTCGCTTCGTACCTGTGAGCACTTCACCTGTGAGCACACTAACACCCACTGACCTTCACATTCAGGTAAGGGACAATACAACTCGCTTCGTACCTGTGAGACACACACTAACACCCACAGGGACCTTAACGTTCAGTAAGGGACACACACAACTCGCTTCGTACCTGTGAGCATACTAACACCCACTGACCTTCACATTCAGGTAAGGGACACTACAACTCGCTTCGTACCTGTGAGTACACACTAACACCCACTGACCTTCACATTCAGGTAAGGGACAATACAACTCACTTCATGCTTTCCTAGCCCAGCTGACCACTGAAACCATCACTGAACTGAAAGCCTATTTCAGAAAAAAGAATAACCAGGATATTTTACATCAAACTGGGTAAGTAAAGCATCTCATATAAACGCATATGAAAAAGAAATTGACATGTATACATGCTAGATAGCAACAGATGAATGCAACTGTGCACATAAGTATATGTACGAACATTAAATATAGATATAGGATCAAGAGAATAAACAGAATATTTAACATATATTGGAAGACATGCACAATAAAATTACACCAGACACTGACGTACTAAAAGGCGATTCTAATCTACAACAGCAAAATCAAAATCAGCGCAAAGTATTTCAGCTCATGACTGCTCTAGAAACAAAAAAAAAAATTCCCTTTTTCTTTAAATAAACAAACTAAAATTATCAAACACGACAAACTATCAAACATGACATTGCTTTTCTTGCCCTCAGTTCTCTGACAGCTACCGAATCCTACAACAGTTCAGACAGACAATCCATGCATATGTGAAGATGTTGCCTTACTTTGTCTTTATCCTTCTCTGGCTGTGGTGTCTGCTTGCGCATGTTGTTGCCAGTGTAGCCACACAACGAAGCTGCCACTCTCCTATATCGTCATTCCAATTCACATGTTGTTCTATCATCTCCTGCACACAGAATGATTCATGAAAAAGCAGCCATTTTGTATATATATATATATACATATATATATATATATGTAATATATATATCCATATATATATTACATATATATATATATATGTAATATATATATCCACAAACACTAAACACACACACAAAAAAAAACCACAAATAAAAACCTAAACTCCCAAGTATTTTGTGAACAAATGAAAACATCAACTCCTGAGTGTTTTGTGAATCCTAAAATAGTCCCTAGGGCTTCAAAATATAAACTGTGGTAATAAAATCAATGAGTTTATGATTACACACTTCATTCTTCATGTTAAAGATAGAGGTCTTCACATAATTTACACTATCCCTGCGTATGCATGCAGCATGTGTTTTCCCCCCTCCTGCACACAGCCACTCACGCTAAAAAACCCCCGCCTACATAGCGATTTTGGAATTTATTTTATGTGTTATGTTTGGTCCGTGTTAACATCATGTTTGGTATGTCCGAAAAGAAGAAATCCAGGACTTTTAGATGAACGTACTTTCAAAACTCTAAGAGATCCTGCGTTGAGACAACGCATGAATAAATGAAGTAACCAAAACACACAGAAATAAAAACAAGTGCAGAGTTTGACGATCAATGTTTAGTAATGGAATGCAGACAAAGTGATACAAAAAAGCACTCGCCTAATACAGTTATGGTTATGATACTTTTCACTATCAGTTATTATCCATTTTTAAAATTTCATAGAATTTGGGCAAGAAAGGTTTTGCGAGTCAAGCGCCTACTGAATCAGTTCAACAGGTTGATTTGTCACTGCAATCAAGAACATCTTCAAATAGACATCCCTCATCTTCCCAATGATCTCCACGGTCGATTGACTCTCCTTTGTTATCAGAACCGCTGAGATAGTAACAGTGCCAAGCTGGCATTTTTACTAGCCTCTAGCAGACGAAAGGCTGGTGCCAGAAATGCGGTCACTTCCAAGTTGGAAAAACCCAGCAAGGGGCTCTCTTGTCTCAGCCGCAGATAACGAAGGTGAACTCTGCTTGAACTTAAGAACTAGGGCATGTTAGGCTACCAGGAACCCTCTACTAACTTCTGGCGGGAGTTACTTCTCTTAGACTGTTACAGTTTGAATAGTAGAATTTTTCAAAATAAGAACACATGCACCCCGTGCGTTCCGTAGACAACAGGGCTTTCAATCAGCACGCGCCACCATGCGTGGTGTAGGCAGCAGAGCTTTGAGCAGCACACAGAGGTGTGCGTTCCGTAGGCAAAAAGTGAACAGTCAGTCTGGTCATGTGATTGGGTTCACTTCTTTGCAGATGGCGACTGACTTACAAGGCATTGAAAAGATTTTCAAGTTTTGGCTAAATTTTGTATGTGCTCTGTGTGTGTGTGTGTGTGTGTGTGTGTGCGCGTGTGTGTGTGTGTGTGTGTTTAGTAAATGAAAAGTAGCTGAAACTGTCGATATCATTTTGCAGAAGGTACAATGCAGATAAGACAGCTAGAATTTATATGCTGTATGAATTCAAGAACAAAAATGTTATAGGAAATATAGGCGATATTGTTTTTGATCAGCCTGACAATGACTCAAATGATTATCCTGAGGAATGACCAATTATAATCAACAGGTAAGGAACATGGTCATGTTGGCAATGGGTGCAGTAAAGGGCTATTACTCTATGATTGTGAGTAATCTCACCCTGTCACTGAGCAGACAGTTGCATTCCCCAATCATTTTCTTTGAATGAAACACTCTTACAAACGTCTAAGTATACTTTAAATTTTGTGGACTTTTTTCATTTTAATTAAGCTGGTGATCTTTTATGCTGAAATTACAAAACATTTCAAGGATTAAGAGTTGTGCAGATGTCTCCACCTACAACTTATCTCACAGGCTTCTGGGATCTCCATCCTTCAAAGGAGTCATGGTAAGACATTTGCCCACGTTATTTAAGTTCTTGCATCTATTTAGAAGGGTAGCACCAGCAAGATGCTGCTTAATTTCCCTGAAAAGCTTAGAGACCATGATTTGTACAAGATGCTGAGACTGCTATAGCCATGTGCACCTGTCCAGTGACATACTTCAAAGATTCCAACACTCCAAAACCATCCTACAGGGTACTCTGGAAGCTGGATGTTTCACAGGCCTACAGACAACAAACAACCTAAAGGAGTGATCAAGGTGAAGGCCTGGTGGACAGGTTACAACATCATTACCCTGCAGTGGACATTCACAACAGCCCTGCATCATTTTTACTCTCCCCCATGATCTGGTCACAGGACGACGACGATGATGATGATGATGGTCATCATCATAATCATGATCATTGCAAAAATGATGGCAATGAGTGCAGTCAAAGGCTATTACAAAAAAAAGAAAAATGGACATCAGACATGCCTACCCCAAAATCTTACTATCAGGAATAGATGTTATAAAAATCGGGAACAAACTGAAAATTTCAAAAATTTTCAGGAACACTCAACTTTCCTTTCGTGGACACAACCGCATGTGTGTAGGTTCACACACACATTCACACACAACACCATAACACTTCTGAGAGAGAAAGACAGAGAGGGGTCAGGCAGGGTAGACCAATTCACACACCTTTTTCTGCTGCAATGTGTATTAGGTGACACACACACACACACATGACCCACTCTCACTGTACTATTTAAGAAAGATGCCGCCGACAGCGATCTTGTTTTTTTTCGCGGCTGCCGCTGTATCTTCATCATCTGTCTTGCACATTCGCTTCGCAGTCTTGATGCTAGCATGTTTGATGGTCGAGCGCACTTTTTCTGAACCTCGGCTCCATTCGGTATGTTTCGTCAACGGATATGGCTGTGTGAACATGTGCATAGCGCTTCAATTCAAGCGTCCTAACCGCCATCCTCTGTGAAAAATTGTTCACTCGTTTGATTTCGTTTTCGTTTTTTTTTCCCCCCCCAGAACATGCGATCCCTGACCGTAACATCCGGAACAAACCTCGATTTTGATGTTTTTCCGTAACAAATACAGCTATTCCGTGACGGTAGGCATGTCTGGGACATGGATGAAAGTTGCTCACCTGGAACTCAGGTGGTATAAAAAGTTGTCAATGATGACCATCTGCAGCTTGAGTTCTCGGCTGAGCTGTCGCACATTCTCCAGCAGTCCTTCCATCTCACGCTGATGTTCCTGCTGCAGGTCTGCTATCTGGACAGCACAATAACAATGACACTGATGACAGGACTGACGACAACCCATATGAAAATAAAGATCACGGTGACTGTAGACAGATGCTGTGACTTCCACAACACTGATATACATGACGTGTAATAAAACCATCCATGTGTGGGAGGCTTGGTTTTCTTCTATTTTTTCTCTTTTTTTTTCTTTCTTTTTCTATTTTTTAAGACTTAAATGCTCTCTCTCTCGCGCGCTTTCTCTCTCTGACTCAATATCTTCTAACACAAAACTGACATGCATCAACACAGTCCAGTTTTAGATCATTTCAGAGTATGTTTATTTCACTACCCTTTGAGAAATCAAACAGAATAAATCAAAAACACACAAGGTAACAAATATCGTTCACTGTGCTGTACCTCTGACTTGGCTTGCATGAGCATGGTCCAGACTTTCTTCAGCTTCTTGGTCTTGCCAGCCACCTCCTCCTGCAGGCTGGAGTACTTCTCCTCAATGTCCAGTCGCTCTTGCTGACAACACCATCATATTGGGCATTAACATCAAAACAAAAGCAAAAAAAAAGAAAAATGGACAACACCACTGTTACACCTACCACACTCTCTCTCATCTCTGTGGTCCTCTGTATTCTCTTCATTCATACACAGGACACACTAAAACAAGGTTACTTTCAGATGAACTATTATGCTCCATCTCTTAGTCTTGCTCTCTTTCTCGCTCTCTCATTAATTCATTCACACACACAGAGGAAGCACACAATCTGTACATTCATTCTTTGTTATGTGTACAACAGATAGCCAGCACAAGCATATACATGTACATTTCTCTTTCCCTTTCAGTTTCTCTTCCCCCATCTACACAGCTGCAAACTTTCTGGAGTCAAAATTCGGGAACCAGGAGATGAAGGATGCTGGTGGAAATAGGAGAGGGCTGTTCAGATTTTGATTGAAAGCATTTTTAACCCCTTACTGCTTCAGATGACAAATGTGCACTGAGAACAGAACATGCAACATCAACTACATGTAACTGCCCATGTACACATAAGATCTGGGATTTATTCTGCAATACTATTCTGTTTAAAATGCCCACCCCCAACCCCCAAACCCACATTTTTAAACAAATTTGGATTTGGATTCAGGGATATTCAGGAGGATTGGCAGCTATGGATCTGTCTGTCTCTCACTTCCTCTCCTGTGGGAGGGAGAGGGCGGGTAGAACAGAATGGGTGTTGTGGCTCACCTCTTTCTCTTCCAGCTGCTTCCTCAGCTGGTCCTCTTTCTTCTTGCGCTCCTCCAGCTCCTTGGCGCTCTCCTCCAGCATGCGCTCCTGCTCCTCCGCCTTCTCCAGCAGGTTCTCCCCACCCACGATGATCTTCTTCTGGATGGCCGACAGCTTGTTCTCCAACACCTCCTGCTCCTCTCTGACGCACAGACACAGCACACAGTCTTGAATCACACTTCAAATTACTGAGTTTTTTCCCCCCCAATAAATGCTGCCAGTCATCAACCACACCCTTGAATGTCAGGATTTTTTTTTTAGCCTTTGGCTGGAGCTTCAAAAGATTTACTGGCCAGATCAAAACTTTTAGTTGCCAGCCCCAAATCTACTGGCCCCAAACACAAAAGACTAGTTGCACAATCAGAGGAGGTGTTTCTCAACTTCAAGTTGCATGGCGTAAAAAGATGAAAAAGGACAGAGCAGACAAACTGAACGAAACCCTCATCCCCCTACATTAAAATATGATAAATAAAACAAAAATAAAACGGACATTACAGTTTTTCTCAGGTAAACATCTTCTACAGGGAACAAAAAGCCAAATAAAGGCAAACTGAAGCAGCATGGCAGCTGGATGACCAGACCAGAAAAGCAGCCAGACAATGTTGCAGCAAAAATTTTGTGACTGTTTTCATGTACTCACATTCTGCAAGCGTAGTTTTATTTTGCAAGTGTAGTTTTATTTTGACTGGCCAAAACATTTTATCCCCTGGCCATTTTATAGCTGAAGATTAATGCTGAACAAAGATCAAGAATGAAATCCTGATTTCAGAAGGAGATAATACATAAGAAATAATACCAGCAATAATTTGGAAAGAATGTTTGTTATAGAGAGAGACAGAATGATGATTAAGTGCAGAGACCTGATTTCACAAGAAGACAATACACTGAGAGAGAACACTGACAGCAGTTTGAAATGACTGTTGTTTTATGAGAGTAATGCTGAAAAAGGTGAAGTACAAGGACCTCATTTCGCAAGGGGATAATACATAAGACATAACGCAGACAACAATTTTGGAATTTTTTTTTTTTTTTTCACGAGAATAATGCTGAACAAGATCATGTGCTAGGACCTGATTTCACACAGAGATAAGATATAACACAGACAACCATTTGGAATGTTTGTTTTTGTTTTGTTTTTTATCATAAGCAAAAAGTATTTACCCAAAATTGTCAACATTTATATAATTCACAGAACATGTCATTTCAGTATAAAGATAACAGTTTGGGTGTTAAGATTGCAACTGTGTTTTCTCTGAGGCGAGATTAAACACATGTGATCATTTTCATTGTAATCAAATGAAACTTGAGCATTACTGAGTAATAATTCAACTGAACTGTTATGACTGGCAACTGTAAGCAGGAAACAGAGAGAGTAGTGGGGAGTTTACACACTCTATTTTTTTGTGTGTGTGTGTGTGTGTGTGTGTGCAACCTTGAGTGTGATCTGACGTGTAAACTGTGTTGTCAGTGTGTTCAGTGTGTGTGTGTGTGTGTGTGTGTGCGCGCTTGAGTAATGTGACGTGCACATGTTTCAGTCAATTCATATGTGTGTGTGTGTGTGTGTGCGCATGCGTGTGTGTGCATCACATGTGTACATATAGACATATGTGTGAAATGTGAAAGCTGACATGAAAGGAAAAAGCATCAATTTGTGTCAGAGAGGTGCACGATGACAAATAACATCAAAGGTAACAAAAACAAACCAGCAAAGCCTTTCATGTTTTTACCTGAAGTTCGGGGTGTTGGATAAGGATCCATGCAAGAACGCACACATGGCATGTGTGCGCGTTCAAATCAAATGTGTGTGTCGTGTGTGTGTGTGTGTGTGTGCGTGTGTGTGTGAGCGAGCAAGTGAGCGTGCGTGCGTATGTGCATGCATGAGTGTGTATGTGTGTTGAGAACATGTGGATTCAGGTGTATTTGCATTCGTATTCATACACATACACATGCATGTGTCAATGTAATCTTGAGCGCTGCTCATTTTGTGTACTGGTTTATCTGTGTATCAGTCATTTTTTTTTTAAATGAGAAAGAAAGATGTTCACACAAAAAACAGCATTGTAGAAGCTGAAACGGATGTAGAACCAGGCCAAACAAGATCATAGTACTGCATTAACTACAATGTTTCATCAAACACAGCATACGGGTAAGACCTTGCAAGAGCTTACGCAGAACAGTTTGTAAGCCAACCTGGTTTGACATCTCTTTCACTTTATCCTGGTCTCCTGCTTCTATATTTTTCTTTCATTTTCTTTTTTTTTTTTTTTTTTTTTTTGTTGTTGTTGTTGATGAACTCACTTGTATTTCTTCAATTCGTTTTCCTTTTTGTCCAGGTCTTCCTTCACTCTGTTCTTCTCCTCTTCAGCCATATCTTTCTTTGACTCGAGAGCCTTGCGATCAGCATCGATCTTCGCTTGGATTTCAGCCATCTTCTCTTTGGATATCTTTCTTTTTACCTGCAAAAGACAGTGAAGCAAACTCAAGTTGTGACATTGTCAGAGTGCTGGATGAGCGTCCAAGAACGTGGGGATCTTCAGCAGCACCTGCGTTGTTTATGGCTGACTACGCCGATGAATGACATAAGTAATGAGGTTTCCGCGTTTCACATTAACATCACGTCAAACTTGTGTGACATATTTCATGTAAACTGATAAAGGTAGATTTGCACATTTTTCAATATTTCTCTGAAATATAACCATGCAATACTGCTATGCATTAACGCAACATGTTACTTAAGCACAGAACTGGTCAAGTCAATTGAACTGACAGCCAGGCATGTGAAAATTTTAACTGCAAATTGTTCATACAAATTTTGTTTGGAAAAACCGTAAGACCGAAGATCTATACACTGATGCATAATCTGAATACCCTACACTAATGAGAGACCTATACCACCTAATGTCATGATTGATTAAACATGCTCTTCTATGAACAGGAGATAATGAAGGACTAGAAAAAAAATCTGCTCATTAAATCAAACCAACTAAAAAATGATGGTAACGCATAATCATAACTTAAAACCAGTCATCATCCAAAATATAAATAACAACGGGAAAAAAATGACCAAAAAAAAATCATGCATAAGACTGAAGTTCATACAATGGGTACATTTCTGAAGCAAATTTTGAAAATTAAAAATGCAGTGTATCATGCATTACCAAAGCAAAATATCCTCCAACATTCAAGTTTGCTGTTGAATTTTGGGCCATATCAAAAACAAACAAAACAAAAAAAAAAAAACCTGGAAAACAATAACACAGTAACTACACACACACACACACACACACACACACACACACACACACACACACACACATACATACACAGAAGCGTGCTCTCACTGGCTCACACACATAGACACACCAGGAAAGAGACAGAAATACATAAGAAAAGAGGTCCTTATCATAAAGTTAATAAAACATTTCAGCACGCAAATATTATTCATTCATATCCGTGTTGCAATGTTTTTAAAGTGTTATCAATAAAAATAAATAAATGTGAGCGCCTACACTATCAGGATTTTAACAGTGAAACTTGATTTGTGGAATGTCCTCTTCAATTATCATCACATAATTTCCACTAAGCCAGCCATTTCCTTCAATGTTGAAATATTTTATTACTTGACATATTCCAATCGCCATGCAATGATCACCGGAAGCCCTGTGACAAAGTGATGACTATTCAGGGAACCTAAAATGAATCTATAGACTGGCCACTCTTGCTCTGCAAGCAACACATTAATACATCTCTAAATGTGCCATTTTAATTATCAGAGCTGATCATGTTGCATGGTTCATTCAACTTTTGTTCCATTTGCCGGATTATCACCCACAAGCCACAGCTGAACTGTCAGATTTTGATTCTGGAAAGCCGAAATTCCTGTGGTTTTCCATGCTTTTCACACTTAGCTGAATCACATGATTTTGTGGTTCAACCATAAACTTGGTTGTCTATTTTGATGACTCTTGTTGGTTTTCAAGATAGAAAGAGTCCTCAAGCTGAAGTTGTTCATTGATTCAGAACGTTCTAAAACATTAAAGAAATTTACTTTTTTAGTTTTGATTGTGGCAGAGAGGATGAAAGCACTTTTGCATGATGCACTGCTCAGAGTTGCAATGCGTACAGGAGAAAATCAGTGCGTCACAGTAAATTTTGGTACATTTTAGTGACACACTGACCTTAATTCCAGTGCATCAGATGAGAAGTTTATGCATTAGAGACGCACATTTGTGTGCAAGAATTATCACTGACATGTAAAAACAAACACTTGTACTTCGTTTCTCTGTCTCATGCATACATGCAAACACATGAATACTTTTAATGAGGTACATATTAGGAAAGCATAAATACAAAATCAATGACACAATGAAACATTTGAAAAATCTTTCTCTCTCTCTCTCTCTCTCTCTCTCTCTCACACACACACACACACACACACACACACACACACACACACACACACACACAAACAGAATTCATGGAGACAACAACGAAACACAAATACTGTTCATGCGCTTTCTTCCTGTATCTAAAGACACGAACACAGCTCATGAAGAAAGCCATGATAAAACTATACAGATTCTGCCTGTGCCACTTTTGTTAAGTATGTTCAAGTTAGGAAACAGGAGTGCACATGGTGAAGGATGGAGGAGGGGGGGGGGGAGGGAGAACTGCAAATGGATGGTCAACAACAGCAGCAAGTCTTATAAATCTGCTTACAGTGCAACCTGTGCAGAAACAACAACAGAATGACCCCAGTGCAAAACACCACAGAACAGTTTCATTCAGCAGTTTGGCTTCTTGTATGAAACAACAGTTGATCCAATACAGACTAAAGAGGGAAACTGGGCTGGGGAGGGGGGGGGGGGGATTCAGCATCTAATACACCACAATTACAAACAACAACAAACAGAATCTTGTGTCAAAATAGTCAACAGATAAAGAGTGGGAGAGGGGGGAGGCAGAGGCTGGATAAAGGATGGGCAGGAAGGAGGGGTGGTCAAAAAGAGAGGAGGAACAGGCAACAAAGACAGACACAAAGAACTAACTGATGATGACGATAAACCAAGACAAAAGAGAGTTGAAGGGAAAAGGGAATCAAACCCACAACTAGAGCAAATAGCATACACACACACACACACACACACACACACACACAGAGTTTAGCAAAGTGCAAAAAAAAAAGAGTAAAATGAAAGAGGCAGCCTGATTCTGCAGGTTACTAATGTCATTTATCACTTCAAAATGCACAAAATTCTTCATTGTTTTTATTTCTAGTCGATTTCTGTTTTCCAAAATTGAACAGAACAGTGACAATCAGATAAAAGATAAATCCCAAAATATCTGACAATTACATTTGATGATTTCAACTTCCTGAAATATGTGAGAAAAAAAAAATTAATAATTTTTTTCCCCAAACTCTGATCAGACCAGGTTCTCTCTCTGGCTTTTCAAGTTGAAATTCTATTTGACTTTGAGCGCAGAACTCAACTTTCACCTCAAGGCCATACTGAACATGGCTAATAATATCACTTTCATCTTCAAAAATAAGACTATCTTGAACCCTTTTGTACACAAGCACTAACACACACATACACAGACACAGATACACACACACATACTTTGCACACTTGGGGAGCACAAAGATGAACATGTAAAGTCATTTCTGGACAAAAAAAAAAAAAAGGGGGTAGGAACTGGAGTTAAATCAAACAAAGAACCCACTGTCCAAACCCACACAGAAATAACGAGTGGAGTGGAAACGCAAAGGAAAACCTCAGATCAAGTCTGAATGAGAACTTTTACCTTCCTTGCCTTTGAGGACCAGCAATAGACAGAAAACAGACATCATTCAAATAGACTGGATTCTTGAACCATTTATCAACACAATTTCACATCGATGTACATGCTTATCAAAGAACTTATTTTGTGTGCATATATGCAAAAAAAAAAAACCCCACACACACATGCACACATGCTTACCAACACACACACACACACGCACACAAACACACGCACACACACACACACAAAACACACACTCATTCATATGTGTACTCATGTGCCCTAGCACATATCAGTGCAGTGGCATGCTAATTGTACAACACATATAACAGTACACATATATTGGTATCAAAAAGGATTCTCCTTGAATTGCAATTTAAATTCACACAATTGCAAAGCAAAAGTATGCAAAAACTGTCACATATTCACACAAAAATAAGTTACAATGAATGAACAATGCCTGATGATGTTCTTGTAATCTTCATCTTCATCTTCAGTGTGGATCATCCTGTCTTACACTTTCACTGTCCAGCAAACGTTAGAAGGTGGTAATCAATCTTTAATTCTCTCATTAGAAACACAACAGTTTTTCTACATGGAACATGGGATCATTTTCCTGAGGTGGCCACACGTAAATAAAGTAAAACACCTCTTCGCCGAAGAGCAATCCAGCTACGTTAGTGCAATCAATGATCTACGGTCACCGACACTCGTTGCGAGGTTAACCAAGTACATGACGTCCATTACCACCTCCCTCTTCTCCCTCCACACACACACACACACACATATATATATTGTTCAGCATTATATATATATATATATATATATATTTCATATTTATAATATACATTTTCCCATTTACTTCATCTTCAGTTTTTTTTTTTTTTTTTTTTTTTTTTTTTTGTCTCAATTTCAAATCTTTGCCAAGTCATTACTATAATGATGGAAGAATTGTAACCTGCACTTGTTTTCCCCCACTACTTAATTGTTCAGCATTATATATATATATATATATATATATATATATATATATATACAAACGCATACACTAATACAGCATGAGATTATAAATACTAATAATTTATACAGAGTATGTATCATTACTGATTACACATGCAACCATTGAACTTTGTCCTTCCCTGCCAATCGCGCGCACACACACACACACACACACACACACAAATACTACAAGCAAACACTTCTGCATTACTATGTAACATGAACATCAAAGAAAACCAGATAAAGAGAGACAAAAGACATTAGATCACAGAAAACGTGATAAAAAGAGACAAAGACACTGAGAAAGTAAGGCAGAGGAGACAAAAACAAATACTGACAAACAGGCATCAAGACAGACACACAAAGACAGATGCACACAGACATAAAGCGATGCAAAAACAAGCAAGCAAAGAAACACACAGCAAAACAAACAGAAGACAACGAAAGACACAAGACTTCCAAACACTTGTCATTTGTGGGGAGAAGATGGGAAAACAGTCTAAGAGGGAGGACTAGAAAGAATGAAAGGAATGCAGGGGGTGGCCAGTAGGGCGACGCGAGCTATCATCGCATATCAATGAAAAGTAGAAAACAAAACAATGCACAGAAATCCACCTTATCAGGCTTCAGCCATAAAACATAAAATCACTCAATAAAATCATATAAGTAACCAAATAGCACAAGATTTGCAACCACTTCCACAACTATGCCTTAATTAACAACTCTGGATGGAAAAATAAACAAATCTTGAGGATTCCTATCTTATTCCTATAAGGGTGTCTACTCCTACATGTTCTGACAGGATAAACTCTAGGTTTCCAGGCGACCAAACAAATCATACACTGAACCATTCCTTTCAAAGGCTGTGGTCTACAAGACTGTGTTCTGGGAAGCTTCATGGCCTGCCAGATTTTCAGCAGTGTGTGAGGGTGTGTGTCTTCTGCAGACCAGGAAGCCTCCTATTACAGTAGCTTAGAGCCTCATTTTTGAGAGTATGTTTACATGTGACTGTGGGAATGGATGCAACTCAGCGAGAGATAAACGATGTGAGAAAGGCACAAAGAGAGAGTGAAAGATTGTGTGTGTGTGTGTGTGTGTGCTTTCGAAAGTATCCATAATGACTACCTCAGGTGGTTTGAAATTCCAACACTACTTGATATGGGTTACCTTTAAAGCAGGATGATAAGGATACATACTGAATGATCAGACATTAGCTTTGCAATTAATCTTGCTGCTGGAGGGTCAAAAAGTAAGACACACATAACATATTTACAATGCCATGATATGTTAATTTTTTCCTTTTGTTTTGTTTTAAATGAAACAACTCCCATTATCACTGATAAAAAAATATCATAATCCCTTTTGTAGTATTTTAATAGACATGTTTTTACACATAATGCACATATGACTAAGAAGAAACATCAATTAGTCAATATTTTCCAAAAATAAGTGATTACAAATAAAAACACAGACTCTGCCAATACCGATTAAAACTACTAATGATGACTATATCGCTGCTATTCAGGTGCACAATAAAAATTTCCACTGTAAACAAAATAAAAACTACCAACAAACACTGCCATGTGGTCAAACATGCAATGGAAGCAAGCAACACTGTGGAGCTTGCTTGCCTGAACAACTCCTTTTCACCTATCTACTCTTCCCTAGTTCCACATCTGCATAGCCGCCAACCTTTGGAAAGCAAAGTCAGTCATCCTGCGTATGGTGAAGAGGGGAGGTGGGTGAAAGAGGGATAAGAAGACTGCCTCCCTTCCAAGATCATGCGTTCGCTGAAGGTCACCAACTGACACAGTACTGTTTCTTTAAAGGAAATAGCCCTACACACATGCACAGACAGAACAACACTATCGGTATTATGGATAAGAAATAAATCAATACTGATTTTGGGGAGGGGGGGGGGGGGAGGGGCTGCCTTTGTCTTTTGTTTTTTTTTTCCCCCCCTTTTAGTTCTGCTGTTTTTTTTTTGTTTTTTTTTAATTGGTAAAAAGATATTGCAGAAGAACCACAGTAATATTGTATCAAGATCTAAAATTTGTACAAATTACTCAAATTTCTTCAAGGTTGGCAGTTATGCATTTGTCAGAGACTCCCTATCCCTTCTTCATGTATTGCTTTGTCTGTCCTGCTCCACTCCCTCACTCTGCTAACCTCTGCCCTTCCTCGCTTTGCTCTGACCGTCTCTAAATCCATGCATTCAGTGTTGCTTCTCAGACTGGAAACAGGGGCTTGCAGAAATGATTCTACCGTCTGTATGGAGGACTACTGTGAAATTCAGTAAACTGAAATTTCAAAACCTATTTTTCTATAAAAAATTCAAGGATGTAAATTTCTTGTCTTTGATCTTGTCCAAATCAAAAGTTTATGGGTATGTCATGAACACATCCAGGATTTCTTCTTCAGTAAGCAATTCTTGGAGAAGTGTGGAGTTGGGGGGTTTGGGTGGGGGTGGGACAGGGAGAAATGATTTCAACTTCTTTCCCTAAAACCAATGTTCTTTTCCAGCACATTTGTTTTCTTTTCTCTGTGTCATCGCCCATGCCACTTCAGCAGTATTACTCCCATGCCAATACCCTACCTCCCCTTTCACACCCACACCCTGGCACATTCCACCACTGTCACGGCACCCACAATTCTCAGCAAGTAGTCAAGGTCAAGTCGACATGCGGCATCTCATCAGAAGAAACATTGAAATGTTGCCCAATCACACTTTGCTGGTGCTCCTCTGCACCTGTTCTGATCCAACATATTCAGGACATTACCGACTGAGCCTCCTAATGACAGCAATAATGTACCAGTCAAACAGCCGGCATAAGTAACCATCCCCCTCCAGAGGGCACCACCATGTCTGTCCAATGACAGTCCCCATGAGCTTGCCAACACCAGAGATCTCAATGTGAACTCAAAAGGGCACAGATGCCGAAAGGAAATCAATTCTGAGGTCACCATGAGAGCACGGCATGAAGGGCCAAAAAACTTCAAACTTTTTATTTTATGTCCATCGCTGTGGATGGGGATGATGAAGATGATGCTACAGAGTTCCATTCTGGAGACTGCATGACAGACCTGTACTCTACACTCACTTCCTCAACCAGTGTCAACCAGCATGGACAGATACAGAAACCTGCAGTGCTGATGGGTAATTTGAACAACACTGTCAAAGATACATCTATTATAAGGATGAAACTTGACTGTGTGGTTCCAGTCTTTCTGGTGGAGAGCCCATTCCAAACTCCACCATGGGGTCTGAGCCAATCAGCGCAAAAAAAAAAATACAAATGAAAGGCTCTGATGGGAACCCCCCAAAGCAGGAATCTATGACACTAACCACTACGCCAGGGCACCTGGTGTTTATTGCACTTTTTTGTTTGTTTTTTCTTAATTCTTCTCAGTACAACATGAAATCTTTGTCTTGTTCACCAACACCTTTCTGGTCAACACTGACCAAATGACTTAAGCAGAGACACTCTGCTGCAAGCTTGAGGCCAACATTCTCATGGATAAAAACATCACCATTTCAGGATGCCAGATTTTGTCAACATGTTTAAACATCATGGGTAATAATTATCAAAATATATAAGTGACTAGCAATTTATATGAGTGAAAAAAAACTTATCCGATATTTTAGACTGACTGTACAAACCAACAGTCATAAAGCAGAAAGGATAAAGACATGATAACATTTGTCAATGCCAGCTTTCAACTTTTTCATTGACATTTAGCCTGGAAGCAACACTGAACCCAACTGTGTGAAAAGCAAGCACTTATCACATTTATTTAAAGAACCCAAACCTTCTTCAACGCAGCTATCTATTTCATTCATGTTCTGTCTCATTCTACCCTATTCTTCAGTTTGGTTACCTCCATGCCATCTTGCCTTTTCCCCTCTCTTTCCTTCTACCTTACTTAAACCAAACGCACACACACAACGGTATCCTGAGCAAAGCCAGACCTTTATACCATGCCATATCAAAGCGGGAACAATACTCACTTTCTCCTCCGTCTACACACGATGTCAAACATACATGAAATGAGCACAATCCACTCTTCCCAACAAACAATGAAAGAAGGGAGGAATAAACCATTAACTTTACAAGGTTAAAAACAAAAGTGAAAAAAATGTAAAATGTATGTACACAAATATTACTGCAAACATCTAATCATCATGCACCAATAAATATGGAACATTTGTCACAATCTTTATGCAGTTTATTCTGTTCCACATAACAACCACTGCTCAACAATATTTCAATAAAGTAATATTTTCAACATTGTTGAGCCTTTGCTTGCAACAAAATTACCAAGAACTTTCCAATCAACAGCATGTGGAACTCATAGAAAGCTACACTGCAAAATTTCAACTACCAGCTTGTAAATGCCATAAGACACAGGTTTTTCGAAGAAGGAATATCTGATCGTCTTACAGATACTGAATCTCTGAACTACTACCTTTAAGAAGCCTTCTAAAGGCAAGGCAAGGATTAAGAAGTTAATCCAGCACCACTACAATCTACAATGTTCCTGAAATGTCTGGGACTCAACTGAGGGAACTTTATTCCAGTCTTTTCTCAAAGCTTTCACTTATCTAAATCGTCTATTATATGTAAATGAACATGCATGAGTCTTTGTTTCACCTGTGTCTTCATGTGTGTATGATAGGGTTGTTTTTTTTGTAAGTATTTCTCAGCAAAACTGAAAACCCTTGGTCTTCTCTTCACATTCTCTTCAAATCCCACTCACATTGTTTTTTTTTTCAAAACCATTAGTCTCACCTAACACAGGCTATTTCAATTCTATAATCCCAGAAAATTTGTACGATTACTTTGTGACCAAATAGTACGAGAACAATATGCATGTCTTTTTTTAAAACTCTTTTCAAAATCTGTTATGTTTTCTGTCCATGAACACATCATCCAATGTACACATCCTGATTGAACACACTGCATATGATGATCAAACGCAACAATGACATAATCTTCCTAAACCGGCACCAAAGGAAAGAGAACCAGAGAAAGTGAATGAAACATAACTTACCTTCCTTTTCTTGACCTTCCTGACCACACCGTTCTCATCCACCACTTCTTCCTCAGACTCGCTTTCATCACTGCCTTCATCATCTGTCACACCTGCAAGTCAGGTCATGTTGTTTGCAATACAGCTGACAGAACAGACTGACTTAGGGCCCGAGACTGGTTCAACTTTCAATCCAACTACTACTAGCATTCTGTACTATCCCCCCCACCCCCACCCTCTCCTCCCTTCCCCAAATTTACCATTACCATTTACCTATTATTCCACTCTATTCCACCTGTTGAGGTAAACCTACAGTTCATTCACACATCGCTTTATTTCAGAAGTTTTATGCACTGGGATGAACCTGGGCCTCTCTCCAATGAAAGTCACAGCCATGTGCACAGCCCCAAATGTTTAAAAATACAATTTTTCAGCTGAAAAACAATGTGATTATTAGAGACAGTGATAGGGCACATTCCATTTAAAATGACTATGGACAGGAGGACAACTCTGAATTCATTCACAGGCAAAGAACGCTTGTTAGCCCATGAAAGCAGATCATCTTAGAGAGGGAAAACTTCTATCAGAAAACAAAGACAGATGGAGTTTGTTAGCCTTGATAGGCAGTCCATCACGGACAGGGAACCTCAAACGTTCACAATAGTCACATCCCATCTCACATCTTTTTTTCTTAATATGGCAGGACTTACCAGTCTTAAACAAGATGGGGGGAGGGGGGAAAGAATGGGGGAAGGCGAGGGAAGCATCCCCTACAAAAATTTTTATCCAACCTGCTGAAGACTGCATGAATTGGCCACACCACAGGTTTTGGGGGATGAATTAGGACACCCATACATCAGCGATTACAGTTAACATGACTATGGGCAATTAAACAGCCAAGATGTCGCTGAATCGATGATGATGGCTACAAAAAAGCTATGTTAACTGTACAAGAGTTTTCACACCTGCTATTTGTATTTCGGAAGCAGTATGTAGGATGACTACTTGGTGGGGGAGTCAGTCGTACAGATGATCCCACACTTTCAGAAACCAAGCATGTGACCAGAAGGGTCAGTTTTATACACCATTAACACCCAGCATATGCACAGCACACTACATCCACCTGTACATTTGTACACAAAGCTTGGTGTGATTTACACTTTCAGGATTTTTTCCCCTTTTCTTTTTATGATATCTATTTTCTAAAACTATCCAAGTTTCGTAGTCTTGTCATTTATCTGGAGATGAAAAAAAAAAACAATTCATTGATAGTTAAATATACACTGTATGAAAAGAAGAAAGGTTTAAGATCTTAAAAAATTTACTGGTAGTTATACAAACACAATATGAGGAGAAAAAAAAAAGGAGGGTTTTGTTCAAAGGTAAACCTCTGCTGTGGACATCCAGTGTACGTCTCTTGAGCCAAGTAAGATACTGCTGTTCATGCAAAACCAACACTTCATCAATTTCCTACTGCACTGTGAACAAACCAAGTCAAACCCTACATGGGTAGCTAGCTCCCCTTCAAGCTGTTTCTGGCATGAAGCAACATCTAACAATTAGCATCAGAAGTTGCACAAAGTCTCTCTTTTATACTATATTTTGAGGCAAAAAACAAAATTTTGCACTGAAATCATAAACTGAAATGGCGGTGCATCACTCTTCACACTATGGAAAGTAACGGAAAAAATAATACATGATGAAGACAGTGGAGAAGATTTCAATGCTGAAGATGCTGAGGCGAAGATCAACTGTGATCTCTGTTATAAGGCTGATTTGTATCAACCTGATTGAAAACTGAGATCTCCACGCTTACGTTATTAACTATGGTTGTTCTCAGTATGTGTAATGTTGGTTCTAACTCTATTACTGTTGTATTTGCGTAAGTTTGAAACCTTCATTATGTTTTCCTTATTTGGGTTACTTTTTTTCCACCTAAATTTTCTTTGTATTTAGAGCTGAAAGTTAAAGGTGTGGTCATACTTACATCAGCAGACTAAAGGTTTAAGACAAATTTCACACACTATGAAAAGAATCACAGATGAACAACAAATATGAATCCTCATAAACATTTCTAAATCATCAAATATATGTTGTGAAAAATATCAACAGCCTATAAAAACAGACAAAGTCATTTCAGAAAAGATCACCTTTCTCTGATGTGGTGAAGAGTTTTCTTTTTTTCTATATAATCATTTTCAACACAGGACTACAAACGCAGCATCAAAATTTAGATAGATTTGTGCGCTTTATCCTTAAACACACTGGGGGGGGGGGAGGAGAGAACAGTCTCCCAGAAGCACACAAGAGGAACTACCCAACAGCATGAAAATGCTAAAAACTGTAAAACAAAAGAGACAATAAGCAATTCGCAATACCTGTCATTTCCTTCGGTCAGCCATTCTTCACAGCTTACCACATGGACATCAGATAAGTCGCTCTTCGTTCTTTGTTTGTACTGTCCTAAATGTTAAATGTTACGTATTTTGTTTTCACTTGAAGAAGACCCAAGAGGTCGAAATGCATCGTGTCTTGTGTACTTTGTTCGTCAATGTCCTCGGCGGAAACTAACCCCCACCCTTTCTAAACAAATACACTGAATTGTTCTCCCCAAGTCCAATGCAAATTGGTACCATCTTCAATAATTATCATATTGTTATGTCAAAAAGAAAATCTTCTAAAAGAACATAACCTAAATTATTCTGATTGTTTTCATTTAAAGGATTTATTCTGGTTCATGGCACAGTGGCATACATTTCTGATGGTACACAGTCCATATATAGCCAGCCTCACCCTGATCTATCAAATACTTAAAAGTTAGTCCTACTCAAAGCCTCACCATCTTCCAGCTGCTTTCTGAGCTCTTCAATCTCCTTCTGGAACTGTCTCAGCAGGGCATCCTTGGGATCCTCGTTGATCTTGGCCTTGTTCTTGATGTTCTTGGCCCGGTTGGCATAGCGCAGAGTGCTAATGGTCTCATCGTAGTTGTAGTCTGCTGGACCCATGTTGGCCACCTTGCAGGCAGGATAAAGGTTTATTGTAATTATTTTCTTCCTAAGTGCACGCGTCTTGTATTTGTAAATACATGTAAGTGCATATAATAATGTGGTGTGGTCGGTGGTTGTGCTTGATTGGAAGAGCAACTGTGTGTGAAGTAGTGTAGTTCAAATCAAGGCACACTGCGTATATTTTCCTTGAAGAATATCTCTACCACAAGGTCCTGTTTCAAAGCACATCTGCCTACAGAGATCATCATTAAGTACCGACAATGTTAGAGTTACAGGCCTCAGTAGGAGTGATTGTCTCTAAAAGACAGATTGATGACTTAAGAGTATGAAGCTTTCATATGCTGTAAAGTCACATACTTCACACTACAAAAAGGAAAATAACATATAGAAAACACACTCCTTTTTTTTTTCAAACAATTTTGCTGTTTGCTTGCAACAGATTGACATGATAAATGACTGTCCATTCAACATGGCTGAAGACAACTCAGCAGCCCCAACAACCCTGAATGAATCCACTCAACACTACTGAGGACAATGCAGCAGCCCAAGCAACCCTCCAATAGTCCAGTCAATATGAGGACAACGCAGCAGCCCAAGCAACCCTCCAATAGTCCAGTCAATATGAGGACAACGCAGCAGCCCAAGCAACCCTCCAATAGTCCAGTCAATATGAGGATGAGGAGCCCAACCCTCCAATAGCATGCAGCCCAGCAGCCCAACCCCTCAATAGTCCAGTCATATGAGGACAATGCAGCAGCCCAGACAGCCTTGAGTTAGTCCACTGAACACAGTTCTGGATGACACAGCCACAAAAACAGCGCTGAATTAGTTCACACAACACAGTTGAGGATGAGACAGCCAAAAAAAAACAGCGCTGAATTAGTCCGCTCAACACAGCTGAGGATGAGACAGTCGCAAAAACAGTGCTGAATTAGTCCACACAACACAGTTGAGGATGAGACAGCCACAAAAACAGCGCTGAATTAGTCCACTCAACACAGTTGAGGATGACACAGCCGCAAAAACAGCGCTGAATTAGTCCACTCAACACAGTTGAGGATGAGACAAAAACAGCGCTGAATTAGTCCACTCAACACAGTTGAGGATGAGACAGCTGCAAAAACAGCACTGAATTAGTCCACTCAACACAGTTGAGGATGATACAGCCGCAAAAACAGCGCTGAATTAGTCCGCTCAACACAGCTGAGGATGATACAGCCGCAAAAACAGTGCTGAATTAGTCCACTCGTCACAGCTGAGGACAATGCAGCCACAAAAAACAGTGCTGAATTTGTCCACTCAACACAGCTGAGGACACGATACAGCAGCCTAAGCACTGTGTGAGAGGACTGACAGGTGAAGATTAGCTTCAGTATACATGTGAAGATTAGCTTCAGTATACAAACGGCTTGTGGACTTTCAGAACAAAGGTTGCTAAAATGGTCTGTTCAAAACATGACTTACTCAAAAACATTTACAATAACTACACTTATAACTTTTTTCCCTTTTTTTTTAAAGTAAATGAAATTTTATCATGTGTGAACATATCTGAAAAGTATGTGTTTCAAACATACACTTCAATTTTGTTTACTTTTTTTTTTACAAATATGTTGGCAATTGCAGAAATGTTGAGGAAACAAAAATTGCTAACTGCAGAGTTACAATCAACCAATGGGGTTCAATCATCAAAAGGATGGTCTCACTGGATCACTCCTATCAACTCACCATGACTGTTTTAGAGTTGCCACCCAAGGAATCTTGCAAGAGGCGGGTAAGCTTGGAGTTTCTGTAAGGAATGTGGGTACTCTTGCCATCCACCAGTGATGATATCACATTGCCCAAAGTTGACAGAGACAGATTGATCTTGGTTGCTTCCTTCAATCGCTGGCCTGTTGCACCTGTCTTAGCTTGCCTCTCGGAACCCTGGGAACAGAATAAAACAGTAACTCAAATACTATTTGTTTCAAACCTTTACTTGTAATGATTCTCAGTTAACAACCCCTCTAGACAACTCCCCTCACAACAATCATATATTCTGTAATGGATCATTCCTCTCACACTGTGATACTATTTTCAACTTCTCTAGAATAACCCCTATTTTTGCAGATAGTGATCAGCCAACTTACAGAGTACAAGAACATTTTTGTCAAGTTGTTTGGGGAAAAAATGCAAGCAATGATCTCTTCATTTACTAGTAACTCCACGGACTTCCACCTGCCTGTCATTTCAGCCATTTCCTGTAGTATGTGATTTCGCAGGACCAACAAGAATTTTTTCTTTTATTGCATGTAACATGACATTTTATCTTTTACTGAGATGGTCTGAATTTGATCGTTTTGTGCTGTAACACAATCATAACAACAAGATTTTCAGGTTTTACAAACTGATATCAGTTACTTATCTTGACAGAGTATTAATTTTGTAACTCACTGTACATCAACATTCTGGATGGTACACAGCAGCAATCTACATCGTGCAAGACTAGCAATAGCATCCATGAGCACGTTGGAAAATTTTCAGCACTGCAGAGCTGCCAAGGCCTCAAAAACACAAAGTATAGCATTTTAAAATTTAAAGTGTAGCATTCCAATTACACGCAGCATTTGTACGCGATATGACAAGTCAGACTCAACCGTAATTTTTAGTCATACCCCGCACTGCACACAACATGAAAGCAGATGGAAAAGACTGAAAATTGCTGGTTATGAGGTTTCAACTTTACTAAAAAAAAAAAATCAAAATGGTCCATAGCAAAACCAGTCAATCAGATACCAAAAAACGCGATTGTCTTTGGCGATTCTTCTTCTGCTTTTCCTTCCTTGCCTTGCCAAATCTGGCCTTTTTTTTTTTTTTTTTTTTTTTTTTTACAAAATAAGCCTAAAATGTAAAGATCTATGCTCTCTATGTTCCATTAAGGAGCCACAAGTCTGTGAATAATATTTCCCTACATTTACTTTTGGCGTAGCATTTCCTCATTAAGTGTAGCATTGTCTATGAAATCATGGCATGCTACGCCATAAGGGTAGCTCCTGGAAGCTATAACGCTGGAAGACAACATTAAAGCTGTTACCCAATGTGAAAGTACAAAAACTGCAATCCAAATAGCAACAAGTTCAGATTTAGAGAAAGCCGAGTAAGATGATGATTTTTTTTTTTTTTCCCCAAGACAAAGAATTGAACTTCTGAACATGAAGATATCTGAAAATACTAAAAGCATACTCGCTTAAAAAAAAACAACAAAAACTCCACAGAAAGACCCTAAATGACAGCATGTGTGAGATGCTTGTCAGTGCGAGAAAAAGAATCATCCTTTTAAGTAAAAAAGATATACAGCCTTTACGTTCTAAGTGGGAGACTGGGCATGCTGATTTCACAGCATCTGAAGGATGGATGCACAGATGGCTGAAGAGGAATGATGTGAAAGCATCTGCGCTCAGAGGGGAGCATGTTACGTCAGTGCCTCAGTGGTTGCAGACTAGGTGAAGAGAATCCTGGATCTGTGTCAAGATCATGCACTTTCAGACATAAATACTGCACTGAAACAGGCTTTTGCTGCCAGTCTCCCACAAACAAATCTATGGTGAAAATGAAAACAATGAGGCCAGGGTAAAAACTCAGGCGGTAGGATCACTATGTCTTGGCTGCCAGTAGTTCTGAGGATAAACTGATACACCAAGTTGTCCTCAATGGCAATTTACTTCCATGTAAAGACCCTTTCAGCAAAGACCCAGACTGTCATGACATTTTTCACATCACTGCAGAGTTCCACAGTATTTTCTCATTTGTTAAAAATGAATATTGTCCCAAATAATCTAAATCAAGATCTTTTAAGCAAATCAAATAATTCTCAAGCCAGACTGACCAAACTGGAAAAGGTTCAAATCTATTCCAAAATCATAATTATAAACCAAGGATGAGAACATTCCCAATCAAACATCTTGCACTTGCCCCAAGAGTTTTCATCCTACATGCATGCACATGTATTCATTCCAATGTGACAAATGCAGATGCAGATGACCAGTAAAGCTTTAAGAATATGAAAAGACTACAATATGGAACCCAGGCCCTCATTCAAGAACCATTACTTTGCCACCCCACCAGCCTTTCCCTTGCCCCCAGTCTTTGTGTCCTCCACCAGGACTCACCGCCAGGTCGACCAGGTGCAGCTTTCCTACACGCACATGCTGCTCCCCATCTGCCCCTTTTTCACTGCACTCCACAGTGACTGTAAAGATGGCATGGGACCGCGAACTGTGCATGTTCATGTTGGTCGCCCCCACTGACCCTGGGGACAAAATGTATGACCAGGTGATCAGCTGTACTTCACTCAGCTGTAGATTAATTTTGTAAAGTTCCACAAGTGCTTGTTTGTTTGTTTTAAAAGGGGTCTGTGTGCCTTAACAAGCCATGTTGTTTATATCCCAGCTGACCACTTCCAGCCTAAGTGTTTTACATTCTAGTCAATACTATACTTAAGGACTATAACTCAGGGAAAGCCTACCAAGGGCTTCCATTAAGGAAAAGCAAAAATCCCTGAAAATATCTGTTTTTCTTCGTGGAGAGCCAATAACCGAGACGGAGATGGCTGTATTATGACTTTGCCTCTTGCATTCATTCTAGTTCAGTCTAACACAAACCTGAGCATTGAGTGGAGTACTAACTTTTTTTTTTAATCTACCTATGACCAGACTATTAGTTGGTACAGCTTTCACTTTTGCATTGCCTTGTATTTAGCACTTAATTGGGCAGACAAAATGGCAACTGCTCAATCTTGAAAGTTTAACAAAAGATCTCCTGACATCAGGGTACTTGCTAGCACATGGAAGACATGAACAGAATTTACAGGGGAACAGAATTTACAGGGGTCAACTGCCTTATACTTCTTTCACCTTTAAATTGTTTTTCTTTTTTTTTTTTTTTTTTTTTTGGCTGTTTCTCATTTCTTTAATATTTCTTTGAAATCCACAAATTCACAGAAAAATAGGAACCCTGCCAACAGAAGATATTAATCATCATTTCCTTCTTCTTTTCTTTTCTTTTTTGTTGGGAGGGGGAGGCAACATATTTTTTATGCTCCGATATAAAAGAGTTTAATCTCTCACCAGTAACCAATATATACATGACCATAAAAGTACAAGAAACAGAATTTGGTTTATTTTTGTCCCATGATGGATGAAAGATCAACGCTGAAAACTACTGTTTCCTCATATCCCTAACTAATTACTTTTCCTAATGGCAGGGCCATCAGCTAAAACACACACACACACACACACACACACACACACACACACACACACACACACACAAAGTGAACAACAAAACAACCAGGATTTTTTTTTTTTTCCAGTCAGGTACATCCAAACAACACTAAAAAAAAAAAAAAGGTCTGTATAGGCGAGACAGAAACATATTGGGGAAAAAAAATCTTTTAATGCCCAACCCAATACTTCCCCCCTTCCTTTCCAAGGAATAAACATCATGCTATTTAGCTTTTGTCCTCAAATGTAAACAGTCTACACTCACTGTTTTTGTTTCCCAGAGTCATGATGCGGTCCATATCATCAGCATTGTTGACAACAAACGCTGACAGGTCTTTAACGTAGACACCAACGTCAGGTCTCTCTTTCACCTGCATCACATGTCTAATGTAAGATTTCCCTTTCAAAGTAACAGTAATACCCACAAAACAGATGAATTCATTTCATCTTATCATACAGTATATCTCGCTGCACTAAGTTATAAAAGCCATTATATGCAGAGACGCCAACACCTTTCATCATTTTACAATACAAGAAATCTTTTGGTATGCATGATTTTTTGTCCACACAATTACTTGTTCAAGTCAAGTATCTGCAGAAAACTGAAACACAGAAAATCACCACTTTTAACTGAATTTATGACATGGGTATGTTCGAAAAAAAAAAAAAAAAAAAGAAAAAAAGAACTTACAAACAGCAACGATAATTATAATCTAAAATAAGATGCAACAAAGAGCAGAGTTCACTTTTTACACTGTTCCATGGCTGATTACAGTCCCACAACAGTTGTTCTTGGAAGTTTGTGACAAAGCAAGGCAACACACACCACTGATGTATCATGTCTGCCGTGAGATATGAAATCTAGCTCCCTCACACTGCACCTGATGCATACTGCACAGACTTTTACTGGTGCTGGAACTGTTGACAACAAACTGGCAAAAGCTGCTGCTTAGATATTAATTTTTAGTGTTAACAGAAGTTTCGGTCTAATAAAGCTTCCTTTTGTATGGTTGTCCTTGGCTAGCCATTATGGTGAACAAAAAGGCATGAAGGATATTAATTTTCAGTGTTAACAGAAGTTTCAGTCTAATAAAGTTTCCTTTTGTATGGTTGTCTTTGGCTAGCCATTATGGTAAACAAAAAGGCATGAAGGATATAAATTTTCAGTGTTAACAGAAGTTTCAGTCTAATAAAGTTTCCTTTTGTATGGTTATCTTTGGCTAGCCATTATGGTAAACAAAAAGGCATGAACCTTTCTTGAATGCTGTGGGTGACAGTGCCCAAGGCATGCATTAAAGAAAAAAATCACAAATTCTATGAGCTTCTGAACTTCTTTCTGGCAGAAATGTTATGACTTTTACCAATATCCATGTCCTCATCTACAGTCCCATTGTAAGTGTTTTCATCTCAAGGAACAAAATAACCCCCCCCAAAATTAAGCCTTTTTGTATGATGTGGGGGTGTGAGCACAGCAACACTTCATAAGAATCATTCCCATAAAAGTATGGATGTGTGTATGTGGGTGTGAGAACATCCATACTTTACCAGAAGCAATCCCATAAAAACTAGCCCACGAATAAAGGAAACAATCCCATGTGAGAAGTATGGGTATGTACACACCCACACCATACAAAAAATGTTTACTCATCAATCTTCCTTTAAGTATGGGTGTGCATACACCCACATCATTAAAAAAATCAATAAATTATTATGTGCTCCATATTACAATGCATGGGTGCATGCACACCTGGACAGTAAACAAATACTTATTTTTTCGCCTCTCATTCATAAACTAAACAAACAAGCCAGCAGTCTGCCATCATATTTTTTCATTGGTTACTTAGACTTGTGTATCCTAACACACCTACTGGTGTACTTTTTTCATAACATGAGCATATTTTCTACAAAGTGTATGTACACATCTTCCAAATTTTTGTAAAAGCTATGGGTGTACTGGGGGGAGGGGTTCATTTTCACTTGCAACCTACAGCAGTGGGTAGAGATATACCTGATCTTCCAGTAACTACCTACAGTAGAAACAGTTTCTGTAGGTACCGGCAGCCAAAATTAGCATATTGTTCATACTTAAGATCTGTATCATTGCAAAGTAAATGGAAAACATACAAAACACAACAAGAATGAAGTCTCTATCTTCAGTCGTTTTCGAGATATTGCAGTTTAAAGTTGCGACGTTTTTATGCACCTGACAAAATGAGATATCTTCCAAGTTTGAAAGCCAATAGTATCATACATGATTGATACATCTGGTTATAAATTGGTGTTCTCAATCTATACAACTTACACTCTTTGATCAAGTAAGTTCAGGGGGTTCAGTTTGCATGGCTTCTGTGTGTGATAAAGTGTTAAACTTGTAACAAATTGCAATTCAGCGACTTTCGAATTGCATGATGTGGCTACTTTGAAGCACTGCAGCACAGTAAGAATAGCCATTTCAGAGTTTCCAGTGGTTTGGACAAACTCTCTAAGTTGTACTAAAGCAAAGTCATTTTTTTCTGAGGTATCTGCTATAAAACATTTGTGAAAACTTCTGTGCTAAAAACAGGATATATTGCAAATTTGGACGGCGAAAAAAAAAAATGGGGGTAGAATCGCCCGCCACACTTAAAATTGCTATAACTTCTAAAACTACTTCATGAACTGTTTCCAAATTTTGCATACATTTTCTATACAGTATTTCCTGTGAATCAAAGTGTAGATTTTTGTTATTTTGTACCTAACATTTTATTTCCTGTACTAGAATAGTGGCCAGCAGGGGCGGAATGATGATGATGTCCAAATTAAAACTGACAGTTTTTCAAAACTTACTGACAGATTTCAACAAAAAATTTGGTATGATGTTGTCTGTATTGTTATTTATAAAATAATGTTATTTTTGCTGTTTCTGACAAGTGCTGGCATCCACCAAACAAAAGGTCACTTTACGATAAGGGTGGGAAGTACACTCTTGCAGACGGGCAGATAGGGTTGACTACATACATTGTTCTTTTTGTATGCAGCATACTTCAGGCACAGTTCATTGTTAATTGGAACAGACCAGGCATGGCCAGTGGTTGTTTTGGAGACTATGTTGAAGTCACTGGCAAACAAAAATATGCTTTGCACTAAATCTGTGTCTGTCTTGATTGGCCACACAAGCGTTTTGTTTGCAAGAGCAAAATTTCTTCAGAAAATTGTCTACTTTCTCAGGAGAGTGGATCTGTGACACACTGCCAAATCATCATCATAGAAAACTACGTTCTGGCCAATTTTGGTAAAGACAAGTCTTCCAGAAGGCAGTCAGTGGCATGTTCATTGATTTCATCATTAATGCAGCATGATTGCATCCTCAAAATGGGTGATAACTTCTTATGTCTCCATCTCTTCCTCGGTCACCATCACTTCATCAGTCCCCAAGCCCAACTGCTCTGCCTCAGAAAAAGTTGAAGTGGAGACACAGCTCACACCTCATCCACTTTATCCTGGTCTGGTGGTTCTCCAACTTACAACACAGCCAATAGTGAACACTGGCATGTGTGGTAAAGACTGTGGCCTATATAAAGGTTTTGGGTGACCAGCCACCCACGAACCCTGGCATGTTAGGGTAAAGCTGTGGCCTATATGAAGGTTATGGGTGACCAGCCACCCACAAGCTCTGGCATGTGAGAATGCTTCTTTGATTGGTATGGGTGACATGCCACCCACAGTATCTGACGAGGATTATAAGCTTTTTTTTTTTCTCCTTTATTTACCACCAAACAACACAATATTTAATGGGGGCAAGCACAAATACATAATGAACAAAGTCATAAAACTTAGTTACATATTATGAAAACTGAGTTAGTTTTGAAGATAAATGACAGTCTGGGTAAATTTTCACCCACAAGCTCTGGCAAAGGTTAAAAAAATTATATAAAAAATGTGGATGCATTTTCTCAGTTAAAAAAAAAAAAAAGGAAAGGAAAGAAAAAACATTAAAGCATGGCACAGGATCACTTAACTGAACTGTGACTGCATGCTTTTATGTATATTACCTGTCTGTTTCATCATTGTGCGATATCATGTGTGTGTGTGTGTGTGTGTGTGTGTGTGTGTGTGTGTGTGTGTGTGTGTGTGTGTGTGCGTGCATTACTGAAAAAAAACAAAAAAAAAAATACATTAAAGCATGGAACTGGACCACTTAATTGAACTATGAGTGCATGTTTTTCATGTAATTTCCCTGTTTCTTCATCATTGTGCAATATGTGTGTGTGTGTGTGTGTGTGTGTGTGTGAAATTACTACTACTAAAAAAAAAAAACATGGCATAGGACCACTTATCTTAACTATGAGTGCATGCTTTTATGTAAATTTCCCTGTCTGTTTCTTCATCATTGTGTGATATGTGTGTGTGTGTGTGTGTGTGTGTGTGTGTGTGTGTGTGTGTGTGTGTGTGTGTGTGTGTTACTGTTACTCTCTGTCCATTCCTTATAATTTAATTTTAGTATCTGTTGTTCTTTGTAAGCAAAAATGTATTGCATGTTCTTTGTAAACAAAAGGTACATCCTCTGCAACACATTATTTTGTCGACAGGGTGTGATTTAAGCATTGCCAATAACATGTTAAGTATTTCATCATTTGATTTTGAATGAACTTGTTGATTTAATCATTGTGAATGTAAAAGAACATAAATATGCATTATAATGCTTTTTTTTTTTAACAAAAGGTAGAATTAAAGAAAGATTTAACTTTATTTTGGACTCTACCTTTTTATCAACTACTCTGTTTATTTCAGTATGTTTGTGCTGTTACAGCAATATACATAACTGTGGAGCATAACATACAATCACCAAAAAATATCATACATACAATCACCAAAAAATATCATAAATGTTACTGTCACAACAAGTAATGTCTTGGCAATGCAATGCTACTGTAGTTATATTCTAGCAGTTTTACTTGAAAGTAATCACTAAGTGTTCAAAACCTTGCTGTGTTTGCCAGTAAGGAGGGGAGGGGGGGGGGAGGGGGGAGAAAGCAATCCATACAGTTCAATTACAGAAATTTCAAATACACTAGGGAAAAAAATTTGATTGCTAAGCTAAACTTTGTTGAGTCAGGTTGACTCGACAGTGACACCCCCCCCCCCCCCCCCCCCTACCCCCCCTCCTTACTGTTCAACTTACTGTTCAACTTCAGACTCTGTTCTCTCTCTCTCTCTTTATACCACCAAACACGCTTTCCACATCGAGTATGACAGTAATGATCGGTGTTTCGATTGATGGTCATTATCAGAAGACAGTGCTTTCAGAATTCAAAGCCTCGGACCGTCTTGTACGCGCGGTTGTGGCTTCCGGTTCGAATATCTGTCTCAAACAGGTGTTTTTAACTACGATTTTCTCTATAATCGTGTAATGGAATCAGTAACATTTCACAAATACATGAATCGACATAAGTGAAGCCCATTACTGATATCTATTTTCATTAGTTTGTCTTAAAAAAAAATACGATCGCTTCGAACGGCGCAACGCGTGGGACTTTTCCGACCTGTTTAATCTTGACGAACACCGGCTGAATTACGAACAAAATAACTAAGCATTGGCACAGTATTAAGCGAATTAAAATAATTGAATCGTTTCATTAATGTTCTCGTTTGTTATTACATGCGTTATCTTACCAAGTGCGTCTTGCAATTCAACAACGATTAGCGCATTCGACTCGGTCATTGTCGGATCTCGGCTTCGTTCCGCCATTTTTGAAATCTTCGACAAGGAGCAAATGTTTGCATTTGGTACCTTCGCTTTGATTGGCTTGCGCTTTGCGAGCATTCAACCAATCGCTTAGCTTGATACACCAATGAATGCGGGAGAGAACGGCCTTTCTAGCGCATCGTTAATGTGTATGTTTTTTTCGCAAGTTTTTTTTAGCAACGACGCTGGAAAGACAACACTTGTAACAAGCCTCATAAAAACTTCGATTCTAATCAATTTAAACGCATCGTACCAAAAAGAAAAATAGACTGAAATAAAGTTTGAATCATGCTCTTGTATTCTGACCTATTTAAACGCCAGTGAATGGAATGAACACATTGTATGTGTTGATTTTCGACACAGTGTAGTTCGAACGCTCGGCCAAATGGCGCCTGCGACGCTTCGGGATGTGTGACGCGCTTCGTTTTCGTGTGAACGGATGGGTGTATTTGGGAAAAACAGTCATCGTACCGTCTATTGCAAACACAAATAAACAACACAGAGTTCAAAAGGAAACTGTATTCTTTATTCTTCACAATGATTCTAAACGCGTTATCATAGATACTGCCAATTGAAAACAAGCATATTTTTCACTCGGCTGAACTTTCCCGTACGCTGAAAGAAGGGCTGCCGGTACCTAGTTTCTGCTAATACTTAGTTCTTCAGCCTGATTCATAAGCATACTTTGGTACAAATTCATGCTCTTTCATCAGTTTTTCTGGTATTTCAGGACTGGTAGACCCAGCTATTGTTCCCACAAATTGACATGTTTGCTGATAGTTTGTTGTTGTTGTTGTTGTTTTACATAACCCATGATTTTCAGTTCATGCTGTTCATCATATTGACACCAGTCATAAGTCCAAAAATATAGAAAAATTGTACAGGTAACAGATCTAGTTACTTATCATAACAATGCAGGATGACTGGCTGGCATTTTCACTTAATCAATCTAATTCTAAACTCTAAGCATAGTGCTAGGTACAAAAATAATATTACTCATCTAAATTTTGATAGTTTGCATTACTCACCTCCAGTCGCTGATTCTGATCTTTCCCAACAAGTCTCGCACTTCTTCATTGTAGATCTCAAGATAGGAAACCCTCACCAAGAATCTGATCCAAGGAAAAAGTGGGAGGAAGGGGAAGAGAGATTAGAAGGAAGTATTAATGCTGATTTACATCACAGTAATACTTGAATATGACTGCTTTTACCAAATTCATCAACAAGCAAAAACACACATAAATTACAAGTAGTGCACATGCATCAATGAAACTGAAAGTGTAAATGCAGAACTCTCAAACTGCTTACTGTTCAACAGATTTCTGTGTTAAATCTAAGCTGTCCTTGAGGAAAGCATTTTGCCATAGCATAGCAACATCACAGCCATACACACACACACACTCTTTCTCTCTCTCTCTCATACTAAGAGTAAGACACAGACACACATACACACACACACATACATATATACATGCATGCAAGTAGTCAGATCCATGTGCCAATGGCTTAAAGCCTTTCATAATCAGTATTGTCTGAAATGTATTCTCTGAATGCTGTGAAAGAACAGTTAAACAAGACTTTACAATGTCAACCTATAGTGGAGACTCCAGAATACAGTTTTCAATGTTAAGTAGCATTACTATTCAAACAGCTGAAGTCCAGGTCTAAATATTACATTTGACTAATATCTTTTGCAATCTTCTTTCAATACAAATTATCTCATCTATACTTTCACTTCATAATCTGCCACTGTCCTTTAGTTATATCATTTTTTCATCAGCCCGTTTCATTCAGAACATAATATATGGCAAACAGGTCTTCAGTCCAGGTAAAAATGTGGCAGTTATCACAACTGGCAATCAGTGAAACATAGATTACACAAAAGCTTGCCAAAAGTTTATCCAATAAAGTGTGAAAATTATGCAGCACTTGTGACTATGAACAAATACGAAGTCCTGAAAACCTGTTCTTGTGGCCAACATCTGAGTTATTGTTTATGAAGCAGTTTATAAGTGGCTAGTAAAGGTAACGCTCAATCAAAGGATTACAGGTTCAATTTCCCACAGTGCCTGTGGATCAGGTGTGAAGCAGTATTTTTCCTGATCTCTAAGGCATCACATGTGTACACCTGCTGGTACTTTGAGCCCTGTGAGATCAACTATGCACACTACAATTAGTGTGATGTATGTCAACCTTCTGCAGATCATGGAAACACAAGCACCAGGATACCTGGAGAGCAGATGAACACTGCCAAGCAGTCCCCTTTAAGCACTGAACCGATGAACACTTCAGCAATGCTAAAACAACAGCAATATCATTGTTCGGGTGTCTGCATGGCACCCCTGCGACCGGACAGTCATGTGTTGATACACAGCAACGATTGAAACATCCTACTAGTCTGCATGTGACCATGTGGCTTCAGTGTAAAGTGCCCTTTCAAACAAGTTATGTCTCAATGAGTAATGCTAAATGAATATCAACATGAAGTAAATTGAAACAGACTAGGAAAACTGGTTTTAAAATACATCACAGTCATAATTAGCCTCATAATTCCACATAAAACGAAATACTCAGTGCATGCAGCCTGCCATTACTGACCTCACATCTTCTTCAGCCTTAGCAATGTGACCAAAAATGTGAGCAAAGGAGTTTGGAATGATGCCTCGTTTTTCAGGAATAGCACGTACACCCTCCATGGTAAATGTCTTGCCTGTCCCAGTCTGTCCGTACGCAAAGATTGTTCCTGCATCGATTCAAGATATACACACCAGTTCTTCCTCTTGAATTGTTAATGCACAGACTGTCACACAGACTCATCAGAAAATTAATAAAAATAATAAAAACAAAACACACTCACACAAATTTACTGTTTATTTTCAATTTTCTTGTTTTAATCTACACTGTTTAAAGAATCTGGGCATTAAGTGTCAGAACAAGAAAACCGGGAAAAAAAAAAAAAAGGAAACTATGAAATAAATACAGTCAAGAAAATGGCAAACAACATAAACAAAAATCCAGAAATCCAGAGTGTACTAGAACAATATGTTTTGCATTCTGCCAGTTTAATCATCTACTTCTAACTTCTTCCTTTTATTTTCAAGTGTGTGGCTTTTCAAATTCTGCAGAACTATTTACATAACTGTATGCATTTTCTAATACAGCGTTAATGTGAACAGACAACATGCATGTTATATACAACTGTGGGCTGTTGTAATCTCAATGAATCCCCATGTAAACTAAGAACTAAATGTTGAGTTTGCATTTACTACTAGTCGTTTAAAATGATATGAACCACCAATTTAATTCCTAACTTATCATAAAATCAAATTCCGTTAAGTTGTCAAATTTGTCTTTGTAATAATCAAATTCCGTTGAAGTTGTCAAATTTGTCTTTACAATATTTGAAAAACAGGTTAGTTCTTTCCTATCAAATCGAAAAAGAAGAAGAAGAGGAGAGAGGAAGAAGAAGAAGAGGAAGAAGAGGCAGAAGAAGAAACGAAAACGAAGAAAATGATGACAGCAATAATGATGACTAATTCCATCACATTTCTGAGTGTTCATTTAACCAGTAGTTTTCTGTTTAGAACGCACCATTGTAGCCCTCCAGCACACAGTCCACAACAGGCCTGGCCACCTGGTTATAGACGTCCAGCTGTTTGCAGTCAGGCCCAAAGGCGATGTCAAAGGTGAAGGTCTTTGGAGGATCTCCTGAATCCCCGGTCACTGTGACTGTGCCACGAACCTCATCAACCTGACAATCACTGGCATGATTACCATTCGTGCTTTCACAACTTACTGTACTCTTTCCTAGTCACTTGCTTTAGGTGTCTCTCAAATCCTTCACCTGGTAGAGAGAATAATGTTCACAGAATCAAGATTTTGAAAGGATCTGAAAGCTATAGTACAGGATGAAGAAGAAAAATGCAAGTACTGTAATGTAATTCATTATCTTTATTAAAATAATACTCAAGTATCTGGTCAGAAGGCAATGAGCTGCATGTGCGCTTTGGGGTAGCAGCAGTCACCAACTGCAGAAGATTGTCAAATATATGTCTTTGCAACTGGACTGCAGGTCTGGCATTACTTGTAATACAAAGTAACAAACTGTAGAAGCAGTGACTTACACATTCACTGATTTTGAAAAAACTTAGTTTTACTCTGCTTGAATATGCAGCCATTTGTTTGGAACCCACAATCAACCTTTGAAGTCTTCAGTTAACCAACTATCTTCTCAATTTCTTTCTTTGCTAGTTTATATTAGTCTGTCCCAGTTTTACACCACAGTCAGCCAGGCCACAAAATAGTTCAATTATACACTGGGAAGATCTGGACTGGAGAAAATTGATTTTTTCATTAGCTACTGGGCTGGAGGATGAAAACATCTAATAGCCTGCACAGTTTTCATCAGTGTAGTATTAGAAACATACTGCCCATATCTGATATTTTTGTAATGACAGGCAACCATCAAAATTAATACACACACAAATTCAGTTCAACATATAAGCTGTAAATCCTTAGCCAGCAGTTCATTTTCATACTAACTAAGTAATGTCATTGTTAGAAATATGAAGCAATCGTCATCAACACAAACAGTAATGCTCTATTGGAGCCATTTCTTGCCATTTAATCCCTACCCCTCAACTCTCTCCCTTGCTTAGTATTTTTTTTTTTTTTTTCAGTTTGTCTATTTTCATCTCGTTGTTCTGATGAGAAAATTTCAGTGATGAAGTAAATTATTGTGACAATGTTGCAAATGAGCTCAAGCCCACTGACAGCTGACCTGACAAATGTCGATTAGGGTCTACTGTATCTGTGAAAACCAGTAGGATGATACAAACTGTATCAGCTTCATGCATAAAATTTTTTCAAAAGTGTGACTGATGATGCTTACACAGTTACGCTTATTTCAGATTAAAAACAGATAAAGCATTTATAGCTTTAAAAAAATTCTCAGACAAATGACTAGTGCAGACTTCAAATTTTCAAGTCGCCTGATATGTAAGTTGTAACTCAGTTCTGAAAAACACTTAAATTACTTCATCATCCAGCCCTGGTGGTAAAGGGTGGGGGATTTGCTGAAACTAAAGCTGAAAGTGGTATCAAACAGTACAGAATCTTATATTTCATTCTGGCAAATATAACAGTGGGATGGAAGAAGAGGTAATCCACAACTAAGGTATCTAACCAGAGATAATTCCAAATCCTTAAATATGATTATATGTCAGCCATATATAAAACGTGCATAATGTTGCGACTTGATTAAGAGCAAAAACCATGGTGGTCTCTTTTGTATCATTTGGCCTCTGAATAAATGAGCAGATTATCTGGGCCATAGCTTTGCACTTTAAGTTTAACCTGAAATACAAGATATTTCATGAGGACAAAAAGAATGGGTATGGGGGTGTTTCTTCATACTGAGTTAACCATGACCAAGTACACAGGCTGTGGCTTACAACAATTCAGCATGGTGTAATAATGATGCAAGATGTTCTTTTTAAACTGAGAAATCTAACAATAAATTCTTCCAGGTCATGTCAGACCCATGAATTCCATAGGGCTAGTCTGGAGTAGGTTGGAAATGAATAAAGCCAAGTCTGACAAGCACTATTTTCAGTTACACCCATAAATATCCCTAAAGAACTAATAACTGAGCTTTATTGGAGCATGTGCTTGCATACACATGTCTTCTCACCAAATCACTGAAATTTTCAATCTGGGAATCATATGACAATATTCAACAGCGATTTAATGAATGCTATTTGGCAATATCATTATTATAATAACGTTGATGTCTCTCACTTCATAATGTCCTATTTCAATAGCCCCCACCCCAACCTCCGTCATCTTTTTAAGTGATATTACTTACCTTCACTGCCTGCTTACAGCCTTGAGACAACTCTTTCTCATTTAAAGGACGACATCGGACAGACACGCGGACATTGTCCACTTCTTTCATACTAGTGTTTTCCTGGAACAGCAAAACAAGGTTTCAAAATACATTAAACAGTGAAGCGTCTATTAAAGAAATATATCGCTAATCATGATAATAAAACAAAACGAAACAGGCTGTGGAGACGGCGGAATAGTAATCCTAAATGTGGTTATACCA
>JADBJO010000011.1:993312-1008312 GCA_016801955.1 Conus betulinus
AATAACAACACATTCTGTGGTGATTTATAATGACAAAAACTACAGATGAGGAGAAGGGAGGGGGGGGGGGGGGGGGGGGGAGAAAAAAAAGAACGCCGGACAGCCTATCAAATCGTTGATTATTCGTGGAGAAAAGCAAAACAAAGCAAAACATAAATAGGTGTCACTCCCTTTCTCACGGATCCGAGTCCAACATTTTTCATGGACAAACGGAAGATAAACAGGTCACTGATGCTGACTGCACTCTCTATCTTGTCTGTGCATAACTGAACAGGTCTGGGATGCCAAGGGCTGTACGCTCCTTACATGTTATCAGGACATCCAACAGGTGCGCGAGGTAGGTTCAGTGGCCCAGTCCCAAAGTAGTTCACAAAATGGGACGAATCATGGCCCATGACATAATATTCGTATTCGTAAATGTAAGAGACTGAGATCACAAGCGGAAGTTTAAACAACCTAGTTTCTGCTTCAGATTCTTTCCATTTGAAATCCACTTAGTCTTCAATACAAACAAGACAATTTTACAGGGCGAAAGGTCAAAACCATATTTTTTTTTTCGAATTCGGTTCAGTCATACTGTTTGTTCCCTTGTACCTAAGACAGTAAATTCATCTGACTGGCTAAACAACAGTCGTAATGCTTTCATTCCTCTACATCATCATTGTTATTATTACTGTTATTTTTGCAATCATGAATACTTATACGGCGCCTATCCTCGGCTACGGACCATGCTCTAAGCGCTTTACAATCCACACTCGTTTACACAACGGGCTGCCTACCTGGGTAGTGCCGACTGAACTTATCAACTTATCCCTGTCCGTTTCTCTTTCACACCCCCCCCCCCCTCTCTCTCTCTATTTCACACACACGCACGCAGCACGCACACACACACACACACACACACACACACACACACACACACACACACACACACACACACACACATGTGCGCCCTCATGATTATGCATTGCGGTTTGTTTGTTTCCTTCAATCCGATTTATCTGGCGCCAAACATCAACAGTGACACCCATGGTCCTCAGTTTAACCCGTTATCTCTTTGGTGATTAGGTGAGATGTGTATGTATATCTGTGCTTGACTGCACGCACGCAATGATATGTCTGATCTTATTGTTTCACTTGTGTATATGTTGCGTGAAATGAAGAGGTCACCTCCGTCAGATTCTCCTTTTGAGATCATCAAATTATCCGGAGTGTGAGAGTCTCTCTCTCTCTCTCTCTCTCTCTCTCTCTCTCTGCGTGCGTGTGTGCGTGCATGTGTGTGTGTGTGTGTGTGTGTGTGTGTGTGTGTGTGTGTGTGTGTGTGTGTGTGTGTGTGTGTGTGTGTGTGTGTGTGTGTGTCTGTGTCTGTGTGCGCGTGCGTGCGCGCGCGTAAAAACGTTTTCATTAGTGCATGAAATGCGTATGCGCATGCAT
The DNA here is from genome assembly GCA_016801955.1 of Conus betulinus. Taxonomy (NCBI): domain Eukaryota; kingdom Metazoa; phylum Mollusca; class Gastropoda; order Neogastropoda; family Conidae; genus Conus; species Conus betulinus. The sequence goes on from JADBJO010000011.1 coordinate 994,747, forward strand.
CTGTAAAACAAGCATGCATAACGGATAAACAAGTTCCGCTACGTGATGAGTGAGCGCTAGTCGTAACGAAAATGATCAATGAAAATAACAACACATTCTGCGGTGATTTATAATGACAAAAACTACAGATGAGGAGAAGGGAGGGGGGGGGGGGGGGGAGAAAAAAAAAAGAACGCCGGACAGCCTATCAAAATCGTTGATTATTCGTGGAGAAAAGCAAAACAAAGCAAAACATAAATAGGTGTCACTCCCTTTCTCACGGATCCGAGTCCAACATTTTTCATGGACAAACGGAAGATAAACAGGTCACTGATGCTGACTGCACTCTCTATCTTGTCTGTGCATAACTGAACAGGTCTGGGATGCCAAGGGCTGTACGCTCCTTACATGTTATCAGGACATCCAACAGGTGCGCGAGGTAGGTTCAGTGGCCCAGTCCCAAAGTAGTTCACAAAATGGGACGAATCATGGCCCATGACATAATATTCGTATTCGTAAATGTAAGAGACTGAGATCACAAGCGGAAGTTTAAACAACCTAGTTTCTGCTTCAGATTCTTTCCATTTGAAATCCACTTAGTCTTCAATACAAACAAGACAATTTTACAGGGCGAAAGGTCAAAACCAATATTTTTTTCGAATTCGGTTCAGTCATACTGTTTGTTCCCTTGTACCTAAGACAGTAAATTCATCTGACTGGCTAAACAACAGTCGTAATGCTTTTCATTCCTCTACATCATCATTGTTATTATACTGTTATTTTTGCAATCATGAATACTTATACGGCGCCTATCCTCGGCTACGGACCATGCTCTAAGCGCTTTACAATCCACACTCGTTTACACAACGGGCTGCCTACCTGGGTAGTGCCGACTGAAGAGCTGCCAGCTGGCGCTTCATTCAGTCGTTTCCCGAGTCATCCAGTCAATATTGCTCACTCAGTTTCCTTACTTTCTTGATTATTTCCATTTCTCACGCAGGGTGCATGCTACGTGTAACGTGTCATTCATACCAACCGCCAAACTGGCCTTCTCTTACAGAAGCTGGTGATGGGATATTACGTGTGTGCAAGTACATACAGGTACGAGGCTGAAATTCCATGAAGTCTGGCGAGTGGCGACATTTCATATTACACACCTGCGGCGAGTGGGGCAAGATTTTGGCGACAGACTGCCAGAATAACGTGGGACTCATCGCATGGGACAGAAAACTGCCGACAGTTTAAAACATTCTCTGACTGGCGCATGAAACGACCCGCATTTTCATTCTCCAACAGCAAGACGAGCTCGGAGAAGCAGTCATGTCAACAAGAAATTGCGTAGTGCCCCATGTTTCGCTTATCTCCCCTCTGGCCGCAAGCGAAGGTTATTAGGCGCTCGCTGTTTCTCTCATTTATGAAATCCGCTTTGTCTCTTCTCTGTCTCTCACTCTCTATTGCACTCTACAGTACCTTGAGTAGTGGCTTTGGCATTGGGGTACACGTGGCAACTTTATAAAAACCCTTTCTGCTCACTGTAACGATGGAGTGGTTTCGGTGAAACAAGGTTTCAACTCTTGTGGGGACAAAAGCATGTTCAGTTTGGTTTTCTGCCTATGAGATCGTGGCGTCTTCTTAAGAATTTGGTGTCGATTGCTTCAATCTTTTCTTCCAAGCCTGCTTTCAGTGCCCACCTCTCTCATTCGCAACATGTTTCATACCAATGTTTAATTCGTAAGGCTGGCCGTCTTGGACTGAGAAAACGAGCCAAGTAGAATCTTGTGAATTATAATATGCAATTCAACGTCATGCAAAAATGTGAATATCTGAAAACAAAATGTCAGTTTACGACAGTACTTTAATTGTGGGAATCTACTGTTGAGCGTTCAGATATCATGCTATCAAACAAATTACAACAACAAAAAAACTTGTCTGTTTTGTTAATATAATCAATCCAAGAAAGCTGCAACAAATGTCATGTGACCGAACAGGCCTTGAGATACATATTTACATAATAAACTTATGAGCAATGTGGTTAAGCCAAACCAGCTTAAACTGTGAACATTCAACATTCTTAATAGCTAGAATGAATAGGAGAATAATTGATAGCACATCTTCACACAAAATCGTCAGTCAATCAATCGACTGACATAATCTGGGGCTTTCCTGCTGCGTATGATACCAGAGACCTGTGTCAGCTTGTGATTTGACTCATAACTGTCTTTACTATCTAAACGTGGGTTTAGCGAATCCCCTTGATCCATATAGGCCTAAGTACAAGTTGTAACTTTTTTTCTGACAGGTCAGTCGCCCAACATAAATTAAACCTCAGAAAGTTCCGTAGGCCTGGGAGTTAAGTAGTCGTCAGCGGGCACTAGGTAGTCATCACTTGGCGTTAAGTAGTCATCGGCTGGCTCCAGGTAGTCATCTCTGGGTGTGAGGCTGTCCTCCCTGGGCGTGAGGCTGTCCTCCCGTAACGGTGTCAAGTATCCAGAATTGACAGAAGACCTGCAAGGCTCAGGGGGATGAGGGCGTGCCAGACCGCTGTCGTCATTTTCAAATTTGACAGGCCGGAGAGGCAGGGTTCCGTCACTTTCGCGTGAATCTGCGACAAGGCTGTTCTGTCGTCCCCCCTCCTCCTCGCGGCGCCAGTCGTCCACGCGGCTGTTCTGTCGTCCTCCGTCCTGGCGCTGCCAATCGTCCAGATGGTTGTACTGTTGCCGTCCCTCCTCGGGGCGCCAGTCTCTGGGCAGGCCGCTGCTCTGGGGATCCACCCCCGGGGCTGAGAGAGACGGGCGGGGCACGGTTAGCGGCTCTGTCATACGGGGCGTTGGTGCGCTCGTAGCTCAGGCGTCCGTCGCTCTCCCGCGCGACATAGCCGGCGCTGGTCAGGGAGGGGGTGCGCACGGAACTGCCGGCGCTGCTGCCGGCGGAGGTGCCCCTGGGAGCCTGGCCCTGAGCGAGGTAAGCATGGCTGGAGCGGGCGACGCTGGGGGCCGGGCCCACCGAGTCCAAGTAGTCGTAGGCATTGGGTGGGCTGTGACGGCCTCCGGAGCCTGAACCCATGCTGACGTCATAGGCCGCAGAGCCATCACGGATGGGCAGGGGTGGTCTCGCGTCTGGACAAACGGACAGCAAAGGAATCTGGTATTTCACCTCTGTTTACTACTGCCATACATTATTCAAAACAATTGTTACAATTCTTACAAAAGTAAAGTAAATGAATTAAAGAAAAGTAAATAAGATAAAATAAAGTAGAAAAAACAAAGCCAGTTCATACCTGTTTTGACTCATGTGTGAATATTAATGGCGGTGGAAATAAGGAAGTGAGGGGCAGTGGAGCATGGCTACGAGTGGCTTACTCTCCTATGAAGAGGTCATGGGTGTTGTGAGTCGAGGCAACTTAATCACAGCCAAACGAGCAATTTAACACAACCCAACAAATTGCAGTTGACTGCCTGTCGAGTCGCCGGACTATAGTCATTTTTCTGGGGGACTGCATTTTGTGCTGCATGAGTCCACGGACCACCCAAGAATAATACTAATTTGGCATAACATTAACATTCTGTTGAAGATCATCGTCTCAGATAACTTCGAATTAACCATGATTTTCCCAAACTTTGAATTCTTTACACCATAAAAGATACGCCTTGGTATCGAGAGTGAATATGTTGTGGCGTGGATAGAAACTACGGGATCCGACACTGGAGATGAAAACGTAACATGGGTTTAAAATTAAACAGAATAAATCGATATTGGCTGTGGCTATTTGCACTGTTATTGCCCTCCGTTGAACCATTGGCTTGGCTTCTCAACTCGAGTTGGTTTCGACTCGCACTGTCTGATGGGCTAACACGCAACCCAATGTCTCCCTCTTGCCTCGGCGACGTCCACCTTCTTCTTTTAATCTTCTAGAACGGTCTGGACAGTCAAAGTTGTGTAGTCTGACAGCTGCCAAGAGCTTTTTTTTTTTTTTTTTTTTTTGCTGTCCCATCCTCTGCGCCACCTCAGAACTAGTGCACCCAAGCCGCTCATTCCGACACCCCGTTCACAGTACAGCCACAGCCCGGTGGGTCCCGCCGCAGCCCGGGCACCGGTAATCCACAGCGAGTAGTCAATGTCAAATCGTCAAGAGGCAACCCACCGGAGGAGACACTGCACTGCTGCCGAGTCACTTCGGTGGTGTTCAGTGGCGCCTGTTCTGATCTAACATACGCAGGACACCACCTACTAAGCCCTCTACTGATGACAATAATTGCTTAGTCGCGGAGCCGGCGTGAGTGAGCTCTCCCTCCGGAGGGCGCCACCACGTCCGTCCAGCGACAGCCCCCATGGACTCGCCGATACTGGTGACCCCGACGGAACCAAACCAAGGCCACGGACGTGGAGAGGACATCGAAATTGAGATCACCATGAGAGCAGGGCATGAGGGCCACAGAATTTGAGACTTTTTTTTATTCTGATCGATGAGAATGAGGATGATTAAGGTGATGCTACGGATTTCCATTTCGGTCTGAGACTACATGACAGGGCTGTACTCTATGCTTCCTTTCATAATATATCCCGGCGTCAACCAGGCCCGAGAGACACAGGCACCTGCAGTGTTGGTCAGGAAATTTGAGCAACACTCTCAGAAACGCATCCATTAAGTGGATGAAACTCGACTGTGTATTCCCAGTCTTCCCAACTGAGTCCGCAGCAAACTCAACTCTGGGTAGGAGCCGGTTGGGGCTGACTCTGATGGGATTCGAACCCACGACCTCCAAGCCGGGAGTTCGCGACGCTAACCACTTCGCCATGGCGGCTGGTAAGAGAGATTCTTGTTCGCCAGCGTATGCCAGCTGACGCAGCCACTTGTCTTGTATGATGATACCAGGAAACTGTCAGATTTCGAACGTCTGTTTTCTTTTGTGTCATTGTCTAGCTCTCACCACTACTCAGCAAGACGGCAACCATAACTGCAGGCAGATTATTTCTATCGGGCATATAAACTGTAATTAAAATACGTGTTGAACGCAGAAAGAAAAGAAATTGTAATAGTTTTATCTTCGCTAGAAAGCCGTCGTCAGACCCTATTTTTAGGTGACATTTAAGTGTTGTTATAACAGATCATTCTGACTGCAAACATGGGAGTACTGTTTCGTTGTCTGCCGGGTCTGAAGATGACATTCTGTCGTAAATCTACAGTCTGTTTTGTACTGTCAATCACACATCGGCGCTACTGTACACCTTGTTTTACGTGTTCATTTGCATATTGCCTCACACACACCCTATCCGAAACAAACCCCCTCTTGAGCACACTCACCACCGGAACGTGGACCGGACAAATTATCGAAGGCAAATTTCTCCTCCTGGCTCCGCCGTTCTCTGAGGGTTTTCAGTCGCCGACAGGCAATGATGAGAACAACGATGAGCGCGACGATGGCGATGATTAGAATAACAATAACGACGACCGTCCCGACGACAGCATTTGATATCCCGTCGTCTTGGTTGTTGTTGTTACCGTTAGGACTGTAGAACAGATCGCATCGGGATCTTCACGTGGGTGAACACAGGAGTACACAAAGTCTGTCAGTGTTGTTTGAATACAGTTTAACTGTCAGCTTTACTGAATCGGCGTAAGCAAGAACACACACACACACACACACACACACACACACACACACACACACACACACACACACACAGAGCTACGTACGCTCGATCTCGCTCCCTCCCTCTCTGAAGGACAATCAATTACATAATTATTTCACACTGTAGCCAAATTACCGCGATGTGGATCCCATGTCTTGAACAATGCTATGCATTCATATTTTGACATGTATATTATATTCAATTGATTTTCATTTTCCGTTTCTTTCCCCTCTCCTTCTCCTTCCCCGCCCCTCCCCTTTCCTTACCCATCCACCCTACCCCGCATTCCTTTTTGTAGTTATGAATGAGGGTAAAGCATATAACACAATAAATTCTTTGAGTCTGAGTCTTTGAGTCTCTCTCTCTCTCTCTCTCTCTCTCTCTCTCTCTCACACACACACACACGTACACACACTGCAGCTCGCTCTCTCTCTCCCTCTCTAAAACATACGCAACAGAGAGAGAGAGAGAGAGAGAGAGAGAGAGAGAGACAGACAGACAGACAGACAGACAGACAGACAGACAGACAGACAGACAGACGGGACAGACAGACAGACAGAGAAAGAGTGTCTGGACCCTCACCTGACAGGAGGGACAGGAAAAAACAGGCATTGCAGGCCTTGGGGTTGGGGCACACGGTCTTGTCCAGGTTGCTGAGAATCCACAGGTTGTCACGGAACAGGGTCAGGGCGTCCCGCTCATACCGGCCCACCTACCGGACCCAGTGAACAGAGCACCAGCACCGCTGTAAGTGTTGTTGTCGGTGTCGTCACCGTCGTCAACATCATTGTCATCATCCTTGGTAAGTGAGGTGTGTGTGTGTGCTGTGTTGTGTGTGTGTGTGTGTGTGTGTGGGGGGGGGGGGGGTTGTGTTGTGTTGTGTTGTGGTGTGGTGTGGTGTGGTGTGTGTGTGTGTGTGTGTTGTGTGTTGTAGTTGTTGTTGTTGTTGCTGTGTTGTGCGCACGCGTGTGTGTGTGTGTGTGTGTGTGTGTGTGTGTGTGTGTGTGTGTGTGTGTGAATAGTGTGTTGTGTTGTGTTATGTTGTGGCGTGATGTGTGTGTGTGTGTGTGTGTGTGTGTGTGTGTGTGTGTGTGTGTGTGTGTACGTGTGTGTGCGCGCACACGTTTGTTTGCTTGTGTGCATACGTGTGTGCGCGTAGACGACCTTCAACCAGTGACACAGACCCCTCACCTCGACATACGTCACATCATCTGGGTCCGACGTGGAGGTGTCAAAGGCCACCTGGAAGATCTTGAATCCCACCTCCCCGTCCCCGTTCTCGTCAAAGACGTTGACTGGCACCCCTGTGTTGGAGAGATCGAAGCGGACCGCTCGTATAGACTTCACCAGCTTCTGTGACGTCAGCGTTTCACACAGCGAGATCTGACGTCACAAATGACGCAACAGTGAGCAAATGTACGTCACAAGTGATCTTTTCATGCATGTATTGTTCATATCTTCCAAGGGTGCTACCACCATCCCCATCTTTTGTCGTAAAAATAAAAGCAAAACTGAAAAATGGAGGGGGGAGCAGTGGGGGGGGGGGGGGGTGTTAGAGGAAAGGGCGGTGAGGTGCAAGATGAAATAATAACGAAAACCAACAAATCAAAACTAAAGATAAAGCAGCACAGAACTTGAAGTTGTAGTTTTTATCGCGGTGAATTGATAAGCTGGAACTTCTTCCCACCATGTCCTCATATAAACAAACTGAAGAAAAAACTCAGTGAACTCGACATTTAAACTAGCGAAGAAAGAAAAGAGTGTTTATTAGAAACAGCATAATTGCAAAGAATATGCATATAAATTTAAAGCAGATCGCCAGTCCGCTAAAGGACCCCCCCCCCCCCCCCCCCCCCCCCCCCCCCCGAGAAGGTCAAGAGCTGAATTCCGACGGCTCTGTCTACCAATAGCAATCAAGTTTACAGAATACGGTGAATTATGCTTACATAGTCCGACACACACAGCAACAACAACAACAACAACAACAACAACAACACACACACACACACACACACACACACACACACACACACACACATATATATATATATATATATATATATATATATATATATATATATACATACATGTGTGTGTGTGTGTGTGTGTGTGTGTGTGTGTGTGTGTGTGTGTGTGTGTGTGTGTGAACATTAATGAATAAAAGACAGATGTGAAAACCAATGACAAAGTTCAAACAATCTAGTTTCTAATTCACCTTCTTTCGGTTTCAAAAAACTTCATCTTCGAGAGGAAATAAATATCTGCTGTTTTCAATTGTAATCAGGTATTATTTTCCCCATGCACAAAAAAAAGAGAAAAAAAGGAAAGAAATGAAAAAGAGAGAGAGAGAGAGAGAGAGAGAGAGAGAGAGAGAGAGAGAGAGAGAGAGAGAGAGAGAGTAACGTCCTCTCAGTAGTACAGGCAATCGTCGTTTATTTTTTTTCGCTCGCTACCTGTCCACAATGGGTCAGCATGGCGGAGTTCAGGCCCAGAGCGAAGACGTAGATGGCGTCAATGTAGAACGGGATCCAGGTGTCTTGCACATAGTCGTTGGTCAGGTCCGCTGGCAGACCCCTGTCTTGTCCTGCCAGTGTATTGCGATCAGTCAGGACAAATGGGCCTGTGCATCAGCCTTTCAGTGCACCCCACTGACTGACTGCAAAATCTTTGGGTGCATGACTTTAGAGTTCGTTTAGTTGTAGTCCGTTCATCTCTGTTGATGGTCTTAGTTCTTCATGAATCTAAATGTTATTGCTTCTTCTCCAATAGGCCAAGGATTAACAAATCAAAGAGACAGATAGGGTAGAAAGAAGGAAAAGATTGGGGGTTGAAAAATGGTCTGTATGGAGCAGGGAAGGTTATATGCTTATAATCTGTGCTTTGAAAAAGAATATTTCCCCATGAATTTTAAACAGGCCAAAGTGATACCTTTGCTCAAGAATGGAGATCCTGCCAATCCCTCCACTATAGATTCATCTAAATTCTTTCCCTGTTGTCAAAACAACTTGAAAAACATACTCAAATACGTTCATATTCTCATCTGAAATATTGTGATCTAATTCATGACAATGAATCCGGTTTTCGACAAAACCATTCTTGCAATTTATCTCTTATACAGCTTGTAGATAAATGTCTGTCTAATAAAAACAACAATTAATTTACTGGAATTCTTTTTTTTTTTTTTACTGATTTTGCCCAAGCTTTCGTTAGCAACCATTCGCATCTTATCAAAAAATTTACACTATGACAAGCTATCAAGTATGGCTGTAGAGTTTATCAGATCTTCTCTTACTGATCGCCAACAACTTGTTGAAATTAGTTCCAAAAGGAACGAGTTATTTCCTTTGAAATTTGGTGTTCCTCAAGGATCTGTTTTAGGACTCCTCTAATTTTCTATCTACACAAATGACTTGCCTTTATACATAAAATGCAGTTGTGAAACGTTCGCTGAATATACTTCACTACAATCAAATAGTGCTAGTCCTACCATCCTAGTAAATAACCTTCAGAGCAATATCTACAGACTAATTACATGGACAGAAATGAATCACATTCAGATAAAACTAAATGCATATTTGTGACCACACGTCAAAAACGACAGAAAATGAGTTCTCCGTTTGCATCATTATACGTCAAAGACCAAAAGATTGCATCATTATACGTCAAAGACCAAAAGATCGAGGAGGTAACATCTTATAAAATATTAGGGGTCATTATTGACAAAGACCTATCATGGTATGATCACATTACTGATCTTGGAAAACGTAAATCTAAAAGAATTTATCAACTTACAAAAATGAAGTATTTTCTTAATCTTCAAACCAAGAAAGTATTCTTTCACGCACGCATTCTATCTCTTATTAACTATGCGTCTACCTATGGGTTAATTCTAGTGAAACTAACTTGAAACAAGTAAGTCGTCTACATAAAATAGCAATAAAGCCAATACAGCTGAAATCTTTACTCTGCGAGGGTGTGATTACAAAACATAAAATATTCTACCATTTAAAGACAGGCTCTTCTCCAACAAATGTTTTTGTATGTACAAAGTAGTGAATGGAATAGCTCCAAACAAAATCACCCAAAACTTTGTAATCAATAAAAATAGACACTCACACAAGCTTTCCTTTCCCAGACACTGCAATAGTCTCTACAAATCAAGTTTTACACATTCTGGAGGGGGAATGATATGGAACAGCTTGGCATCTTCTTTAAAATGATGTTCTCGAAAGTAACATTTAAAAAAGCTCTGAAAAGGTTCCCTTTTTTTGAATTGTCAAACGATTAATGCTTATGTTATTGCCGTCTCTCTCTCTCTCTCTCTCCTCTCTCTCTCTCTCTCTCTCTCTCTCTCTCTCTCTCTCTCGTATATGATGTGCTATGTAATGTTCATTAGAATAATTATTGAAAAATTGTACATCGTTTTGATAGAATCATGATTCTTTGAATGTGTTAGTTACCTCAATTTTTTGTGCATTTTCTCCATAATAATACATGATTTTGTTATATTTTCACTTGACTTCACACACACACACACACACACACACACACACACACACACACACACACACACACACACACACACACAAGCACACTCACACACACACATGCACGCACGCACGCATGCACACACACACACACACACACACGCACACAAGACACACACACATGCATGCACGCACACGCACACGCACGAGAGAGAGAGAGAGAGAGAGAGAGAGAGAGAGAGAGAGAGAGAGAGAGAGAGAGACAGAGACAGAGACAGACAGACAGACAGACAGACAGAGAGTTGATACCTTTCGCTGAAAACTGCTGTCAAAGTAACACTGTTTGCGTGCCTCCCAGAAATACTTCAGCCATGGGTTGATGGTTGTAACAGGATCCGTCTACACAGAAACATTATTCCTACCCACGTTACAGGGACACGAAACACACAACCTAAATACGTTTCAATACATTTTGTGTAGATGTGTCTGAGATGTGTCCATAAATTCAAGCCAGTCCCCACAAGAAAAAGATCAAGCATATCACGGCATATTTAAAGCCATCGTTCACATCTTCAGTCTTCTGCGGCGTTGACACCATGCGGTTCCCTTTTTTTTTTTTTTCCTTCTCGCCGTCTTTTGCACTCCTGTATTGATGATGATGATGATGATGATGATGATGATGATGATGATGACGGCGTGATGTGGCGATGACGGGAAACTTTTCACCGCTGGTAAGCTTTTGTCGATTAAACCGCAAAACCATTACCTGTCAGCATGCATGTTCAGAAGATCAAGATTCTCCTTGGGTCTCCCGCCCCCCTCCCTTCCCCCATATCTCACTCTCTGTTCGTCTGTCTATCTGTCTTTCTCTATCACTCCCCGTCTGTCTGTCTGCGTCTGTCTCTCCCCCCTCCCCCTTTCACACATACATATTCATTCTACCCGTCTCTGTTGCTCTTGTTGTCTTCTTTGTGAAAATATTCTGTACATGACCACTGTCTATGCGCATTTTGATTCTGCTATAGCGTGACTGTGCATTTAATGGGCTTATGCTCGGTGAATTGCGTTGTTTTTCTTCTCACATAAAAGAACCTCTTTCCAAAAAGGTAAACACAGAAAACACTTCATATTCCTAACAGCACCCTCATACTTCCCCCTCGAGTTAAAAAAAAAAAGGTAAACACAGAAAACACTTCATACTCCTAACAACCCTCATACTGCCCCCTCGAGTTAAAAGAAAGGTAAACACAGAAAACACTTCATAGTCCTCACAACACCCTCATACTTCCCTCTCGAGCTGAAAAAAAGGTAAACACAAAAAACATTTCATATTCCTAACAAAACCCTCATCCCCCCCCCCCCCCCCCCCCCTCGAGCTGTCAACAACAAACAACGCATTCAGAACCCCCACTCACATTTCTCAAGTATTCTTTGAACAGTTGGTCAGGGGCAGCTCCGTGGACAGGGTGAGAGAGCCCAGGAGTCTCGTGGCTCTAGGCACGCTCAGAATGTCGGAGACCCGTGCCCAGCCGTCCGGCGCCAGGAAACGGAAGTGGTCCGACGAGGTCATGAGGGGCAGGATGTCCTTCATGACATTGCGGATGTGCTCGGATTGCAGGACGACGATCACCAGAGACGCCCAGTCGTTCTTTCTCAGGTCATCCAGAACCTTCAAAAGTGTATTGAATCACAATTAGAACCAGAAAGTACGGACTGCAGTGAAAATCTAGTCGTTGGCTTTTCGTAAAGTCCCATCCAATCATCAACCCAAGAGAACATAACTCTCTTTTTATACTTCATTTGTATACAGACACTTCCCTGAGCCAAGTCTTCTTCTTCGTCGTCTTCTTCTTCCTCCTCCTTCTCTTCTTCTTCTCTTCTTCTTTCTTCCTTCTTTTTTTTTTCTTTCTTTCCTTCCTTTTTATATTGTTCTTTGTCGTGTTATATTAGTTTGTTTCTGTTCACAGCATTTGTTTGCCCCACCCGTGAAAAGCGGGACCCGTCTGCGATGGTTAGATGTTTACCTGTGAAGATAAAGGTCGTGAGTTTGACCACTCGTGGTGTCGGATTTTCATGCTTGAAAATCCCCTTTGTCCACCCAGCAGTAAGCGGGTACCTGATTTAGGTCAGGGAAGGCTATTACAGCGGAAGGGGAGAGAACAGCCCAGCCTTTTTATCACGCCGTGCCCGTGCCCCAGACATGGACAGCCTCTGACAGTTCCCTGCCCCTGAGGCATAGGCTATGAGGTTTTTATCTTTCAACTCTAGAAGACTTAGAGGTCGAAACGCATTGCTCCCCCCCCCCCCCCCCCCCCCCCCCCTCCTCCTCATTTCCACAGTTGATTTGTCCCATCAATTGGGCAGACAGGTAATTCAACTTGTATCCTCCGGACACAGCTTCCCGCCCGCTCTCGCTCCACTGTGAAATTTGGACGGGAGGAAAACACGACACAAGAGAAGAAATGCTTGAAGAGGAGCATGTGGTTGAACATGAAACAGAAAATCCATTACTGCGTGTGCGGTGCGTATGCAATGCATGTGCAGTACGTATCTGACATGTTGTGCCGATCGGAACAGTGGAAATACAGAACCACTGTTTCCATTTCTGGGTATTATGATGCGTGAGGTCTGCCTGATCTCCGGATGCGTACTTTATTTGCTTGTTCGTTTGTTTGTTTGTTTTCGTGCACAGGGGTGCAAAAGATTTACAGACGGCAATGGATGACAACACTGACAGATATTAAAGATAGTCAGACCGAGTGACTCTGCGATGTTTTTCAGTGTGTGTGTGTGTGTGTGTGTGTGTGTGTGTGTGTGTGTGTGTGTGTGTGTGTGTGTGTGTGTGTGTGTGTGTGTGTGTGTTCATGGATAAAGGACAGAGTAACATAGTCATAGACAGACAGAAAGAATTTATCACTGAATGTGTGAGTGAATCTAAAGGTAGTACAGATTTCAATTCTACCATATTTGAGACGGATCGCCGTTCTCCATTGTGAACAGAGAAATTTACCGTTTCTGCACCTCTTCAGAGCGCCTTCTCCACGGCGAACAAAACCATTCTGAACTGTCCCATGTCAAGCGAATCTAATCTTTAACTTTTTCATCATCAAGCTGCAGCTCCTGTTCCAGTTGATGATGTGCACCACGTTGACATCTGGACTGAAGAACCGGATGTATCCATCCCAAACAGCGCCCTTTCTTGTTTAATCCAAAAATGAATTAAAATTTTTTTTTTGATTGAACAAGAAAGTGCATCAAAGATAACCTCTTTTGCAGCACACGGATGAAATGCAGATTCATATGAAACTATACGCATTGCACACCGTTGAATAGAATTATGAAATGCAAGTTTACATCACCCTTTACGCACCGCACAAGTGCTGAATGGTTTGCATGACACTATACGCACAGCACACGCGCGGAATACGCACCGAATTCGTTTTAATGGATTTACGGTTCCCAAGTTTTG
>JADBJO010000011.1:1013312-1023312 GCA_016801955.1 Conus betulinus
AACGAAACAAACCGCCGTACCTTCAGAAAACAGAAGTTGTTCCTATCGCCACACTCTCTGTAGTTGAACACGTCATAAAGGGAACTATTCGGCGCCCCCGAAGTAATCTCCCCTCGCTCGTCGAACCCAACAAGCGTCTCGTTCCTAAAAATAGAGCTTACGCTTGAAAACTCAGCTTCCAGATTGACCAAGCTGGATTCCACCAGTTCTTGGAATCTTTCACGATTGTTTCGGAGCACTTGCTTCAGTTGTAAGCAGACTCCACTGAAACCCTGCCCACAAACGTCTGAGTGGAGCTGCTTCAGTAGCACGGCGAAAATAGCCGTGGCTTTGACCTGGTAATACTCGAACAGCCATCGGGTGTCGTCATGTATCAAAGGGAGACTGCTCTGAGCTTGCGTCCAGCAGGTATCGTCATTGAGGGGGCAGTTGGTTTCCTTGGTGTAATAATCCGCCAGCCCACTGGTTCCTCTGCATCTCTGCTAAAAATGCGCCCCTGGAAGGAACGGAAAGGGAATGGGGAGATCAGTTTTCTACAGAAGGTCTCGGACAGCCATCAAAACAGTTCAAACAAACAACAAACAAAATCCTAGAAAAAGAAAAATACATGTAAAGAACCAAGGATGAAATAAAGAAAACACACACACACACACACACACACACACACACACACACACTGTACGCACTGTAATAGTATCAATTCGATAAAAAAAAAAAAAAAGTGGAGTCACATGCTAAAAATAGATCAAGCAATTTCTATACGACATCATTCATCCAAGATTGTTCTATTTATCAGTCAATGAATACTAAATCTGCAAGTCAATCTGTCAACTTTTGCAAATGCAGATTATACTAATATCTGGACAAATCTTTCTTGGTAAAAAGATCTAAAATGGAAACAAAGCATTTGTTAATGTGCGCTTAAATTAACATACCAGCAAAAAAAAAAAAAAAAAAAAAAAAAAAAAAAACCAAAAAGAAAGAAAGAACACAACGCACTCCCATCCCCACCCTCCACAAAAAAAAGAGAAGAAAAAAAACGTATCTGTAGAAACAGACACAAAGAGAAACAAAATCAAAAACGATGAACGGGTTATCTCCCTTCACTACCTATTGGCCCACAAGTTGTTCCAGAACAGGCGGAACTCGGGCAAAGGGAGATAAGGCGGAGCGGCCGCCAGCGCCCCCTTGCCCAGGGTGGTCCCGGAAACGACGGAAGTCTGGAGTCCCACGGCCTCGGAGAAGATGAAGCGAACGAAGGTCACCCTCATGGCCAGCCGGCCCCAGGAACTCTTTGGCCGTGGCCGCGGAGCCGATGAAGACGACGCCAGTGATGATGCTGCTGTCGCCGCCGCGCAGGCGGTCAATGATGGTGTCTGTGGCGGTGATGAACGTCTGTGACCTGTAACCCGGAGATCGGGTGATATTGAAGGTTTTTGATGTGCCATGGGAGTGAGGATATAGGGTAGTATGTCTGTGTTGCATATGTGTTTGCGTGCATGTGTGTATGTGCGTGCGTATGCATGTCTGCATGCATGTGTGTATGCACGTATGTATGTATGCATGTAAGCACACATGTAAGTATGTATGAATGTATGCGTATATATGTGTGTGCATGTGTGTGTATTTATGTCTGATGTATGTATGCGTGTATGAATGTATGCGTGTAAATGTGTGTGCATGTGTGTCTGTCTGTCTGTCTGAATGTATGTATGTACGTAAGTACGTACGTACGCACGTATGTATGTATGCATGTATGTATGCTCGTATGTGTGAATGAATGCATGTTAAGTACGTACGCACGTATGCATGTATGTATGCACGTACATACACACGTATGTATGTACATACGTATGTATGAATGTAAGTGAGTATGCATGTATGTAAGTATGTAGGTAGGCAAGTACATCTTCATATTCGTGCCTATCAATTGGCAGGTATGCATGTTAACAGGTAGGTTGGTTCGTCTTTTATTAGGTCCGTAAGTCTACATATATATGTATGTAAGCACATAGGCAGGTCTGCAATAAATGCGTGTGTGTGCAAGCAAGACTGGAATCTAGACAGGTAGGTGCACGTTCATGTACATAAGCAGGCATCTAGGTCGGTCGGTTGGCAGGTAATCTGATCGGTAGGCGAGTGTGCACGTACGTAGCTAAGTCATAAAGATGTTTTGTACGCAGGTAGGCAAGCAGGTAGGAAAGTAAGTTGACGCGCTTGAGCCCGCGGGTGGGTGCAACGCGCCGAAGGATAGAAACACCCGAACGATAACAGTACAACCAAAACAACAAGGGCAGACAAAATTACAACATCAAAAAAGCAATATTATTATCATAACAACAACAACCAGGCTGGGAAAGTGGGGTGAACCGTTGGTATCTTGACTCGAGGGTCTGAGGTCAACCTGCGTTTCAAACGAACAAAGAAAGAAATAAAGAACCTAGCAAAAAAGACAGTTTGACAAGATTTATAGGTGGGAAGTATTTTTGGCCACAGTACAGAGTGAACGTGATCACTGATGGATGCCAGACAAACTTGCAAAGAATGAGGGAGTTTAAAAATATATTGAAAACTCATACATTCTGTGGGTTTTTGACATTATATATATATATATATATATATATATATATATATATATATATGTGTGTGTGTGTGTGTGTGTGTGTGTGTGTGTGTGTGTGTGTGTGTGTGTGTGTGTGTGTGTGTATAGATAGATAGGTAGATAGATATACATAGATAGATAGATAGATAGAGATAGATAGATAGACAGATAGACAGATAACAAACCACACAATGAAAAAGCAAACAAGCAAGTTTTTTTCTTTCAAACGTTTCGGCTCTGGGCCTTTCTCAGGGACTTATTAATTTAGGTACCTAATATACATATTAACAGATAGGCAGGCTCGTCTGTTGCTAGGTCCGTACGTCTACGTATATATGTATGTAAGTAGGTAAGCAGATCTGCATTGTATATATGTGTGCAAGCAAGACTGGTAGGTAGACAGCAACAACCACCGTCATCAATCTACCTGTAGTCCAAGGGCAGAGCAGCGAAGCTGGGAACACACAGGTCCACAGCCTGGGCCAAATCTCTCAGCTGTCGGGCTGCTTCCGAACCGTAGGCATCGTCATCATAAACGATGGAGATGTAGTTCCAGCCCCCAGTTGGACCAGTAGCTTCTGCAGCACCTGTAAAGAACAGTGGACATACTTAAAAACAAAAAGAAAACATTGTTCGCCTTCCACTGCTTTCCATAAGCATAATAGTCTGCCTTATTCGTTTTTGCACTGTCCGAACAATTCACTTGCGCAGTTTGGCGTTGTAACCACCAGTTTGCGTTGCAGGGTTTCGTACAAGCTGAGACAGTTTGCCTCACGCGCAGTTTCGTATCAGCAGTGACGAGTTTGCCTCAAACAGTTTCGCACAAGCAGCAGCGTTTTGCCTTGGAGATTCGCACAATTAAGAAACAAACAGTTTACCTTGTGAAAATGAGAATGCCCAACATTTCATGCACAAGCCAGAGAACATAACTATTTTTTTTGGTGCTTAACAATAATCATAATGGCGGTACATAATGCATAATTAACAGGGATATCCTCAACGACCGGGTTAAGAGGATCTTAAGCGCACAGATGCTGAATCAGAGACTAGGTTACATAAACTTCTAAATATACCTAAATTATGTGAACTTCCTTATGGTTGGTACCAGGTAAAACCGTGATTCTCCAGCTGTTGTAGGCAACTGCAGCAACAGTTTGCTCAGTGTGCTTCCAAACATACGCTTTGAAAAGTAGTTTTGGTGACTGCAAGATACAGATAATCAAATAAACTAGGAGCTAGGGAACGGGCTAGGAGGGTGATAGGCTGATGGACGGTTGAGGAAGGGTAAGGGGGAGGGAGCAGAATTCCTCAGGATGTACGCTTTAATCCCCTGAAATAAAAAGAACCAGCACAAAAATACGGCGGTGGAGACAATGGCAACGAATTTCATTATATCTTAAAAAAAACATGTTACCATGCTGTTACTTATAATATTTAAAATATAGTCTGGCATATGAGAAGTTATAGTAGTCCACTTTTTAAAAACACACACACACACACACACACACACACACACACACACACACACACACACACCCACACACACAAAACCCCATCAAATCAAAGCAAAATGTTACTCATTTTATTCATGTTGTTATAAAGCAATACTAAATGCAACATTCATATTACAGTAAATGTTCACTAAATTACACCAACATCAGTACTTTGTAATGCTCTTCTAAGTGGTAATTTCACTGTTTATAAGCGCAGTTTCGTTTGCTAGTTTACGTCGACGATTTTCTACCTAGCTCAATTAATCCACTGTTTCATCGAAAGGAAAGGAAAATGAGTTTGAAAGAAAGCAAACCTTAACAATGACAAGAAAAAGATCATCTTTGTAATTTAAAAGGACAAGAAAGAGAGAGTCGGTGTAATGAGACAACAAACAAGCAGTTTTTTAGAGAGAGACAAGAAACAGAGAGTCTAGGTAAATAGACAAGAAACAGTCTGCCAACAGACAAGAAATCGACACAATGAAACCAGACAAGAAACTGAGCCAACGTAACGAAGGAAGAAAGTGTGAGTAAACGGCGAGTCTCTGTGTTGTAATCAGGTGACACGGGGTTCTACAATACTTCACGAAATAAAGCAATTTTCTATCATACAGCAAAAAAAAAAAAAAAGCATTTTCATAATAAGATGGGAAAACAAAGCAAACTTCTGTAATACAATAATAATAAAAGGTAACAATGCAAGTTTCCATTATGCAACAGGAAATCCCAAAAAGTCTCTGTAATAATTTTGAGAGAGCCTGCAATGAGATTTCTAAAAACAAAAAAACAACATGACAACCATCCAACAACACCACGAAACGAAGAGCGTCTCTACAAAAATCTATGACAGAAAACAATTTGAAAGATCTCTCTGTAATAAGAGACTGAAAACAATGAAATGATGTCGCTATATAAGATAGAAAACAACAAATGTAACAAGACAGGAAACAAAAGAAATCTTCACGAAACATAGAAACACATGACAGTAAGAAACTTAACAAGTCCATGAGATGAAATATGATACACAAGTCCGTGTAATAAGGCAAGATATACACCACATTTCATTGATAAGGCTGGCAGCAAAACAAATCACTGTAGTAAGAAGGGAAACAATTCAAGTCTCAACAAGACGAGAGAAACATTGTACGTTTCAGTGATAAGACAGGAAACAGAGCGAGTCTACGCCAAATGACAAGAACCATAACAACCCTCCACAACAGGACAGACAGAGGACACACCATGTTTCTGTAGCAAAACAAGAAACAGTGGTAGTCTTGACAGGAAATACAGGAAACATAGCTAAAACAAAACAGAAAATGTAGCTGAAAACAAAATAGGAAACATAGAGGAGCTACCTGAATAAGACCGAAAACAAGCAAGTCCCTACAACTGACACATTGATGGTCACCAGTCTCTGCTGTAAAACAGGAAATTAAGTGGGTCTCTGTAATATGCCATATAACAACGTCAGTCTCTGTAAGAAGACAGGAAACAAAGCCAGACTCTGCGAGAAGACAGGAGACAAAGCCAGTCTGTGTCAGAACACAGAAAACAAAGCCAGTCTCCGTAAGAAGACAGGAAGCAAAGCCAGTCTCTGTAAGAAGACAGAAAACAAGGCCATTCATTGTAAGAAGCAGAAACAAAGCCAGTCATTGTATGAAGACGGGAAACAAAGCCAGTCTCCGTAAAAGACAAGAAACAAAGCCAGTCTCCGTAAGAAGACAAGAAACAAAGCCAGTCTCTTTAAGAAGACAAGAAACAAAGCCAGTCTCTGTGTGAAGACGGGCAACAAAGCCAGTCTCTGTAAGACGGGCAACAAAGCCAGTCTCTGTAAGAAGACAGGAAAGTAACCCAGCCATTGTAGGAAGACAGGAAACAAAGCCAGTCTCTGTAACAAGACAGGAAACAAAGCCAGTCATTATAAAAGATAGGAAACAAAGCCAGTCATTATAAAAGATAGAAAACAAAGCCAGTCTCTATAAGAAGACAGGAAACAAAGCCAGTCTCTGCAAGAAGACATAAAACACAGCCAGTCTCTATAAGAAGACAGGAAACAAAGCCAGTCTCTATAAGAAGATAGAAAACAAAGCCAGTCTCTGTAAAAAGACAGGAAACAAAGCCAGTCATTGTAAAAAGACAGGAAACAAAGCCAGTCATTATAAGAAGATAGAAAACAAAGCCAAGCTCTGCAAGAAGACATAAAACAAAGCCAGGCTCTGTTAGAAGACGGAAAACAAAGCAAGTCATTGTAAGAAGACTGGAAACAAAGCCTGTCTTTGTAGGAAGACGGCAAACAAAGCCAGTCATTGTAGCAAGACAGTAAACAAAGCCATGCTCTGCAAGAAGACAGAAAACAAAGCCAGTCTCTGTAAGACAGGAAACAAAGCCAGTCTCTGAAACTAGACAGGAAATAGCGAGTCTATCCAATGAATAGAAACGTACCAAGTGCCCGAAGCAAAAGAGGCGACAAAGCAAACCTCTCTAATCAAGCGGAAAACAACGGAAATCTCGTAAAAAAAAAAAAAAAAAAAAAAAAAAAAGGCAGGGAACCTAGGAAGGCTCTGTAACAACGCGGCGGGAATCACTGCAAGAGTGTCTGTTGGTCTGCAGTAGTCGGAGATCTGTTTGGTCTGTGTGTCTGTCTGTGTGTCCTGGCGAGGCGTCGTGACCTGACGTAAGCTTGTCACTGGAACAGTGGGGTATTCTAATGGGCTGATGTGTCTTTGCTGGCAAACGTGGGTAACTGATTGCCATGGACTGGACCAGGCCTGACGAACCTGTTAGTATTGCTGTGCTCAATGCCACAGGTCATCGAGCCACAAAATACAGATGTTGTTTTGTTTCAGGGTTACATCTCCTTCTGTCTGTCTGTCACACACACACACACACACACACACACACACACACACACACACACACACACACACACACACACACACACACACACACACCTCTCTCTCTCTCTGTCTGTCTGTCTGTCTGTCTCTCTCTCTCTCTCTCTCTCTCTCTCTCTCTCACACACACACACACACACACACACACACACACACACACACACACACACACACACACACACACAGCCTAGCGCTTACAGACTGGTATATACGTGTCTGGAGATGATGAATATAACCGTTAAGAAATGACTCCAAACAAAGAGAAATAGCCAACATGTTAATCGAAAAATCGGCCTGCCATCCCATTAAGCGGTCAGCCAACTATTCACCCATGCTTTGATTGATCGATTGATTGATTCATTCATTCATTGACATATTCAGTTATTCGTTAAAAATAAACGACAGAGAAAAAGGCAGTCACGGAAAACTGACGATGAATGAATCATACAAACCTAGAATCAAACAGAAACTATTATGAGTGAGACCATTCGGTCATTCATTGATTCATTGATGTATTGATTGATTGGTTCATTCATTCTTTCATCTACCAACCGCTCATACATTCGTAAAAAAAAAAAAAAAAAAAAAAAAAAAAAAAAAACCAGTAAGAAAGGGGGAAAAACTGATTATTAATGGAACAACCAAACCAAGAAACACGCCGTAAAACCAACAACAACAACAACTTTAACATACCTGAACTTGAGTGCTGTCAGGAGGAATCACCCGGAAGAAGTTGGAATAGATGTCCCGGTCCTTGAGAACGGCGGCCGGTGGCGGAACCGGAAATTAGCAGGGGGCGCTGCGAGGTGGGGAGAGAACTGAGAAACCGAGACACCACGATGGCTTCCTGCGTTCTTCCTGGTCCCAGAATTCCTGTTTGTCGACAGTCCGATGAAATTGGCTTGCTTATGACCCAGCCAAACAAAGAAACAAAACGGAAACAAAATTAAAAAAAAAAAAAAAAATAATAAAAAAAAAAAGATAAGCACTCGGGGGAGCGCGAATCTCTGCCAAAGTCGAACAGTTCCTCCCCATTCCCTCCCCCCCCCCCCCCCCCCACCCCTCTCGTCGTCCCATGCTCCGCTCCCCACAC
The DNA here is from genome assembly GCA_016801955.1 of Conus betulinus. Classification (NCBI taxonomy): domain Eukaryota; kingdom Metazoa; phylum Mollusca; class Gastropoda; order Neogastropoda; family Conidae; genus Conus; species Conus betulinus. The sequence continues at coordinate 1,021,395 of JADBJO010000011.1, forward strand.
ACCCATTATTTTTTTTTTCTCCCTCTTTCTTCCACTTTTCCTTATGAACGTCATTTTGCTGATTTAATGCAGAATGTACGCCAACTTTGCACCAGAGCTTACAAGTTCGCTCCGCTCAATACATCTCATAGGTCGGATTTTATTAATCGATATCATTGCATTGTTTCTTCATAAATTGGAAAACATGTCGGAGGAAAAAGGCCTATCTCTAAATCTTTTTTTTTTAAAAAGTGGGAAAAAAGTGAATCTACACAAGGATTCGGATCCGCATCAAAATTTGAAAAATGCGTGCTTGGGTCGAAGTCCATTTTTCTAACCCAAATTCCTTAAAATCGGTTCAGCGATTTTTTTTTCAGTACCTTCCTTCCTTTCCTTTCTTTCTTTCTTTCTTTCTTTCTTTCTTCCTTTCCTTTTTTTTTTTTTTGTTGTGTAATCCCGTAGACAGACCAAGAAAGCAACAGACACGAATGGACATAACCAGCTTCAATTGAGAGACAGGTATGAACCACTAATACTACAAACTAGCAACAAACACAAATGAAGAAAGAAAAACAAATAATTATGGCATTCACACACACACACACACACGCGCGCGCGCGCGCGCGCACGCACGCACGCACGCACACACACACACACACACACACACACACACACACACACACACACACACACACATACGCGCGCGCGCGCGCGCACACACACACACACACACACACACACACAGCACGTGCACTCTCAACGTATGGTTCGGATGGACAACAGAGATCTAGTGATTGATGTGACTGCAGTTCTCTCTCTCCAGATCATGCCATCCACTTGTGTCTTTAAGGCAATCAAAGGACAGTAGACACAGAATGATGTTGTTCCAAATATTATGAAGAAGATAATGGACGAATCTGTTTGTGGAGAGGAGCAAAGGGGGTGAGGGTGGTGACAGTTGTTAAAAGATGTTGTTCCGCTGGATGCAATCAGAGAGAGAGAGAGAGAGAGAGAGAGAGAGAGAGAGAGAGAGAGAGAGAGAGAGAGAGAGAGTCTGACAGACAGTCTGAGTAGAGACAGACAGTCTGATCGGGTACTCTACGACACACAGACAGAGAGAGAGATGACAGAGAGACAGAGAGACAGAGGAGAGAAAGACGAATGATCGGGTACTCTATTCTTAGAGAGAGAGAGAGAGAGAGAGAGAGAGAGAGAGACAGACAGACAGACAGACAGACAGACAGAGTGTCTGTGTTCATATGTGTGTGTGTTCGTGTCTGTGCGTGTGTCTCTCTGATTGACAGCACATGGTACGCTCGCCGTGCACGCACAGGTGTACGGACCTAACAGCGGCTGTGTGGTGTTGATGTCCTGAGAGTTCTCCTCCAGCACTTTGAAGCTCTCCAGCATGTGCACCGTGTTCCGTGTGGCCCGCTCTCCACTGGCACGTGCGGTACGCCTCCAGACCTGCCCACGGCCACACACGCCAAGAAATGCTCACCGGATTTGACAGGAATCTCTGACTTGGTTACTTTGTGTTATTCCCTGTCTATTGCTGCTGCTGCTGCTGCTGCTGCTCTTAACTAACACACTATACTACTATTAAAGATCCTGCTGCTGCAGCCAGCACCACTACTTCTATTGCCGTTGCTGCTACTATTACCACTGTTACTACTATCACTATTGCTAATACTACTCTTGCTGCTGCTACTACTACCACTACTATTGCTACTACTGCCACCTCCACCACCACTGCAACTACTACTTCTACCACTGCTGCTTCTGCTGCTGCTGCTGTTACTGCTGCTGCTTCCACCACCACCACCACCACCACACCACCACTATCACCACTACAACTACTACTACAACTATCACTACTGAGTGAATGAGCAAGAAACAAAACAACAAAACAAACACGCAAAAAAACAAGCCGATGGAA
>JADBJO010000011.1:1030812-1033312 GCA_016801955.1 Conus betulinus
TTTCTGCGGCGATTGCAAGGTTTTCGAACACCATATATCACCTAAGCAGCACTGGCTTATGTTCTGCTTTTCTGCATCGCTTACAACAAAAACTGAAGACAGAAAAATAAAACGGAACAGGTACGATTGTATGAATACCATTAAAATCCAGTCTGGCTTTAAAAATGATGATCGGCATGTTTTTCGGTGGCAGTATGGCACTGGATTATCTTTCGGATTTCCATATTGCACTCTTGTTCTGGAAAAGAAAAATTGTTCGCACGTGCATGTTTAAAAGATGTCAACTGGTGTAGTTTGTAAAAAATGAAAGATTAAAAATAAATAAATAAATAAAAAAAAATAATAATAATAATAATAATAATAATAAAAAACCCGCATGTACAATTTTTTATAAACGTAACAGATACCCCGATACCATACGTTTCATGTTAGACTTGACTTCATGCGGTTTGCCTTCTAACCGATTATCAAACGATCTCATTCAGTGCTGCAAGAAGTAAGCTGGGCCCAGAAGGGTTTAGCCTGGCCTGGCTGGTCGTCTCTTGATTTATTCAACTTGGAAAATTTTTCAAAACTGAATGCTGCTATTTTTGTCTTCAGGTTCTTGGATCCTTCTTTGTGATTCTGATTTTGAAATGTTCTGTAAATTACTCGCTTACTAATATACATACAAACATAGCAATGTTATGATCTTTCGAGTTCTTCTTGTCCTGTTTTGTTATCTTTCTCTCTATCTGGCTGCCTTTCCTTCTTGTTGTTTTATTCCTTTCTCTTTTTTTCTGCATTTATCCGTGAATTATTAAACGGATTTTTTTTTTTTTTTTTTCTTTTTTTCTGCATTTACCCGTGAATATTTTTTTTTCTTTTAACCATGAGTTATTAAACTGGATTTTGTTCCTTTGTGTACCCCCAGTTCTTACAGAACAGGGAGTGCTTTACAATGGGAACGAAGAAATGTTGTGTGTGTGTGTGTGTGTGTGTGTGCGTGTGCGTGTATGTGTGTGTGTCCGTCCGTCCGTCCGTCCGTGGTCAAAATATGTTCCACTCGCTCCAGACAAAGCTACTGGGCCGATCTTTCTGAAAATTTGCAGGTATGTTCATTATGGGCAAGGATGATGCCAGACGTGTCATTTTACCGTTATAGCCGTTACTAATGGCGGTAACGCCCATAACGGCTTTTCTTTCTTTATAGAATATCTCAGAAAGTACTTGGCCAATCTCTCTGAAAATTTGTAGGCATGTTCATTATGGGTCACAGATGATGCCCAATGTTTTATTTTACCGTTATAGCCGTTACTAACGGCTACAGCTGCCCGTAATGGTTTTTTTTTTTTTTTTCTTTTTTTATAGAATATCTCAGAAAGTACTTGGCCGAATTTTCTGAAACTTTGTAGGTATGTTCATTAAGGGTCGCAGGTCATGCCCGATGTGTGTTATTTTACCGTTATAGCTGTTACTAACGGCCATAACGACCTATAACAGTTTTTCTACTTTATGGATTCTGAAAATTTGTAGGCATATTCATTATGGGTCATGGATGATGCCCGATGTGTTATGTTAACCGTTATAGCCGTTACTAACTGCCATAACGGTTTTCCTTCTTTATCGAACTTCTCAGAAAAAAAAAAAAACTTGGCCAATCTTGCTGAAAATTTATAGGTATGTTCATTATGGGTCAAGGATGATGCCCGATGTGTTGTTTTTACCGTTATAGCCGTTACTAACGGCTGTAACGGCCTATAACGGTTTTTTCTTCTTTATGGAATATCTCAGAAAGTACGTGGCCGATCTTTCTGAAAATTTGTAGGTATGTTTTTTATGGGACATGAATGATGCCCGATGTGTTATTTTAGCCGTTATAGCCGTTACTAACGGCCATAACGGGTTTTCTCCAGTATGGAATATCTTAGAAAGTACTTGGCCGATCTTTCTGAACATTTGAACGTATATTCATTATGGGTCATAGATCATGGCCGATGTGCTATTTTGCCGTTATAGCTGTTACTAACGGCTATTTACGCTTTTCCTTTTTAATGGAATATCTCGGAAAGTACTTGGCCGATCTTTCTGAAAATTTGTAGGTATGTACATTATGGATCACGGATCATGCTCGATGTGTTATTTTACCGTTATAGCCGTTACTAACGGCTACAAAAGCCCGTAACGGTTTTTCATTTTTATGGAATATCTCAGAAAGTACTTGGTCGATCTTTCTGAAAATTTGTTGGTATGTACATTATGGATCACGGATCATGCCTGATGTGTTACTTTACCGTTATAGCCATTACTAATGGCTGTAACGGCCCATAACTGTTTTTTCTTCTTTGTGGAAAATCTCAGAAAGTACATGGTCGATCTTTCTGAGAATTTGTAGGTATGTTCATTATGGGTCAGAGATTATGGTCGATGTTTACCAGAATAGCCGCTACTAATGGCTATACCGAGCCAAAATGGTTTTTCCCATTTTATGGAATATCTCACACGTATTCAAGATAAACTG
>JADBJO010000011.1:1045812-1063312 GCA_016801955.1 Conus betulinus
TTTGATATCGGCGACATGTTTAAGATGAAACAAATATACAATGCTTATTTCTTTTAATTTGATATTTCGCTTGTACCACGAAAAAACATTATACTTCATTTATCAAGATGAAAAAAACAAAAACCTCAAAACACCCACGAGTGACAATATTTCGGTTTAACCTTGTTCATGCCTCCCATTTGATCACCTGACAAAACTTATGGCGCAAATTGTATGTGTGTGTGTGTGTGTGTGTGTGTGTGTGTGTGTGTGTGTGTGACTGTGTGTGACTGTGATGATGATTTCTGCGAAAGGCCTTTATCAATGCATTGTGTAGAGATGTAATACGTACATTTTCGTATAAAAAAAAGAGAAATGTTTGTGAAGATTACCAACAACAACAACAGCAGCAATAACAAAAAAAAACAACACACACACACACACACACACACACACACACACACACACACACACACACACACACACCATCGATGTTGAACACATGGAGTAGGCGCATAACACAGTTTAAAAAGAAGTATGGTGCAGGAAAGGATGCACACATTCCTTCACATATATTTGCATGCTTATTTTTGCAATGTTATTATAAGTAAGGGTTAGGATTCGGTGTGGGCTATGAAAAATAATTAAAAAAAAAAAAAAGGAAAAAGAAAACACGTATCAGCATGGAAGATACTCAGAGCCGGACGAGGGGAAGGGGGAGTGGAGCCGAACTCCGTCCTCCCCACACGGGTTCACTGGCTACCCCAGCCCCACTCCCCGCCTTTCTCCGCGCTGACCACCTCTAGAAAATGACCCCTGGCCCTTTTTGGACCCCCCCCCCCTCTTTCCCTGTTATGCGACTGATCCGGAAGGTGGGGCTTATTTTGGCAGAGGACATCCCCCCCCCCCTGGTTCCCGCCACCCCTCCCACTCTTTCTACCCTACCCTCTCCACTGTTCTCCCTCCTGCTGTCAAAAATAAAATTTCTAAAAGGACAGCATCTCGTCCCCTTCTTCCTGTTTTCCGCCATGTTTGCTGTGATGTAGTTTCACGCGTGGATTTGTCGTTTTTGACTTTCCCCCGATTGCCGAGGACTCCCGTCTCCTCTTCTGGACCACTGCCCCCCCCCCCCCCACCCCCACCCATCCTTTGCCCCACTCCTTCAGAGACAACCTCCACCCCCACCCTATCTTTCCCCAATCTCATGTCGATGATCCGACCCGGATACCTCGAGAAGAGACAAGGCCACCACCAATCATTCCCGGCTTTTACATGTATGTGAACAGAGGGCCATTTATACCAAAGTCGCCATCTTCTCCAATGCCTTGTCAGTACTGCAGGCTGTAAAACATCCTCGAAACAAGGAAACCCAATTTTCCTTGTCTCTACCCTGGCTATTCTGCAGCAATCCACTGAGAATACCGCCATCCGGTGGTTACCCTCACACTGCAATATATATGGCAATGAGGAAACTGACCATTGACGACGGAAGGAGGACCGCAGCCCTAACTGGAGCAGGAAGTCTCCTTTGAAGAAATCAAAAGCATTATCATCAAGAGAAGCAAAAAAGAAGATGGCTTGAGCAGCACCCAGACTTCAACAAGGATGCATACTTCCTGCTGCCCAGATCAGACCAATTGAGCATTGTGAGATTGTGGACAGGGCACTCCAGACTGAGACATCACATGTTCACAAAATTTGACATTGGCGGGCCTTCAAGTTGTCCATGCGGTACAGCCCCAATGATAGTGGAACACTTCCTGCAGCACAGTCCCACACATAAAAAGCTAAGATCAGAGACCTGTCCTGCTAACACAAACATGAGGGAAAATCTTTATGGATCACTGGAGGACCTCCGCCGTACAGCAGCCTTCGTCAGTGCCTCTGGGGTTCCTGTCTGAGTGAACAAAGAAGATTCCCCACTTGACGCGATGAACTCTCAGACAGCAGCGAAAATCATTATCCACGTGTCTGTCACTGCACTCCCTATTCCCTCCCTCTCTCTCCCCTCACCTGCACAACGATCAGGTCCTTGTTGGGCGACTTTGGGCGTCCATTGGTCACTTTGATGACGGTCTTGGACGAGTCCCCACGAACGCCGGACAGCGAGGTGAACATGGTGTCCATGGTGTAACGCAGCGCCTCCTGCAAGTTGACCATGCCCCCCCACAGAGGGCGCGCTGCCAAGGGCGATAAGCACGGCCTGGGAGGAGAGATGGGTGTTGAGGTTGAACCCCCCCCCCCCTCCCCGGCCGTGCTGCCAAAAGACCCCAGACTGACCTGTCTAAAAACGCAGCAGAAACGTTGGTTTGCTGATCTGTGAATGATGTAGTTGTATAGATGATGCAAGTAATTGAATAAATAATTGAATAAATAAGTGAAAAAAAAAAAAAAAAAAGAGTTTGTTTTGACTATTCCCTAATTCACAATATAACAGTAGTTACTGTTTGAATTAAGAAAGAGTGGACAGCTACTAAGAAAAACTTTATACCGAACTCTCTTTCTGATGAAGCCTGAATGAAGGTGAAGATTTGGGAAGATGGCTAGTTGTGGAATGGGAATGCTGGCTGAGCAGAACTTATCAACGACTCTTCTGTATACACACACACACACACATGGGGGGGGGGGGGGGGGGGGGGAATCTGTTCCGTGTGTCGGTTCGTGGTTGTGACAAAGAGCTTGAGGCCGACACTTCGGGTTCTTTGAAGATCCGATGTAAGGGTCTGTGTCTCATTTGCATAGAAGGAAATGGAACGTTCCAATGTACGCAGGAGCCTGTCTTTGTATTTTCTTTGCATACTGAAAAAAAGAAAGAAACAAAAACAGTACATCGCAAAAAAAATCATTTCTACCGTTTTTTAGAAATAGACAAACGGAACAGACAACAGTCATTATAGAATCGTAGACTAAGGTGAGCACACACCAAAGGAAGCCCAACTCTGTGTGTGTGTGTGTGTGTGTGTGTGTGTGTGTGTGCGCGCGCGCGCGCGCGCGTTGTATAAACATTACATCTCTGATGAAGCACCGCAATACCAAACTGAAGGGGATTTGCTGTGTCCATTGTGTAGATCTAGTAGGGAAGATGAACTTCATTTTATGTTCTTATGCCCTGTGTTGGCAGATCTGTGACAAAAATTTATTCCGTTAAAGTATCATCGACGTGCCACACGTTTCCAAATGTCATCAAGAAATGAAAATTTGCTTTGCATTTATACAAGCTGTTTTAAAGGAAGAGTGATTTGATGTAAGTAAATGCATATGTTGTGAATTTTTATATGTTGTAGTGATAAAACACACCTGTTTCATTATGCTGATTATTACTCACCCCCTTCAAATGGGGCTCTGGCCTTTTCTTGAATAAATTATCATTATCGTAATCGTTCTCTCTCTCTCTCTCTCTCTCTCTCTCTCTCTCAAGCGGTGACAGCCCTGATATGGCCCTTTGCCGTCGGTTGGGCTACAAGCAACATGACCTTACCATACTCTCTCTCTCTTGTGTCAGGTGTCTACTTGTGTGACTCAGGTGTTTCTTATCTCTCTTGTATCAAGTCCACCTCTAATTTTATCACTAATTCATGCTCGCGCGCATGAGAGAGAGAGAGAGAGAGAGAGAGAGAGAGAGAGAGAGAGAGAGAGAGAGATGTATGAGAATGTGTGCATGGGTGTAACTGTATATGTACCGGTGCATTCTTGTGTACCCGTGAACGAGCAAAAGGACCGTGCGTGAACAAAAAACGCACACAAGAAAATATTTTTTTGGGTATGATTTACTTTATTGTTTTAGTGCATTTATGGATGAATGATACAACAATATGTTTAAAATATGAGGTAAAATTAACAACAGATAACTTCATCTGAAGCAAAATATGCATATATCATGAAAAACCGATGACGAATATGTACAGATATTTTCACATTCTCTCGAACAATATCTTACATCGTTCATCACTCTTCCATCTTGAGCCGCATATACTTATTGGTAGTTTCAACAAAAATGCGTAAGTACCGGCACAACATTATCACTTTAAAAATAACACATGTAAGCAAACAAGTAATACAAAGACCTAAATCAAATACTAAACATCATTGTAAACTTCTCGTCTTTGTTGCATTCTGTGCTTTTTTCTCGTAAATATTTATGAGAGAGAGAGAGAGAGAGAGAGAGAGAGAGAGAGAGAGAGAGAGAGAGAGAGAGAGAGAGAGAGACACAAGTTTTGAAACACAAGAGTTTTCTTTCGTTTGAATTTAGTTTGAATTTGTTTTGTTTTTAAAAAGCGTAGCGTACAAGTTTTATTTCGTTTGAATTCAGTTTCTGTTTTTAAAAGGCGTAGAGTATAAAAGAAATAGGAATAGTTATTTGTTTTTTTTTTTTTTTCCACTAATAACTTGTAGTTTTTTTTTTTTTTTAATTATCTCTAATGTATGGACTTTGACTGCCATCCCTCAACATTGTGGTTGAATATTCCAGTACCTTGCCGCTGAGACTAAACGTAAACAGAAGTCGGTAAATGGGTTCTAACTCACTGGAATTTTTGTGTTTATTCTGTGTTGAACATTTCACAAACAATTGCAATTACTTTAACATCGGTGCACTTGTCAGACAAAGCACCAAACTATTAACAACGCGTTCCATCTTCTCCAAAGCGTCCTGTTTCCTATCGACATCTGACGAGAGAGTTTCATGATTATCTAGATCCTGCTGTCCCTAAACATTTTTCATCACTCTTAACAGCGATGATGATAGCTATCTTCATCATATTCCAGTGACTGTTCACCATACCCGTTCCGTTTTCGTTTTCATTTCTTAAGATTTCTTTCTCCCTTGCCCTGTCCTGTACAACATGTAGAGAACAATGCCGCAAGCAATGACCTTATGAAGCACAGGATGACGGACTTAGAGCCGGGTGAGAGAAGAGCGGGGTAAACAATGCCCGCGACAAACAATGATCAATAAGATTCTGGACATGGAAATTTAACGTTAGTGAATGAAGTAAAGGTACGCCGAGAAAGACGGAGGTGATAACTGAAGAGATAGAAAAGATGGTTCAGCCATGAAGAGATGTGGGCAATCGACAGTGGAATGAAGAGATGGTAACTTGATCTTACAGAAGCAGAAAAAAGCGGACAATCATTTAATTGACACAGAAAAGGGACTGACTACAAAGAGAACACAGGGATGAACCTTTTCTCTTGAAAGAACTATGAGCAATATTTTGATGTTAAAAGAGTCAGGTGCACAGCAGTTTAATTTATAAATGGGCTATTTAGCCCTCGCCCACCGAAGTGTGGGTGCAGGTGTTGAGTTATTACGCAACATTATACCAGCATTCTCACGGAGGGAAAAGTAAGAAAAGTGGCGACGTATTTTTGATAACGATAGAGAAGGGCACTGATGTGAAACAGGCTACAAATAATGTTAACGGTTTAATCAGTTATATTTCTGATAACATATTCTATAATCAATTGGTCAATAGAAGATTTATGGGGAAAATTGTGAGAAGATGGATAACAGACAAAAAAGACGAAAGGAGAACTGTATGAAAACAGGAGAAGAGGAGCTAATTTGAAAAAAAAAATGAAGAGATACTGTCTGACAGAGCAAAATGAGTACACCGGTAATGCTACCATCATACTACTTTGACTATCAACAACAAGGAGATGGATAATAATAGTGAGATTATAAGGTAACACGGAAATGATAATTTAATCATTGGAAGAACTGCGTGATACCTGACAGCACTGGAAAAAAAAAACATACAGAATTATTATTTATATTTTGGCAATTTGTGAAATAAGAATGCATCACTTTAGGTAAAGGACAGCTGAAACCGCCTCTTCCCACTGAGGAACATGAACGTCTTGGCTCCTACAGTTTGGAGTATTCGTTGCTAACTAGGTCCTGAAGATGTAAGCTCGCCCCAGATAACGAGGCAAATCCGCTACAGTCTACTTTATGCTCTAACGATTTAAAGCATTTAGCAGTATAAAGTTATTACGAAGTTGGTTTAAAATACCCACAGAATTACTTAAGCTGTGACCTGACAGAATGGCAATTACAAATATTGGGGGGAAAAATTATCAATTATAATAGTAACAACAACTATAACACAACGACGATGACAACAATAGCAATGAAACAACAACGATAGTAATAAAACGACAATAAAATAAAGGTAATAATAATAATAATAATGATAATAACAATAATAAAGTAACAACAAGTTTCAACGGTGATGCTTTGGTGAAAGCGAGGCGTGTGCATACTCGATAACATAGCAACATGTTCAGAATAGATTAAAAAAGATATATGACATACAATTTACAATAAATACATTTAAGCTATGAGCATAAGTTAACAGAGAATAATTGTTGAGAAGTTTAGCAAATGTATTGGCCTAGATCAGTTTTCACCGATGCATAATAAATAAGTTGAAAATACTTCACGGCATTTTGTCATTTTGAAGACCTTCCTAGAAACAAATCGACTGAATATCAACATCTGTTTTGTCTGTTGTGAGTCTGCTGCTGAGCGTGAAGACGAGATATCCAGCAAAAAACAATCGTGGGTCACAAATATCACAACAGACTAGCACAATAATCCGCTGTCTAGATAATGTATTGTGATTCATTATATCTAAATATATAATCTACACTAAAGTAGCTGGTGGCGTACGGACGAAATCATATTTTGCACTTTAGGTTTGCACTTTCGTCTGATTCATCGCCCTTTCGTCCTAATACGTTTGTCATTGCAACTGTCTTCTTCCATGGTCGCTTTACAAGCAGCTTTTTTCATTTTCTTGTAACCTTCGGTAATTTGTGTTGTGATGTACAGTGTTTTGTTGAAAGCGTCAATCTGCTGTTGTGCTTGGACTTATTGTCAACAGCAGCAGCAGCAACACAACAACAACAACAGCAAAATGAAGCAAAAACTAGAAACAAGAATAAATAAATAAATAAGGAGATATCTTCATACCATTTAGCAATCAAGCCAAATGCATTTTACATCACACTCTTTCCGTTAAATCTATTAATTGTCAGAATGTCACGTAGTGAGAGAGAGAGAGAGAGAGAGAGAGAGAGAGAGAGAGAGAGAGAGAGAGAGAGAGAGAGATGCGCTAGGCGCTTACATTCCAACGGTAGTGTTTTGGTTATGTTTACGTTACATTCATGGCAATGATGACACAAATATCATGCTTTTGTTTCGGACATTTAGAGCTGTTTTTTGTTAATTTTGTTGCGAGTAAAAGGGAACAAGACCGTCCGATGTCACTATGGTATTACATCTTTACAATGCACAGAAAAAACAGCCATGCGTGCGTACAACGTTGGAGTTCAAATTCAGCAACCAAACCGATTTCAGCTCATCATCTGAGAGCGTCAATTACGGTCTCTACAACAAACGACAGGATATGATTTCCATGAAAAAACAACTGCCTTTGAAAGAAGTCTTCATTACTTAAATAAAGAAAAAAAAAATGAAAAATATAAATAATTAGGCAACTGCTTTTGCCTTTCTTGAAATACCATACATTGCTCATGTGTGCAATGTGCTTTTGGTTGTCACAGATTAATTGTGCTCTACAACATAATGCAAAGAAGAAAAAATACATAAAGAACAAAGCATTGAATACACCAATTGTTCTAAAAAAAAAAAAAAAAAAAAAAAACAGCTCTCACCGAAACACCAAGACAATCACCCACTACCCGTGCAGATAAAACTGTCTCTCTTTTACCGACACATGTACACGTTCGGTTCTTAAAGAAAGCCCGATATTTATGAAGTACACAATGAAAAAAATTCATCCTGAACATGCTCCAAAAACAGAAACTTCAGAATGGATTATTATGCTCATATATAACCCGTACAGCAAAAACGAAAAGAGCTCGATTTCTCATCTGTTAACAGACGACGACTCTACCAAATACATGGATTTCTTCAGCAGAAATGACGAACAGCAGGTTAAAGTCGTAGATGACTGAAAGGCTATTCACAGACTTTTATTTCATTTGTCTAGTACGGGTACGTATCTCGCTTAACTCTCTGTCCACAACCATCCAGCAGAATACACTGCAGGATGGACGTCCAAGAGCACGCTGACGTCGTGGTGGATGGACAGCTCGAAGATCTTACCTGGCTGAAACACCTCTAACGTGCCGCGCATGACTGCAGCCAGAGGAAGTCGTGACTGCCCAAGTGTCTATCAAAGCACGCCTACTACCTACTGTTTACAGGACAACGGTAAGGCAACACGATCTTCACGTGAGGGGACCGAATCGCCGTGTTCCAATCCTGCTCTGTTCCTGTAGGGATGGAAGACTGGCTGTGGCTGGTGCACCTCTCTCGCTTCCCTTTTATTCCTGAGCTGGCATGGATGGCAGAATCATGTTCGGAAAGCTGTAAAAGCCACCTGTCAATATCCAACACCAGCGGAAAGAGGAACAGAGCAAATGAACGTAACTTTCCGTTTCCGATGACTGCAAAGACAGCATCAATACGTGGCTGGGGTGGGGGGGGGGGCAGGGGGGGGGGGGCAGAGGGACAGCGAGTGAAGACAGGTGCTTAAAAACGTTACCTAGGTGCTCAGGAACTTACTAAGATGACAGACAGGTAAGATTCCATGCGTGTCAGTGGGCTATAACATACATATTGCATCAGCTTAGATGCGTTGTAAAAGAGCAGCATGACGTGTTTCCCTAGCTTTTTTTTTTTCTCGTGCCCTCTCAGTACTTCAGCATCGCTGTCACGGCGCCAACCTCCCCCCTTCACCCACCCCAACGCATAAAGCTACACTGCCACGATCCCAAAGTCGCATTCCACAGAGACATCGCAGTGACAGATTCACGTAAGATCACCCTACAGAGACACACTCAACACTATTGCCGAGTCTCTGCGGTTGTGCTCAGTTACACTCGTCTTGATTTGACATATGTAGGACATTACCTACCCAGCCCAGACTGAAGACAAAGACCATATTGTATTACTTCAACATAATCACAGACTTCTCGTAAGAATTTTGAGCTGCTCTACCCCCGGAAAGATGCTTCGCAATCACACAATACTAAACATTTTGTTTCTATTTACCTATGTTTTTGTTGACTTTCAAATGTGGAATACTCTACAGGACATCACCAGGCACAGGTCTATGTATGCGTAGGTTATTTTTTACCATGTGCATAGATTCGCTGCACACAGGATCTCTGTTAATCATCTTACCTGAAAGACTAGCACTAAGAACACCACCCGCGGTCTGTTGCAGAGGGGGGAAAAACACACAGACACAGACACACACACACAGACACACACACACACACACACACACACACACACACACACACACACGCACACACGCACGCACGCACGCACACTATACAGGACTTGAATCACGAACCCAGGATTGCCTCGTTATCCTTAAGGCCACCTGTCCACTTACTCCAGATGACAAACAGTCAGCATGCTCCTTCGCATTAATAATACAGACCGCCATGCTGCTCTCTAGCCACAGAACCCATCAACCTTCCAGTACCCAAGACGTGGATACGACTTCACCACAGGTAATATGCATGGATGGAAACTGAAGGCGAGGTTAGCATGTTAGCAGGGCATGAAGGGCCACATATTCTGAGACATGTTTTGTTCCTTACTGATGATCCTGAAGGATGAGGACGATGGCGAGGATGATATGGGATTCCAGTTTTGGTCAAAGACGTTTTTTGACAGGCATGTGCTATGAGCTTACTTTTCGTATTATATTCTGTCAATAACGTTGTGCTGTATCTGTCTACCTTTAGCAGGCCAGGTTTCTTTCCATTGTTTATTCTGTCGATAACCAAGTTCTGCTTATCTCAGCCTAAAACAGGGTTTTTGATGATTCCAGCCCTAACATAGCCTGTGTGATTGTCTGGACTACATGACTCGATTATGATTCCTACTACAGAGTCATTTTTACCAACTTACAGCAGCATGCAACACAATCAGCAAACAGCGATGATACCTGACCAAATGTAGTCTGACAAAAACGACAGGCATGCTTGCACTTTCTAAAATGCGTCCACACCGAAGGTCTCGTTCCTTCAGAGGCAAACGGAATCACCGCCTCCAAGCAAACCTTACGTCTTCCCAGCAGTCCGGTGGCAGATAACTCCCAAACTAAAAAAAAGACACAAAGTTCTAACGGGTGGTGCTCAAAGCAATGAACTTCTTTGGTTTGTGTTACGCCATTTTTTTGTCTTGTTCAATAGCAAACACGATTCAAAACTGATGTCAAAAGTTCTTTTTTGCTTTATGCTCGTAAACATCAACATGCGGCTTCGTTCACAAGCATGCAAATTTGATTGATTGTTGTGCACACAGGTAAATATTTGTGTTCCCATACCGCTTCTGAACAGACACACAGGCGGGATCTTTCCGCACATCTCTAGCCTTCAGACATATGTCTTCAGACGTCTTTCACCTAATGTCGATCCATGTAGTCTCTTTACACTCTCTTTCGAATAATGAATTCATTTTGTCTTCTCCGCCGACAGAATCTCTTTCCACACCTTAAAATCGCAGAGCTTTCCTGAGAGAAGCACTGTGCCGTTTATCTTACCTTTCTTTGCAATGACACCATACTCTTCCCTTGAGGGAGGAAGATTTCCCTTCTCAATACTGCTGATTGTACCAGTGACCTTTTTGTCAGCTTTTGTCGGGAAACATACACATACGTGTTTCACCTGATGATCGTCTTGTCTTCAGGGGAAGCCGTACCGTCCCTACACCGGCAGCTCCTGCTGCTCCCCATGCTCCACCACCATCCTGTAGTCAGGAGGGGGGTAGTTGTTCATGTGGTAGTCCCCACCAAACAGCGACCCGGACGGGCAGAAACGCAGAGTCTCGCAAGTCCTTCTGGTTCTCCTCCTCCCTCCCCCTCTTCCGCCCTTCTTCCGCGTCCACACCGGGGGTACGGGATCCGAGGCAGCCTCGGCCGAACCTTCGTAGGCTTTGGGCACCAGGTACCCGAGTTGTCCACTGGGGAGGTTCCCGGGGCGTAACTGCTGGAGTGACCGCTGTCGCTGTCATCGGGCTGACGAGCCTCGCCGTCGTCCGGTTGGTGAACCTCCGCCAGAGTGTGGACCTGTACTGGGGAGTCCGCCTTGCTGAACCCTGCCTCCATCTCCTCTGCCGCGGAGCCGGGCCTGGAGGACGAGTCGCCCGAAGAGGACTTCACCAAGGGCTGCATCTCCATCTCGGAGCCCTTCTCCTTGGGAAAGCTGCGCTGATTCATGTAGTGGGGTTTGAAGTCCAGGTCAAAGTCGTCTTCCAGGACCGCCAAAGGAGCCTGGAGAGACGGGGGGCGGGCGGCGCTGGAGGACGTCCGCATGGGGGTGTAATCAGGGTTGCCAGCGGGGTTCGCGGTGGTGGTGGTAAGGGTAGGGGTTGGGGCGGTGCTCGTGGTGGACATGCGCGCACATAACCGTTCCTGTCCATCACGGGCTCCCCTCCGGGTTTTGTCCCTTCCTCTCCCATCTTGATGTAGGCCGACGAGAGGTCGAGGTAATACTGAACCAAAAATGGGCAATTCAAACTATAGAACACTTGTGTAAATCAAGAAAATATGAATGAATGATCGAACTCGTCAAAGCGTGCGCGCACACGTAGAGACACATATATACAGAGGTACACTTATTACTTATGCACACCTGTAGACACAAACGCATACATCCGTTATGAAGGATTGCAAATCTGGTTGTTTTAGCCACGAAAGTTTCTCATTCCATGTCAAAATCCTATCACTTAGCCATCTAAAGCCACCAATCGCCCACCTACACACACACACACACACACACACACACACACACACACACACACACACACACACACACACACACATATATATATATATATATATATATATATATATATATATATATAGATAGATATATATATATATAGATAGATAAATAGGTATTAAAGATAGATTTAAAAAACTACATGTTTCAGCACACACTCTCTTCAGCATGTACATATGCACATTCACATACAGGCGCACGCGCGAGCGCAAAAAAACACACATGCACGCGCGCACACACACACACACACACACACACACACACACACACACACACACACACACACATGACAATACTGACACAAACAGGCTACACAAATTAAGTTATGGAAGCAGAATTCTGTTTTTTTTTCCATATGTGATTTGTTATGTTGCATATGGACATGGAGGATGTCAGGACTGTCTCAACATTACAAACAATCAAGGTGTCACACACACACACACACACACACACACACACACACACACACACACACACACACACACACACACACACTCTCTTTCTCTCTTACACACACACACACACACACACACACTACCTCTTTGACGTTGGCCTCGAGAAAATCCCCCATGATGGTAACGAGTTCTGTGAAGGAAGGTCTTTTGTCAGGGTCTTCATTCCACGTCTGCTGAATCACTTTGTATCTGCAATCATACATCCCTTTGCAACAACCCATGTACCTCATGAGGTCTCTAATAAACACGCCCCCACGAGTCATATACGAGGCCTCTACAAAACAAAATCTACCTCTATCAATATTCTAAGGCCTAGACACACCCGTCGTACATGGGGCCTATACAAAACACGACATATCCTGATCAACACCGGTAAGGTCTAGATACATCGGGCGTACCTGAGGTTCCTTTTATACTTGGCTTTATCTCCATCAACACAGACAAAAGTCCAGACATACCAGTCGTACATATGGTTAGACTTGGCTTTATCTCCACCACACTCTAAAGTCCAAACACGCCAGTCGTACATATTGCTCTACTTCGCTTTATCTCCATCAACACACTCAAAAGTCCAAACACGCCAGTCGTATATATGGCTATACTTGGCGTTACCTCCATCAACACACTCAAAAGTCCAAACACGCCAGTCGTATATATGGCTATACTTGGCGTTACCTCCATCAACACACTCAAAAATCCAAACACGCCAGTCGTATATATGGCTATACTTGGCGTTATCTAACCAACACACTCAAAAGTCTAGACACACCAGTCGTACATATGGCTATACTTGGCTTTCTCTCCATCAACACACTCAAAAGTCCAGACACACCAGTCGTACACATGGCTATACTTGGCTTTCTCTCCATCAACACACTCAAAAGTCCAGACACACCAGTCGCACATATGGCTATACTTGGCTTTCTCTCCATCAACACACTCAAAAGTCCAGACACACCAGTCGCACACATGGCTATACTTGGCTTTCTCTCCATCAACACACTCAAAAGTCCAGACACACCAGTCGTACATACAGCGCTAGACCTCTACAAGACAAACGACCGTCTCCATCTACATACAGCGCTAGACCTCTACAAACACACGTCTCCATCTACACTCTTTAGGCCCAAACACACTGGCCGTATACGAGGCCTTGACAAAAACACGACACCTCCATCAACACCCTTAAGGCCCGGACACACCAATCACATACGGCCTCTACAAAACAAAACGCACCTCGATCAACACTCTTAGGGTACTAACACACCAGGCGTACATGAGGCCCCAACAATACACGACCACACCGATCGACATAATTAAGATCTTGAAACAAAAGGAAAAGATGCTCCCAGGATTCGCCGAAAGGGGGAGAGAATGATGAATCCATCGGTGCTCAACCAATCACGACTGCAAATCCCAAACGGACTATGAACATGGACCAAATGGAATATCCACGTGTCTGTGGAAAGCGTTTCGCTACACCCGCCGCATGAAGATCCACAGAACAAAGATGGGATGTGTGAAGACTCATCTGAATGAGCAGCAGCGCACTGCATCAGCAGCTAAGACGTCGGAAGACCAAGGCCAGGATTTAAACCACAGTGCCAAGGACATCCACACTGTTGGTTCGGATGAGGAATTTGCACAGGCCCTCGATGCCAGGCGCCTGAAACTCAACCTGCCACGAGCAAACGAGACTGAAGATTGAGAGAAACTGGATGCAAAAATCGTCCAAAGACTCGATGCACTAATAGGGAAAAGCACCTGGGAACACAAACTAGCCACATATGGGGACACATCGTGTATGCCACATGTAGAGACGCCTATGGAGCAAAAAACTACCCAAAGAGAAAACAATCCAAAGAAATCCAGACGCCAAGAAGAGATGGACAAGATCAGGGTCCAAAAGAAAAACCTCAAGAAGCAAATGAAGACCGCACTACCAGCTGAAAAACAAGGCTTGGAAAAATTCTCTGGGAAGACCTGAAAGCAAAAAACAGCGCCCTCAGCAAAGCGGAATCTGCGCGGAGAGGAAGAGGAAGAGCAAAAGAAGACACAAGAGCGCTTCTTCAGAGACCCTTCCAGTTTGCCAGAAACTCTGTTTGAGCAGCCAAAATCTGGGACCCTAAGTGTGGACAAAGGAGTTCTTGAGCAGCATCTGAGGAAAACATACTCTGACTCACAGAGCAAAGCCCCACTCGACATTCAAGGTCTGGTGTGGCCAACCAACCCTGAGGAACAGTTCAATGACAAGCCTCCAACGTTGGCGGAAATCAAGAAGGTGGTCGACAAAGCAGAGCCAAATCATCACCAGGGCCAAACGGAATACCTTACCAGCTGTACAAGAAATGTCCCAAGGGTGCTGGAGGCTCCACAGGCTGCTGCGATCAGCTTGGAGAAACCAGAAGATCAGCGGCCAGTTGATGACGGCAGATGGTGTGTACATCCCCAAGAGCAAAACTCAAGTGACATCAGCCAGTTCAGGCCAATATCTCTACTGAACGTCGAAGGGAAAATCTTCTTCTCTGTCATGGCAGCATGGTTGACCAAGTACCTCATGGAAAACAAGTACTTGGATGTGTCAGTCCAGAAAAGGTGGCATCCCAGGCGTGGCTGGCTGTGTAGAACGCGCCACAATGATCTGGGACGCAATCCAAAGAGCAAAAACAGAAAAGAGAGACCTGAACGTAGTGTGGCTTGATCTGGCAAACGCATATGGATCTGTACCCCATGAGATGACACAGTTGGCTCTTGAGATGTACCATGTGCCAAAGAACATCCGCGACATGCTCAAGAAGTACTTCAATGGCTTCTCAATGCGGTTCTCTACCAAGGAGTACACAACAGATTGGATCAACTTTGGATCAGCATTGCAATGGGCTGTGCAATTTCCTCAATACTGGCATTGCAATGGGCTGTGACAATTTCTGCCTCAATAATCTTTCGTGTTGGCAATGGAAGTCATCTTGAAAGCAGCAACAAGCAACGCAAGACAGACAGACCTTGGCGATGGATACAAGATGCCCCCTCTCAAGGCCTTCATGGATGACACTACAGTGATTTCATCCAGAGAAGACGAGACACTTCATGTGCTGGAGTGGCTGGATGACATAGTTGCCTCAGAATGAAGTTCAAGCCAAGGAAATCACGGAGTCTCTCACTGAGGAAAGGAAAAGTGGCCAAATCTGTGGTCTTCAGTGTTGCCATCCAGGCCATTCCAACAGTTACAGAAGAGCCAGTCAGAGCCTTGGAAGATGGTATGATGATACGCTGAAAGACACACAATGAGCAAAAGAAAACCAAACAGATGTCGGAAGAAGGCTTGGAGACCATTGACCAGTGTGGGCTCCCTTGCAAATACAAGGTCTGGTGTCTGCAGTTCATGCTGATACCAAAGCTCCTATGGCCTCTGATGATATACATCTGCACCAGCATAGTGGAGGCAATGGAATCCAAAATCAACAAGTTCACAAGGAAATGGCTTGTGTCCCACCCTGTCTGACTGACACAGCGCTGTGCTGTCGCCAAGCAAAGCTGAAACTACCACTGAAATCCATCCTGAAGGAATACAAAGCAGGAAGATCAGACTTCAAAGCACGATGGAGGACTCAGGAGACAAGGCGGTAGTAGCAATCAAGCCCCAGCTGAAGACAGGCAGAAAATGGAAAGTACAAGAGGCGATGGATTCTGCAAAAGAAAGTCTCAAGATCAGAGAAATAACAGGACACACACAGACCAACAGACAAGGACTGGGGTGACCAAAACTGAATGGTGGTCAAAGGAAAAGCCAAAAGAGACATGATGATTCAGGAGATGAGAAAAGAAGAAGACCAAAAAAGACTCCAAAAAGCAGCCCAGCAGAGCCAGCAAGGGCAATGGACAACGTGGGAGAATGCATTCCAAAGAAGTCTCACTTGGAATGACATTTGGCACATGGCCCCTTTCAGGATCAGCTTCATTCTCAGATCTGCATATGACCTTCTGCCCTCAAATGCAAACCTGGTGAAGTGGGGAAAAATAGACGATCCTTCATGCCCCCTCTGCCATGAAAAAACAAACAGTGGAGCATGTCCTAAGCTCATGTAAAGTAGCCCTGGCTCACGGAAGGTACACATGGAGGCACAACCAAGTGCTCAAAGAGATTGTACAAGTAGTCTGGGCTAGTACCAACACCACAAAAGGGAAAATCAGGACTCTAAAAGCACCCGCAACATTCTTCACGGCAGGAGGCAGCGAATCATGGCCAGAAACAACAGTGCCACTCGGAACATGCAGGCAGAGTCTGCTGGACGGGCAGAGATGACTGGGAGTGCACTGCAGACCTCCCAGAATGGAAGAGTCACCCCAGAGATCATCAGCAAGAGTGGCATGAGACCAGACATAGTAGTCCACTCTCAGTCAACCAAGCAGCTGATCATGATCGAGCTCACGGTGCCATATGAGAACAGAATGGAGGCAGCTCAAATCTACAAGACTGAAAAGTATGCTGATCTGGCAAACAGCCTGAGGAGAGAAGGCTATCTGGTCAAAGTCCTCACTGCAGAAATTGAGCTAGAGGGTTTGTAGGAACGTCTGCATACAGCCTCATGAAACAGCTCTCAGTTGCGACACCTTCCGTGCATGCTTTGGTAAGTTGCGGCAATTTCCGGACACGCTTTGGTAAGTTGCGACACTTTCCGAGCATGCTTTGGTAAGTTGCGACACTTTCCGAGCATACATTGGCAAGTTGCGACACTTTCCGAGCATACTTTGGTAAGTTGCGACACTTTCCGGGCATGCTTCTGAAAGTTGCGACAATTTCCGGGCACGCTTTGGTAAGTTGCGGCAATTTCCGGGCACGCTTTGGTAAGTTGCGATACTTTCCGAGCATGCTTTGGTAAGCTGCGACACTTTCCGAGCATACTTTGGTAAACTGCGACACACTTTATTGTCAAACTCTGCGGGATTGCATTGACCCTGCGGTTCTTTTCCTAATACTGATGCTAAAAATCTAGGATTTGAATTAAAAAAAAAAAAAGCTGCCCACACAGGCGCGTACGGTTAAACACGCAGAGAGAGAGAGAGAGAGAGAGAGAGAGAGAGAGAGAGAGAGAGAGAGAGAGAGAGAGAGAGAGAGAGAGAGGGAGAGAGAGAGACAGACAGACAGGACAGACAGACAGAGACAGAGACAGACAGGCAGACGATCTAAAAAGCTCACACGTCATCTGAGGCAAACTTGGGTTTGGCCATGCGAT
>JADBJO010000011.1:1068312-1075812 GCA_016801955.1 Conus betulinus
AGGACCCGAGTGTGGCGAAGGCCAGGAGAACGTTTTGCTGACGCCACAGTTCGTGAGGTGGATCGTTACGGGAGGGGGTTCTGTGATGGTCTGGGGTGGCTTCAGTCGTCAAAACAGAACTCCCCTGTACGTCATTCAAGGCATGCTGACAGGGGTGCGGTACCGTGACGAGATTGTGAGGCCCCTGATCCAGCCCACCCTTCAGGCCATGGGTAACGCTGCTGTTTTCCAAGACGACAACGCCTGTCCACACCGAGCCCGTGTCGTGGACGATCATCTGCAGCAAGAGGGGATCATCCGGATGCAGTGGCCATCTCGCTCACCCGATCTGGCTCCAATTGAGCACCTCTGGGATGTCCTTGGATGGCGGGTAGCCCACACAACCACCCCCCCGCCTGTTGACGTGGCCCAGCTCACTCTCTTTCTGCAGCAGGAGTGGCAGGCCATACCGCGGGACACTCTTCGGACCCTGGTGGACTCCATGCGTCGACGTTGTGCCGCTTGCCTGGCGGCAAACGGTGGCTACACTCGGTACTGAATGGTGCAGTTTTCAGTTGTGGCTTATGTGACGATCCTGAGGAAGGGTGATTGGACATTACAGCCCGCTGTCCGCGTTTGATTTGTTGATTTCGTGCAATGTCCAATGAATTTGTTCTTGAATAAATTTGGAAGATTTTGCGTCCGTTCTTCTTAACATTGCTGTAGTGTTTTGGTCTGGGAGACAGCGTTGGCAATGGCCCTTAACTTTTTGTAAGTGGAAGAGCCCCTGCTTTAGTATAATCCCTTTACTAAGACTAGACGATTTTAATAGAACTGGTTTAAGTGCTCTTTTGTTGACACTCGTAAGAGATTTCATGGCGTTAGCACTAGCAGAATCAAATAGTGCTGAACAATAATTGATTGAAAGAGAGAATATGTGCGTGTAGGAATAATTTCCTGGCATGAAGGTTTAAGAAATGCTCAATCCTGCACAGCTGATACGTTTATCTGGATATTGATTTACATAACTGAAGGTGATAAGACCTAGAAAGATTATCAATATATACGCCTAAAACTCAATGGCTATCCACCACTTCAATTACCTGATTATTGACAAAAACAGATGAAGCCTGCATGGTTCTGTTCTGTCTTCTTTGTCTTGTTGCTATCAGCATTAGTTTTGTTTTATTGGGATTCAGTGACATGTGATCTACATTGCACCAGTTACTTAAGATATCACCTTTATTCTGTAATGAAGTGAAAACAGCTTCTAAGCTGCAGCTACTTGTATGGACAGTGGTGTCATCACAAAAGAGTTTGCATGAATCCTCAATATGAAGCGGGAGATCATTTATATAAACTGAGAACAGAACGGGCCAAACACCGAACCTGGGGTACACCATGTTCAATAGATAGTTTCTCTGATAAACTGTTGTTTACAAAAACAATTTGTTAACGGTCTTCTAGGAATGGTGTGATTAGTTGGAAGGTATTGCCTGTTATACATATATGATAAAAGGTTCCTGCATATCAATTTGTGGTCAATTACATCAAAAGCCTTTGCAAAATCAAGAAACAGTGCGCCATGATATTTATTTTCATTAATACTGGTTAGCCATTGATCTGCTAGGTTTGTAAGTGCTGTATGACAAGAATGAGTTTTCCTGAATCCCGATTGATTTTAATTTAGTAAGTTGGAGGAGTCAAAATGGTGGCAAAAATGTTTGTTTATGTGTTTTCCAAGAGCTTGGACAGAACCGGCAAAATGGAGATAGGTCTGTAGTTCAATGGCTCAGATTTGTCTCCAGGTTTGAAGATGGGCATTACTTTGGCAACTTTGAACTGAGCGGGGAAGTGGCATTTTATTAGTGCATAAATTGTAAATGTAGGTTAGTGTTTCACATATAATAGGTGCTGATAGTTTCAGAATTTTTTTTCCATCGATCCTGTCAAGTCCGCGACTTCCTGACCGCTTTAATTGGCATATAAGCTTGTAAAAAAATCACTAACTGTCATAGACGGAACTGGTGGAGCTGAACAAATGTTCTAAGCATTGGAAAAGTTTTCCATTTTTGCAGTTCATTTGATTCAGCATTCCTTTCTTTGACAATGTGTTCTGCAACTATTGTACAGTGTTAGTTGAGTTCATTTGGTGTTATGCTTGTTATGGGATTTACCTTTGACTGTGAAGTTTCATTCGTAAGTTCATTTATTGCGCTCCATATGGACTTCGAATTTTGTTTGTTGGCTACAAGTTCACGAAAAAATTTCATTTTTGCTGTCCGTTTGAGTAATTGACTTATTACGTTGCCTTTTAAATTCACCCGACTTCTCTTCTGCTTCCAACAGATCGTCGCGTAAGAAACAAGCAGCTTGTATTTCATCTGTCATCCACTTTGGTTGTCCACTATGTTTAACTCTATGCGTTTAGAATGGCGCATACTTGTCATGAACAGAATTAAACGTGTGTAGCCAGAACTCTAGTGCTTTCTGGATCAGTGTAATCATAAACATTTGTAAAGGGAATCCATGAGGTCAATGAGAAAGTTATCTTGTGGAATTGTCCAAAAGATCTATAAATGTTTGTGGCCAGTTTTAGGAATTTTGATTCCACTTCTTTTCCATGTAATGCATACGGGAAAACTGGTCGCTGCATCCATTCAAAGGCACACAATTCTCAATGACGTTATGTGGTTCAGAAAGATAGATGTGGTCGATTAACGTTTTGCTAGTGGGCGTTACTGGGGTGGGCATGTCTATAATTTGGGATAAGCTGTACGAAGTGGTCCATTCTAACCATGATGTTTGGCATTTCAATAGATCGATGTTGAAATCATCTAAAGTATTATTTTTTTAGCATCAAGCGATGCTGCATCCAACATGGCCGTAAACTTGTCCATCCAATCAGCATTTCCGCTGGGTTTCGATACACAAATCCGATTTTGATGGGTTTCGTTCTCTTCAACATAATTACTAGCCAAACTGCTTCAATTCAAAACTTCAAGTTTAAATAAACGCTGAGCATTTAATATTTCATTAATGTAAATTAATATACCCGTAGATTTGGATTCGGTGGGATCTCTGCGTACACTATTGTAACCGGAGATAAAGACAGTGGCATCAGGGTCAATATCTGAAAGTCTTGATTCAGTGAAGCCAAAAACATGAAAGGGCTTGTCTTGATTATACAGTATTGAAGGTACCTCCTGTAACTTGTTTTGTATAAGGTTTATATTTAGATGTCCAATACGTAGTCCGTCTTCCGGTGGCCACGCTGAAGATGATTGCGCCATTTGTGCAACTAAAACGAAAATAGTGATGATACACTTACATACAAACACAAATGTGTCTGTATAGTACCCACAGAACAAAACAATCTTTAATGCAAAAGGACAATGAATATATGAAATAAGCAAAATTACATTTACAAGCAATTGCAAAACAACATAAAAAAACAATGTTCAATGCAAAAGGATAATGAATTTGAAAAACAGGCAGAAGTTAAATTCACAGAGTTATGTAACACACAAGTGACAAGTTTCACTGAAGCTTTATCTACACCATTTCTTAGCGTGCTCACGCACCATTTAGGTACAATAAAAACTATGATATGAAAAAAAGAGAGAGAGAGAGAGAGAGAGAGAGAGAGAGAGAGAGACTCAAAGACAATGTTTTATTAATAAAGCCTATAGCCTCTTAGAAAGGGGATATACATTTTAAGTCGCACATGCATATTGGTCTTTTCATATCGTAAAAACACTTCTCTTTTTGAATGCCTTATAAATAAATAGCTAACTTTTTAACGGTGCTTTCATTTGGTGATGACATTAACAACGTTAACTTGAACAGACAAGGATAGTTAAAATACTTTTGCGGAATGAATTGTTCTCTAAGATCTCTTAACATCGGGCAAGCCAGCACAAAATGAACTTTGTTTTCTTTTGCATTTCGGCACAATGGACAGATCAGATTTCTTTCGCATAACGAGAGAGAGAGAGAGAGAGAGAGAGAGAGAGAGAGAGAGAGAGAGAGAGAGAGAGAGAGAGAGAGAATTTCTCAGTCAGATACAATTTGTTTAAAGAAAAGTATCATAGTCGCTACACTTGCTTTTTGATATAAAATGTCCACAATGCATTTTTTTTTTTGTAATTGTGATTTTTTTGTTCATGTGCTGCGTCGGCACCAGGTCCATGAGGATTGGAGTCACTTTAATCCATTGTCTTTCTTCAACACACAGAAGGCTGTGTCTTTTCTCACTGTTAGTATTGTGTACAACGTGGTCACAGTCCTTACCCACCACCCACCACCCTTTTTCTCCCTTGCACACACATGTTAATATTTTATAGAATTATACATATGGGCATTTAGCATACCTGCATAAACACATGATGATGTTACACCACACCTGTAAAACTTTAGACACCTTCAACACTGCTTTGCACACTTCTGAATCCTATAACTACAGCTTGTATACTCTCATTGTAGCTGGAACATTGCCCCAGAGGGCTTTTTCAGCATGGATGCCTGTTGGGAAGGACAGACTTGGCCATTGCCAGAAACCAGGTGTGCAAGAAGGAAAAGGGGAATAATACATGGAATGAAATTGAGGAAAATTCTCCTAGGTGGCATATAACAGTGACGTTTATTGTCACCACTTGTTAGAGAGAGAGACAGAGACAGAGAGTGACTGACAGAGTGACAGAGAGACAGGGACAGACTGAGACAGACAGGTAGACAGACGAAATGAGAGGCAGAGTGTGAGAGAAAAACAGAGGGGGAGAGACACAGAGAGAGGGGGGGGGGGGGGGTAAAGCCATAGGCGAATAAATACGTAAATACAAAGTGGATCAGAGAGAGAGAGAGAGAGAGAGAGAGAGAGAGAGAGAGAGAGAGAGAGAGAGCGAACAAACGAGAGAAAGCGAAGAGAGAGAGAGAGAGAGAGAGAGAGAGAGAGAGAGAGAGAGAGAGAGAGAGAGTGTGTGTGTGTGTGTGTGTGTGTGTGTGTGTGTGTGTGTGTGTGTGTGTGTGTGTGTGTGTATGTTTGTGTGTGTGTTAAACAGTCGTAAATACAGACTGACAGACGGACAGCAAATACACAGATAGCCAGCCTTACAGACAGTTAAACAAACGCATGCAGATACTGACATCTCCCTTCTTGTGGTATTCGTCCCCCTTGTAGCAATCTTTGGCCAGGCCGAAGTCACAGATCTTGACCACGTTGTCCGCCGCCAACAACACGTTCCTTTGCCGCCAGGTCACGGTGAATGTACTGCAGACAACATCATCATGATCATGATCATCATCGTCGTCGTTGTCGTCATCGTCGTCATCGTCATTGTCATCATCGTTTTCATATCGTCTACTGGCTTTAATGCGTTCTTTGCCGATAGGTCCCCTTGAAGGTACTGGAGACAACCTCGTTAACAATATTATTATTATCGCCATCAGCATCGTTATTATTATTTTCACATTGTCCTCGACCATTATTACGCTCCATGTCAACAGGTCACGGTGTATGTTTTGAAAACATCATCATCGTCATTAATAATTATTATCATTACTGTTATCACTAGCATCGTGATCATTGTCACAGTCACAGGGATCACGCTGTCCACAATCACTACCGCCATATTACGCCTTATCATTATCAACATCATCAGCAGCAGCAGCATCTTCTTCGTCGTCGTTTTCATCAACCTTTGGTCGTCGTTATCATCATTATTGTGGTCCTTATTATCGTCATCCTTTACAACGTCATCGTCGCCGTCACCACCATCATCGTCGTCGTCCTTACCATCATTTTCATCGCTGGAGTCACCATCATAACTGCTGC
The DNA here is from genome assembly GCA_016801955.1 of Conus betulinus. Classification (NCBI taxonomy): domain Eukaryota; kingdom Metazoa; phylum Mollusca; class Gastropoda; order Neogastropoda; family Conidae; genus Conus; species Conus betulinus. The sequence goes on from JADBJO010000011.1 coordinate 1,074,125, forward strand.
CGTCATCACTGTGCATCATAATCATTGTTATAACAAAGTCATCATCGTCGTTGTTGTCATCATCATCGTCATCAATATCGCCATTAAAATCATCATCATCGTGACCAGCGCGAAGTCATAAGACATTTCCAAGATTGTCTCTTTGTGTGTATGTTCTTTCATTTGCTACCCCTTGCCTGCTGACTCCCCAGCTAGCTACCCGTTCTCGCTTCCTACACCCAGCACCTCCTGACTAAACCCACCTCGTCCTTCCCCTACCCTTCTCCTGTTTCCTACCCTCCCCCGTGCCCACTTCTCCCTACACGCACCTACACTTACCAATACCTTCCTTATCCTACCCCTTTTACCTACACCTCAGTTCTCTTACCTTTATCCACTTCTCCCTACACCCTCTTTTCTTAACTACACCCACTTCTCACTTTACCCATATCTCTTATCCAGTGCCCACGTCCCCCTGTACCCTTTTCTGTTAACCATACCCCTAGCCTTCCTGTACCCATTTCTCTTAACCATACCCGCTTCTCCCATTTACCCCTTTCTCTTACGTAAACCTACTTCTTTTACGTGCATCCTCTTCTCCTAACTACACCTAGTTTTCTCGCCTTAATCCACTTCCAAATCTCCTTATACCCACCTCTCTTAACTATTCCCACTTCTCGTACCTGTGCAAGCCTACCTTACCTGTACTCAATTCTCTTACCTAGTACCACTTCTTTTCTGCATGCCTAGTTCTCTTTCATCTACCTGCTCGTTCCTGTACCCACCTTCTCCTTGTACCCATCTTCTCCCTGTATTCACCTTCTCCCTGTATTCACCTTCTCCCTGTATTCACCTTCTCCCTGCTCCCTGTATTCACCTTCTCCCTGTATTCACCTTCTCCTTGTATTCACCTTCTCCCTGTCCCACCTTCTGCTCCTGTACCCACCTTCTCCTCCCTGTACCCACCTTCTCCTCCCTGTACCCACCTTCTCCTCCCTTTATCCGCCTTCTCCTCCCTCTATCCATCTTCCTCCTCCCTTTATCCGCCTCTTCCTCCCTCTATCCACCTTCTCCTCCCTTTATCCGCCTTTTCCTCCCTCTATCCACCTTCTCCTCCCTGTACCCTCCTGCCTGTGCCCGCCTCCTCCTCCTCCTTGTACGGCCTTCTCCTGCCTGTACCCGCTTTCTCTCCCATGTACCCGCCTTCTCCTCCCTATGCCCACTTTCTCCTCCCTGTACCACCCTCTCCTCCATGTACCCACCTTCTCCTCCATATACCCATCTTCTTCTCCTTGTACCCACCCTCTCCTCAATGTACCCACCTTCTCCTTGTACGCACCCTCTCCTCCATCTACTCCAACCTCTCCTTCATGTATCCACCTTCTTCTTCTTGTACGCAACCTCTACCCACCTTCTCCTACATGTACCCACCTTTCCTTGTACCCACCTCTCCTCCATGTATCCACCCTCTCCTCTATGTACCCACCTTCTTCTGCTTGTACGCACCCTCTCCTCCATCTACCCACCTTCTCCTCCATGTACCCACCTTTCCTTGTACCCACCCTCTCCTCCATGTATCCACCCTCTCATCCATGTACCCACCTTCTCCTTGTACCCACCCTCTCATCCATGTACCCACCCTCTCATCCATGTACCCACCCTCTCATCCATGTACCCATCCTCTCCTCCATGTACCCACGTTCTTCTCC
>JADBJO010000011.1:1088312-1093312 GCA_016801955.1 Conus betulinus
TACTTTACGAGCTGACAGACAGTGTGAAGCATGTCTTTATCTAATTATGTATTCATTTATCATCACTGTTTTTATTATCACGATTATTATAATTATTATTATTACTATTATTATCATTATTATTACTATTATTGTTATTATAATCATCAAGACAGTAACATCATTAATACTATCATTATTATTATTATGATCATAATTATTATTGTCATTATCTTCACACACACACACACACACACACACACACACACACACACACACACACACACACACACACATGACAACACTGTAACAACGCTCCCACCCCGAAGGGCTTTCATTGACGAGACAAACAAAAGCAACCAATGTTCACTTTTTTTTGTTTGTTTTTCTTTTGTTTGTTTGTTTTTTAACATATTTCCTTGACAGTTCAATACCCTACATAAACGCCTAGCACTGTGCATCAGAATATTCCTTCCTGTCTGGCTGTCTGTCCGAAATTTAGCGTAAAAAGAACTGGTCATCATAGTGTCTACGGTGGAGTTTGGGGCGAACAGGCAAAAAAGGCAATCATTCCACAGTGTCCATGTCCGCAGTTGACGAAACTGTAAAAACGAACATTCTGTTTGACGCTCAGTTATAACAGTTTACCTGTTGCTGCCTTCCCCAAAACAGCTTTAAAGCACTGCTGGCTAGAACTTCTCTACAAAAATAAAAAACCAACAAACGAAAGCTTGAATCATCTTCTTGTCATTCATTCCTCAGCATTAACTCGTGAGGTTCAATGCCGGCGAGATTTTTGCGCATAAGTCCGCTTTTAATCCCGCCGCTGCATCTTTGAGGATGATGTTGGTCAGACAACAGTGTGTGTGTGTGTGTGTGTGTGTGTGTGTGTGTGTGTGTGTGTGTGTGTGTGTGTGTGTGTGCGCGCGTGTGTGTGTGTGTAGTTTAATGTATGCGTTCTGACACAATGGGCATGGAACAAAAATGGACTCCACATAGACCTGCATTCTATAAATTAAAAAAAAAAAAAAAAACTCTCGCCTGAGCTGTTTCAAGTTGGGAACTGAACACGGTGTCCCTGAATCAAGAGAACAACGTGGTATCCATCAGACCAACTAAGCCCTTGGAGCAAGACGATCACGCTGACTTTCATCATACACCCGAAGTCCCCGGCCAACATGACCTCATGACCCACCTCTTGGAAGTACCAGGAGACGTTGGCAAAGGGCTTGCCCTCCACCTGGCAGTACAGCTCCAGCAAGGTGCCGGCCTGGGTCACCACCTGTTCCTTGTGCTGCCCACCCACGGGGATGATGCTCACTTCCGGTCTACCTGTTCACAGGTATGGGGAAAAAGATGATCTCCACCCACTGCAGACGAGTTCAAAGTAAAACAGACGACAGCTTAGCGCTAGAGAGAACGATGTAGAACGTGAGTGATAAGTGAGATGGGATCACAAGCGTATTGGAACCGCCGCTTGTTCTTTCAATGCCGCTCCTCCTAGAGATGGTATGAAAAAAACGAACAAACAAAAAAAAAAAAAAAAAAACGTTGAAGCGTCACCCCACTCCCTCCCCATTCTACTTCGTTCCCCTCCACTGTCCCAACAATTTTTTCGGTACGCTAACTCCCACCGCCTCCCCTTTCCCATCACCTTTTCACACGACTTGGGGTTTTATTTTTTTTCTCTCTCTCTCTCTCTCTCTCTCTCTCTCTCTCAACACACACAAAAGCCATCGGTCCTTCACCCTTTAAAAACGCACAAAGATTATTAAAAAAAAAAACGAGCTGTAACAACTTTCTTAACATACTCACCTTCTACAAAACAGCACTGACAAGCCCACCCATACACAGCAAGGTTAAAAAAGGCAGAGCTGTTTCCAGAAACCCTTGGTACAACCTCTTAGGGTATACATCATCACTATCGTCGTTACCATTATCATCACCCATGATTGTATCGGCCGGTATCTCTACCTCAGTGATTAAAACCTTGCCAGTACCTGTCTGGCAAACTATCTGACGCAGGAAGCCAACTCTGTGCTCAAGGTAATTACTACCTGGTTTTTTATATAAACAGAGAAAATTGCGGTAAATCCCACGTGCGGACATGTGCAAAAGCATTCTTCCATCTACTTCCGTAAACATCCGACGGAACAAGCAAGCAGGTAGCATGAAGCTGCCAACAAACATATGGTTCGATGTCTATCCTCTCAATTCTGTCTGTCTGTTTGTCTCTCTCTCCCAATTCTGTCTGTCTGTCTGTCTGTCTCTCTCTCTCCCAATTATATCTGTCTGTCTGTCTGTCTGTCTCTCTCTCTCTTGTCTTCTCTTCTATACTATCCCCCTTCTGCTCTGTGTTATGGCGTTAACATGTTTTTGGGGAAGTCTTAAATATCTCGACATCACTATTGCAACACACAATCTCCTCCGGTTCTATATCTTTTTCAGCCATGCTTCTTCTTGGGCTAAGTAGCTTTTTATAAATCTTCGTGTAGCGAGTTCTGAAACTTGTCCGACCAGAAAGGCTTTCAGACGAAACTTCTCATGTGTCCAATACCTTGTGTTCATGCGCATTAAATCTGGTGTTCCACGAGTCTCTTGTTTGCTTGTCTCTCGTTTGGAACACAGTAGTCTCGCGTATTTTGTTTAGTCTCTGTTGAGTGATCTTGCTGCGATCGTTCGGAACTCGATGCTAGAATCACATAATGATTTGTTGAGGATAAACCTATGCCTTTCTTCAAACTAAAAGTCATTGGAAACGTCCAAAGAATGGATACAATCGCACACGCTCAAAAAAAAAAAAAAGTATCGAAGCAGCCATCGCTGCCGATTGATTTTACGAAGGCCTACAGGCGCAGCCATTTTCTGTCCGGGATAAAAACTCTCGGATCGCTACATCATCACCATCACTGCCATTTTCACCACCCACCATGCACCAGCAGCTTGATGCCAACAGAAGGGTTTCTATCCGGAAGAAAAGTTCTCAGAGTGTACATCTTTATCGTCATCATCATTATCATTACCGTCGTCAAGATCATCACTCACAATATATCCGAATGTTGATGTCAGCAGAGGCATTACTATTCTGGGTGAAGACTCTCAGAATATAGGCTTCATCATCATCGTCGTTGTCGTCATCATCATCATCAACACCATCATCATCATCATCATCATCATCATCAGTACTACATACAATCATCTTCAGCTTCTCTCAGTACACCAGCGGGTTCATGCCTTCAGCGGCGTTTCCATTCCAGGTGAAGATTCTTGGAGTATTGATCGCCGCCGCCGCCACCACCACCACCACTACCATCATCAATATCATCATCATCATCATCTTCACCACCACGCACCAAACACCAGCGCACTGATGTCAGGACAAACGTTTCTGTCCGGGGTGAAAGCTCTCAAGGTGTACATAATCATTACCACTATCGTCATCCTCACCTCTCACCATAGGTTGATGTCGGCAGAGGCGTTACTATCCAGAATGAAAGCTCTCAGAGAAATCATCATCATCATCATCATCACCTCCAACACCATCTCTATTTCCATCATCCTCATCATCACCGCCATCATCATCCTCATCATCATCACCGCTATCATCGCTATCCTCATCGTTCTCATCATCACCGCTATCATCATGTTCATCATCACCGCTATGTCATCCTCATCATCACTGCTATCATCATGTTCATCATCACCGCTATCATCATCCTCATCATCATTGCTATCATCATCCTCATCATCACTGCTATCATCATGTTCATCATAACCGCTATTATCATCCTCATCATCATCATCATCATCACCACTATCATCATCCTCATCATCACCGCTATCATCCTCATCATCATCGTCACCGCTATCATCATGCTCGTCATAACCGCTATCATCATCATCATCATCATCACCGCTAACATCATGCTCGTCATAACCGCTATCATCCTCATCATCGTCACCGCTATCATCATGCTCGTCATAACCGCTATCATCCTCATCATCGTCACCGCTATCATCATGCTCGTCATAACCGCTATCATCATCATCATCGTCACCGCTATCATCATGCTCGTCATAACCGCTATCATCATGCTCATCATCATCGCTTTCATCATGCTCATCATCACCGCTATCATCATCATCATCATCCTTCTCTTCATTATCATCACCACCACCACTATCATCATCGTGATCATCATCTCCACTCATCATCATCATCATCACAGCCGCCACTATTGATATCATCATCACCACCACCATCATCATCTTTGTCACTATCATCATCTCACCACTCACCACACACTAGCAGGTTATTGTCCGCGCAGTGGAGTTTCTATCCGGGTTAAGAGCTTTTGAGGTATAAAACCACCATCATCACCACTATCATCATCATCAATCAACATCACTCACTGACCGTACACCAGCAGGTTGATGTCGGCAGAGGCATTTCTGTCCGGGTGGGTGAAAGCTCTCAGGGTGTAAGTCACCACTACCATCATCATGAACAACATCACTCACCATACACCAGCAGGCTGATGTCGGCCGAGGCATTTCTGTCCGGGGTGAAAGCTCTCTCAGGGTGTACAGCCCGCTGTGTGTGGAGCGAGGACCCAGGATGAACAGGCTGGCCCCGTTGGACGCTTGTCTGGCCACAGACAACCACCATCATCCCTGGTCATCCACCTCTCTCTCTCTCTCTCTCTCTCTCTCTCTGACAGTTTATTTTATTCAGACTGACCCTATGGCCGGAACTATCTAACAATATTCTGAGGGCGAAACTTCGTTCGCAATGAAAATGATTTTGTCTTGTCACTGTCAGATGAATGTTACTGCGTCATCTAATCTTCAGTATCAGAAATGCAGCTGTACTGCAAGTATGAAAGTTTACCACATGGGAACATTCCCACAAATATCGTCATTATCCAGTGAGAGGTCGTGACTGACGCATGGGAACAGTAACGGATGGCTACAGCCGGCTGTGTTCGATCATGTGTAACAGGTTAGTGGTATTATAGTTC
>JADBJO010000011.1:1100812-1105812 GCA_016801955.1 Conus betulinus
ATCCTGTTGACGAATCGCCCACAGATGGATGAAACATGCTTCTCAGCATCACTGTTACTATGATAACAATGATAATAATAACAATAACAAGCAACAGCAATAAAACAACAATATATGATGATAATAATAATAATTACAACAAATGCTGTTATTGCTGTTTGTTGTTGCTGCTTCTACTGCTGCTGCCGTTTTTGCTGTTGTTGGTACTGATGTTGCTGTTGTTGTTGTTGCCGAAGTTGTCGTTACTGCTGTTGCATATGTGTGTGTATATACACATGTGTGTGCATATACACACGTGTGTGTGTGTGTGTGTGTGTGTGTGTGTGTGTGTGTGAGTTAGAGAGAGAGAATGAGAGACAGACACAGAGACAGACAGACAGACGGGCAGACGGACTGAGACAGAGACAGTGTCAGAGAGACAGACAGAGAGATCTTGAGGGGGGAGGGGAGAGTTGGAAGAGAGGTGTGGTGGGAGAGGAGGTGATATTGAGAGATAAGGGGGAATAACGGGGAACAAAACGTAAAGGGAGTGACGGGGGGGGGGGAGGGGGGGGGGGGGGGGGGGGGGGGACCGGTCAAGCACGCGCCGACTGACCTCATTGCCGATGGCTTTGAAGAGGGTGACGTTGAAAGTCGGGTCGGACACGGCGCACGGAAGGACCACACGGTGGCCGTACATGACGGACACAAAGAAAATGTCGAGGGCCGACTCCTTGATGAACATGGCGTCCGGGTCTGCAACAATGGCGGGCACATTTCCTCTAGGTAAAGGCGAGGGTGATTGGGAGAGGCGGGGAAAGGGTGAGGTAACTGGGTGTTGGCAGCAGCCGCCGGGTGTGTTAGAAGTTGCTGGGTGTTGTTGACAGTTCAGTGGTACTGGTGATGTGTGTACTGGGTGTGTGGGCATTGCGTGCTATTTGGAGCTGGGTGTTGTAAGTGTTGAGAGTCGTGGGGGGTTGGGTGTTATCGGTATTGAATGTTGTTACCGGTTGGGTGTCACTAGTGTTGAGTGTTGGTACGTGGGTGTTATTAGTTTGGGGGTGTTGTTAATTCGTGGCCGTTGTTAGAATTGACGACTGGTAGCAGCTGGATAGTTCAGAGAAGTCGTTAGAAGTTCGGTGTTATCAAAGTTCTGCTGTCTATCACACTGCGCCAGCCTAACCAGCACACTCAGACTAACCAACACTGCCCTTCTAACCACACTGCATCACCATGACCCACTGCGTAACCAACACTACATCAGACTAACCAACACTGCCCTTCAACCAACACTGCATCACCATGACCAACACTGCCCGTCTTACACTACATCAGACTAACCAACACTGCCCTTCAACCAACACTGAATCAGACTAACCAACACTGCCCTTCAACCAACACTGAATCAGACTAACCAACACTGCCCTTCAACCATCACTGAATCAGACTAACCAACACTGCCCTTCAACTAACACTGAATCAGACTAACCAACACTGCCCTTCAACTAACACTACATCAGACTAACCAACACTGCCCTTCAACCAACACTACATCAGACTAATGACCAACACTGCTGTCTAAAACCAACACTGAATCAGACTAACCAACACTGCCCTTCAACCAACACTGAATCAAGACTAACCAACACTGCCCTTCAACCAACACTGAATCTGACTAACCAACACTGCCCTTCAGCCTAAACACTACATCTGCTGACCAAACCTGTCTCACTGACACTGCATCACACTGCATCAGCCTAATCAACACTGCTGTCTCACCGACACTGCTCACACTGCATCAGCCTAACTGCTGTCTCACCGACACTGCATCAACTAACACTGCTATTTAACCAACATTGCATCAGCATAACCAACACTGCTGTGTAACCAACACTGCGTCGGCATACTTACTGCTGTCTAACCGACACTGCGTCAGCCTACTGCTGTCTAACCGACACTGCTGCATCAGCCTACTGCGTCAGCTGTCTAACCTAACCAACACTGCGTCAGCCTACTGCTGTCTAACCAACACTGCGTCAGCCTACTGCTGTCTAACCACCACACTGCGTCAGCCTATTGCTGCTAACCTACACTGCGTCAGCCATTGCTGTCTAACCAACACTGCGTCAGCCTACTGCTGTCTAACTAATCAGCCTATTGCTGTCTAACCAACACTGCGTCAGCCTACTGCTGTCTAACTAACACTGCATCAGCCTACTGCTGTCTAACTAACGCTGTATCAGCCTATTGCGGTATAACCAACACTGCGTCAGCCTACTGCTGTCTAACTAACGCTGCAACGCTATTGCATAACCAACACTATTGCGTCAGCCTACTGCCGTCTACCCAACACTGCGTCAGCCTACTGCTGTCTAACTAACGCTGCAACAACCTATTGCGGTATAACCAACACTGCGTCAGCCTACTGCGTTTAACTAACGCTACCCAACACTGCGGTATAACCAACACTGCTGCCTACTGCTGCTGTCTAACTAACGCTGCAACAGCGTACTGCCGTCTACCCAACACTGTGTCAGCCGAACCCACACCGCTGTCTAGCACACACTGCATCAGCCCACACACGCACCTTACCTGACACAAACACCTTTACGCTGGCATCGTGCTCCTCAGGGGGAGCTGAAGGCTGGCTCCCCGTGTCCCCCTCCATCCTCACCAAAGATGGGGAACCCCAAACCCTGGTCCCCGCCGCCACCTCCACCGAACGGCGGAAAAAATTGCCCCGGGGTACATTCCCCCGTAGTGCGGAGGCGTGGTGGGGATGACGACAGGGGTGGTGGTGGTGGTCGAGGCGGCGTCGTCGTTGCCTTTGTCGATGTAGTCGCAATGGTAGATGCCGGTGTTGAAGTACTGGGCATCGGTGAAGTGCAAGGTGCGTTTGTAGACCCCGTTCTCCGTCACCTGCAGGTCTCCACTCTTCACGCTGTTGTCAGGGTATATCATCTGCAGAACACAGACAATCATCAATGGCATCCCTCGGCTCCGAACCACTGTACACTGAGTCAGTGAACTGAATCAAAACATTGAAGAACATTCAACATCATGGAGCCCGCAGGCTGAGCAATGCTGTTTCAACCATTGGCCGGACCTGTCCATTACACTGTGATAAATGGCAGATTGGGTCAATGCTCTTTTCGGGTTGTCGTTCCCTTCCAACATTGCTTGCAACTATCCAATCAGATTCGTTTTCCCGGATCATGAGTAGATAACACGGGTGAAAGTTTACTACCCTTTCGAAATGGCGGTTGTTTTCGCTGACGCCGATTCAGTTACAAATTCGATTACACAGAGATATTCCTTCAAATTTGCAAAGAAACTGAACTACTAAATTGTGTGTCCAATGCGGAAACTTGTGCATGCGACCACTTTCATCAGCTGAGTGTGGAAGATGTGGAAAAACTGGTTTTGTCAAATGTGAGCCTATGTGAGACAACATATGAGTACGGCACTTCCGTGCAGCGAATATACGTTGGGCCTATGTCAGCTGGGTCGAACATACACTAAAATGTTTGGGCAGTTACAATTATAAATTATCATTTTATCATTTTTTTTTTCTGTAATATGCGCTTTGAGCTCTCGCGAGGGTAAAGCGCTCTATAAATATCCTTTTAAATTACATTACATTACAGTTATCTACATTAATATCAAAAGCATTCTTGTCTTGCTGTTTACGTCTGACCGCTGCCAACGTTTCACTCTGTATCAACGTTGCAATAACTTCAAATTTCTTTGTTCAGAATGCAGCATTCGTACCGAGTGCGCGTGCTTAAAGCAAGGTAAAGTCAGGTATGCGTCTTGCGTGCAGCTGGTGACATGTATGGGGTGTGGTATGTCTGAACACTGTCCCAACAGAGTTAATGATTCTTACGTCTGAGAGCCGCCTTAAAGAATGCAAAAGGTGTACAATGCTTCAGGTCCTGACGGTGGCTAGACGCCGTCAGAGGATCTGCATCGAGGCTGCACACCGTTATTGTGGCCAATAGGGCAATGTATAGAGCAATGTATAATCAGAATCAGAGAGTGTTTTGCCCATTTCGTTGAACACTTTACTGTTAGACCATGTCTTCTGAAATACTTCTTTGTGCTGTCATGAACTGTGTGTGTGGGCTAAAACCATTAAGTATTTTCTGTGTTTAATATGTATTTCTGAACGTATACAGTTGTGCTGGCCTGGTCATTCGAACAATAATTACATACCTGTTTCGTTTCAAACCACTTTTTCCACTGTCTTGTGAAGTAGACGTACGCAAAGCATTTATGATTTTCACGTTTGTTACGCAATTCATCACTTCGAAAGCTCGAAAGCTGCTAAACAATCTCATAATGAAGAAAATTTTATACAATTAAAAGTGAATCATTGAAAGTGCATCATCACAAACACATTGTTCCATTACTGACGTTCGCACTTCATTCTATTCAACAGTTATCAATTTACAGCCTCGCATTCATAATTATGTAGACTTTACACTCTTTAAACGTTTTACATTGTAATCATATAAAACTCCCATTTAAATAGCAGAAACCAGTGCTATGATCAATTTACATTTTTATAAAAAAATGCACGGAATTTTAGCTTGGCCTTTTCTTATTCTGTAGGTTTTTCACACACACACAACACACACGCGCGCGCGCGCGCGCCCGCGCACGCGTGCACACACACACAAGAGAACACATACTGTTGAACAGAAGTATGGTCAGTAAGAATCGTTTGTGACTGAAGCCAACATTCCACTTCCTAATTGTTATTGTTCTTTTTTTTCTAATTCAACTTGCTAGCAGACCTGCTCCAGCCTTCCCGTTTGGCTGTTCTATAAACAACATGACTGGACTTGACCTCTCCCTAATATGCGTGCACACCATAAAAAGGACAATAAAAGGATTCTTCTGATATCCATAATTGTACCAAAGTTAGTAGATAAAAAAACATCGTGACCGACTTCACTCTAATAGCTATTGTCTTTTATTCCAGTATCTATCAACATGGAATAATGTCAAATCCCACC
>JADBJO010000011.1:1130812-1138312 GCA_016801955.1 Conus betulinus
CATGGGTCCTTTATTAACTCGCCTCAAGAGTTACGTTTTCACCCAGGCTAAAGACTGCTTAGATGGTTGGTTTGTCACTTACCAGGATTATGCAAAACGATTTCGACTGTTTCGATCAAACTTCAGTGAAAATGTCACTCAACAGGATCACGCAAAACTATTTGGACTGTTCTGAACAAACTTCAGTAAAATGCTGATTATGACACAGTGTTTAATCCATTACCTTTGAAACGAATCTATGAGGCGGATTCAAATCGAATGCTTGATCTTGGACCTTCAGTGCTGAATGTTTTTAACCTGGTTTCACAAGAAAACTATATGTAACAATTTGTTTACAGATATGACGTCACCAATGATGCAAAATGGTTCACGTCATTTTAAGTCGCAGTCCATGGAGCTTATTGGTCTAGTCGATTTTAACAGATCATAATTCGTCTCTCTTTCCACGTTTTAAGCATTTACAAAGTTTCACGTGGTCGTTTTACTTTAGAGTTCTTGTACCCTGTTCGTCTGCTATCGATACCCCCCCCCCCCCCCCCCCCCCCCCCCCTGTTACCGCACAAAATGTCACCATTGTACAAAATGTCACAGTGACATTTTGTGCAGTTATTCACTGCACAAATTGTCACAATTTGCATAAATTTGCACAAAATGTCACAGTTGTGACAATTTGTGTATCCATATGCTTTTTTTTTTTTTATCACTGCTGCACAAATTGTCACAACCCTCTCTCTTATCTGCGTTAGTGTGGGTGTGTGGGTGGGTGGGTGGATGGGTGGATTTACTCTATGATGTCCACATGTTTTTTTTTTTTTTTTGCGTTTTTCAATTAAGCTTGCAATTTATAATTTTCAGTCTTACATTATAATGTATACTTTTAGTCTGTATTCACTTCACATGTTTACGAGATGACAGCTCAGACGAGATGGCCCATGTTGGTTGATGAGGCTGATAGGAACAACACGATTTGTCTTGATTCGCATGGTCTTTTGCACTTCGTTAGTCTTGAGCACTTGTTCTCATATACATCCGTACTAAGCATAATATGTATGTAATTTTCACATGTGTTTATAATTGTCCATTTTTTCTTATACAAGTTTTAGAAACATTTTGCTGTTTTCTCCATTTAGAGAGCACGGGATTTTCTTTATTCTTCTGGCAGGTGAGCAGGTCCTTTTTCTTCTTCTTCTCTTCCTCCATCTTTCTTCTTCTTCTTCTTTTTTCTTCTTCTTCTTTCTTCACACACTCACACACACACACACACACACACACACACACACACACACACTCTCTCTCTCTCTCTCTCTCTCTCTCTCTCTCTGGATTTATTAGGTCATTATTTGTCTATGTTGTCTCTTGGTGTCTTTCCCTCTATCTCTCTTTTTTTTTTTAATTTGTTTTTTACCTTCGGTTTATAAAGTGTATATACGGGGTTTTTTTTTTCGGTTTTTCTGTCTGTCTGTGTCTTTGTACACAGCATCTCTCGGTTACTTGTGGACAAAATTGCAGATATTTCATATATAGGTTCCATATGACCATGGGGTGGTCGTAACGTGAAACATGCAATCCTTCGGTACATTTCAATGATACATACCTACATGCATTAAATTTGCACGCATACATACAGTCGTACGCACGCAAACAGACAAAGAATAGTAATAATAGTAACATACTACACCATGTCCAAACATAGTATGAACGAAAGTATTCTCACTGTAGTGCTTCTGGGAGTGAAATATTTTGAGATTTGATTTGAAGGCAGCCAGAGAGTTAGAATACCTTATGTGCAGGGGAAGAGAGTTCCAAAGCTGAGGGGCATAGATTGGGAAAGAAAGACAGCCATGAGTTTGACGTTTGTAACACCCTTCGCGAAGCAGACGGGAGTCGGAAGAAGAACGAAGGGTGCAAAAAGAAATGTAGAGACTTTCACGTTCAGACAGATAGGAAGGTGATGAGTCAGTTATACTGAAGCATGTAAGATGCAAAGAGTCACGAGAGAGAGAGAGAGAGAGAGAGAGAGAGAGAGAGAGAGAGAGAGAGAGAGAGTGACAAAAAAAAAAAACAACAAAAAATGGACACGAACGAACGAACTTAATAGTCTGCTCGCTTTCTTGAAAGCGGCGGACTAACAAGACTGACAGAGGTCGTGACATTTTATGCAAGAGTGAATTTTCGAAAATGTCCTTCACTGCACAAAATGTCACAACTGACACAAAATGTCACAACTGTGACATTTTGTGCAATGGTGACATTTTGTGTGGTAACAAGGGCATCTCTGTGTCAGAATATCGTCGACTTATTGAAACAATCCATCAATGTATGCCGAAACAGAGAATGGCTAACAACGTAGAAACCCTTAGATTGTACATGCACGCTGTCATACGTAAGTGTAGAGTGAACATGGGAACAAACTACCGATAAAGGTACAGGAATTACAAAACAACAATACCAACACACAAACAAACATTTAAGCAGAGAGAGAGAGAGAGAGAGAGAGAGAGAGAGAGAGAGAGAGAGAGAGAGAGAGAGAGAGAGAAGCGGGTATGACAGAACTGCACAGCGATAGCCGTTTCAAGAAAGCGAAAAAAGGCGAAGCGACAGAGATAGCCGTCGGGGTTCGATTCCCATCAGAGCCATCTATTGGTGAGGATTTTCGGCACCAACCGGCTCCTACTCAGACTTCGGTTTCCAATGGACTCAAACAGGAAGACTGGGAACACACAGTCGAGGTTTATCAACTTAAGGGATGCGTCTATGACAGTGTTGCTCAAATTTCCTCACCAACACTACAGCTGTCTGTATCTCTTGGGCTTGGCTGACGTCATGATACATTATGAAGTAAGCGAACAGCACACTCTCGTCATGCCGCCTCTGATCGCAATGGCACTCCACATCATCATTTTCATCATCCCCATTCTTATCGGTAAATAAAATACATAAATAAGTAAATAAAATAAAAGAACAAAAACAAATAGATAAATAAAATCTCAAGTTCTGTGATCTAGTTGCAATGTGAGACGACCGCAGGCGGAAATCTAACAAATTTTGAATAAATGTTTAGCGAACCGCAAAAGAAACGTGGACTAACGAGTAACAAGACTCGTCTTGTGACTCGTTTGTCCACGTTTCTCTTGGCGATTCGCTAACATTTACATAAGATTTGTCAAGTTCTGTGGCCCTTCAAGCCCTGCTACAAGTGTTGAACTCCGTTTTGACTTTCGTTCAAGCCTGTGCCCTTAGACCGCTCGTGTCGAGCCTACCGGTATCGGACAGTTCATGGGGACTGTCGCTGAACCAACACGGGGACGCCCTCGGGAGGAAGGCGCTTTTTTTTTCAGTCTGGCTTCGCGAATGAGCAATTGTCCTCAGTAAGTGGCCTAAAGATGGCGTCCTGCTTATGCTGGACCGGAACAGGCACCGCCTAACAACCGAAGTGACTTGGCGGCAGGGCAGTGTCTCCTCTGTCGGGGTCCCTTGCGATGACTTGACACTGACCGCTCCTTTCGCACTGCCGGTGCTGGATCTGTGACGAGTCGTATCACGGTGTGGCTGTGGACGGGTAACGGGAATGATCAACCTGGTAAAAATGCCACCAGCGACAAGGAAGATGGGATGATAGCCGTCGGGGTTCAATTTCCATCAGAGCCATCTATTGGTGAGGATTTTCGGCACCAACCGGCTCCTACTCAAGACTTCGGTTTTCAATGGACTCAAACAGGAAGGGGAAAAAAGGAAAGAAAGAAAGAAAGAAAGAAGGAAAGAAAGAAAAAAAAGGAGAGAGACAGAGGAAAGGTGGTGGGAGTTGTGGCAGGGGTGAGCCGGGGGTGGGGGGGTGGGTGGGGGGGGCTAGCATGACTAAAAACGGTGGTTGTTGAGAGAGAGAGAGAGAGAGAGAGAGAGAGAGAGAGAGAGACAGACAGACAGACAGACAGACAGACAGACAGAGTGAGAGAGGACAAGATGAGAGACAGAGACAGAGAGAGAGAGAGAGAGAGAGAGAGACAGACAGACAGAGTGAGAGAGAGGACAAGATGAGAGACAGATACAGAGAGAGAGAGAGAGAGAGAGAGAGAGAGAGAGAGAGAGAGAGAGAGAGAGAGTTAATTATGCAAAAAAAAACACCAGAAACTTTTGTTAAATTAGTTGCCTGTCATGGGATAATTTGCTGAACAAGAGGAGCCCCTCTCTCTCTCCGCCTCTCAAATGAATCTGCCTGCTGCTGCCGGTGTCAACAATCGCTTCGCGGAGTGTCTGCCCGGCGACACGAGATGAATGAGGTTGGCTGCTTGCCGCCGCAAATCATGTTCAAACCCGCCCTAACTATTTGGCTACAACTCAAGTTTTCAAAGAGTCGCTAATTGTTTGTGTTTCTTCTTCCATTCCATTTTCTGTCGTCGGTTGTTTTTCGTAGCGCGCGCGCGCGTGTGTATGTGAGCGCGCGTGCGTGTGTGCGTTTGTGTGTGTGTGTGTGTGTGTGCGTGCGTGCGTGCGTGCGTGCGTGCGTGCGTCCGTGCGTGCGTGTGTGTGTGTGTGGGTGTGTGTGTGTGTGTGTGTGTGTGTGCGTGCGTGCGTGTGTGTGTGTATGTGTGTGTGCGTGCGTGCGTGCGTGCGTGCGTGTGTGCCTCTGTGTGTGTATGTGTGTGTGTGTGTGTGTGTGTGTGTGTGTGTGTGTGTGTGTGTGTGTCTCTGTGTCTGTGTGTTTACGCGCACGAGCGTTGTTTTGTTTTGTTTTTCAAATCTATATTTAATGAGGAATTCACGGTATCTATGGAACGAAGAGCTACGTCATGAGACCAACATCCGACAAGGGTCTGTCTGTCTGTCTGTCTGTCTGTCTGTCTTTTGTGTTGCTGCTGTTGCTGCTGCTGCTGTTGTGTTACTTTTTTTTTTAAACTTTGCCATCACAGCAGAATTCTCTGTTTTGAACTCTGGATCGCTCTCTACTGGTACTGGTAATCGCCACAGTAGGGCGGGACCAATACATTCTTTCTGCATATACCATATTCTGTTGTTTGTCTATCAAACAAGACTCCCCTTACAGAATTTCCACGGGGACCATTTCTTGCTTGTCGTGGGTTCTTTACCGTGCTACGTGCACGCTGCACTGGGGACCTCAATTCCATTGTCTCCCTTGACGGACTAGCGTTCAGACTGCCTAAAGCTGCGATAGAAAGGGGGCAGAATAAACCCCACCCCATACGTGACCAGAACCACGAACTGTATGAGGCGAAGTTGCTATGGAAACAGGACAAAATAACCCCGCCCATACAAGACCAGAACCACGATCTGCCTAAAATTGCTATGGAAATGGGACAAAAATAAACCCGTCCCATACGAGACCAGAACCACGAACTGCCTAAAATTGCTATGGAAATGGGGACAAAATAAACCCGCCTCATACGAGACCAGAACCCACGAACTGCCTAAAGTTGCAATGGAAACAGGACAAAATAAACCCGTCCATAGAAGACCAGAACCACAAACTGCCTAAAGCTGCTATGGAAATGGGACAGAATAAACCGCCCCATACAAGAACAGAACCACGAACTGCCAAAAGTTGCTATGGAAACAGGACAAAATAAAACCCACCCCATACAAGACCAGAACCACGAACTGCCTTAAGTTGCTATGGAAATGGGACAAAATAAACCCGCCCCATACGAGACAAGAATCACGAACCCGACATGACGCTTCCTATGTGAAAGCGTTTACGCCAAGAAGAAAATTGTTTCCGGTAACACGGCCAAGAAACGGAAGGGAGGTTCGTCTCATTTTTTTCCTCCTTTCCCCTAGGGTTGGTTGTCTCAGGCATGTGTAACACGACACCGCAAGAAAAAAACACCCACCGCAGAGAGGCCCGTACAACATACATCAATAAACGTTTTTTAAAAACTGTTTTTCGTTGTTGTGTTGTAGTTGTTTAGGAAAGTTAACCACACAATACCTGCCTACACCAAAATACCTAACATTCGAGGTATTCGTCCCGTCGCACTGCTCAGATAACTGCTAACATAAAGAGTGCTTTCTCATGATAGAATCTGAACCTGAGTTCGTCGGTCGTCTGCTAGGTCTAACCTCAAACTCAATTTCTCTCTCTCTCTCTCTCTCTCTCTCTCTCTCTCTCTCTCTCTCTCTCTCTCTCTCTCTCTCTCTCTCTCTCTCTGTGTGTGTGTGTGTGTGTGTGTGTGTGTGTGTGTGTGTGTGTGTGTGTGTAGAAAAAGAAATGTCTAGAGTCGGCGACAAAAATTTACGGTCCGTCTGGTGACCGAAAATAGATTTTTTTTCCCCAGTGTTTGGGGGGTGGGTGGGGGAGCTGAGAGAGAGAGAGAGAGAGAGAGAGAGAGAGAGAGAGAGAGAGAGAGAGAGAGAGAGAGACAGACAGACAGACAGACAGAGATAGAGACAGAGACAGAGAGAGAGAGAGGAGGGGGGGGGGCATCCGAACACACAGACAAATGCACAAGCCTAATAAAAGCTCACTGATTCACAGGCACAGTTGTCGCCACCAATAAAAGTAATCACACCCGGTAAATCTCACCGAGTGCTGAAAGAACTGAACTGAACGTTTGCTGGCAAAGCGACAGACGAGGCTAGCATGCCACAGACTTAAAAAGAAGGAAAATCAGAAATAGCTTTTGCGGTTTATTACCAACGCGTACGTAGCCTATCCAATCTCCCACGTCTCTGGCCTTCTCTCTACCCTCTCTGCCTTCTCTCTCCCTCTCCACTACCTCCCTCCTTCCCCCACGAACCTCTCTCTCCTCTCTATCCCTCATCTCTCTCTCTCTTCTCTCTCTCTCCCTCTCGCTCGCTCTCTCTCTCTCTCCTCTCTCTCTCTCTCCCTCTGTGTTCTTGTTCAGTAGAATAGTGTATTACAGGGCAAGACTAGATGAATACTGCGGAAGCATATTCTTCTCCCACTCTCATACATAAAAACACAATTCTCTCTCTCTCTCTCTCTCCTCTCTCTCTCTCTCTCTCATGAATACTGCAGATGCATATTCTTCTACCACGCTCATACATAAAACACAATTCTCTCTCTCTGTCTCTGTCTCTGTCTCTGTCTCTCTCTCTCTCTCTCTCTCTCTCACACACACACACACACACACACACACACACACACATATACACACACGCACGCACGTACGCACGCACACGCATGGCACACACACCACACACACACACACACACACACCACACACACACACACACACACACAGGGGGGGGGGGGGGGGGGAGAGACGCGTGCACGCACGTACACTTGTCCACGAGAACCGAGTCCTACTTTATTTGTTCCAAAAAGACACGTTAAGTAAAGAGCCTATGGGAGGGAGGATAAGAGAGCGTGTGGATAGCTGACTGACAAGAGAGAGAGAGAGAGAGAGAGAGAGAGAGAGAGAGAGAGAGAGAGGAGAGATAGGGAGAGAGAGAGAGAGAGGAGAGAGAGAGAGAGAGAGGAGGAGAGAGAGGGGAGAGATAGAGAGAGAGACAGACAGACAG
>JADBJO010000011.1:1165812-1175812 GCA_016801955.1 Conus betulinus
GACGAAATGTAATCCTAGAGAGAAACTGAAAAAAACAAACAAAAAAATTGAGAGGCACTTGTCAATACGACCCACGCGTGTGAATAAACACCACGGAAATATGAAGGGCAAAGGGACAAGCGGGAAGGGACAGAAGCATGAAGAGCCATGTCGATGATGTTTGCGTAAACAAAGAACAATGTAGCCAAACCATCTCCGTACAGAATAAACTTCCCACCGACAACCTCAGCCACCCCCCCCCCCCCCCCCCCCCCCCCCTCATATCCTACCCCTCTTTCACGTAAGCTAGCCGTCTCTTCTATTCCTGTCCAGCGACCAACCAACATCAGTTGATGAAAGAAGCGGGGTCTTTTTTTTTAAAGGGATGTGGAGAGCAGAAAGTGATTTTCAAAACAGTTAAAAAAAAAAAAAAAAAGGCGACTGACATGCTCACGCCTTCTATCCAGACTTATCTGCGATAATTGCAGCGGTACACAGCTGACCGAAGCAGATCACACCTCCAGACAAGAAAGAATATGTAGCAATCGACACAAAATTGAATTAGTAGGGACTCGTTTATTTTGATGACGGCGAACTTCAGTTCCTTCGATTCTGTGAACAAACGTGTTCCAGGCACACACACACACACACACACACACACACACACACACACACACACACACACACACACACACACACTTATCAGGTGAACATTGCGCCTGTCTTCCCATTGGACACAGAATTACCTTTTCTCAGTTTATGGGTCAGGATCATTATGCAATTTTTGCTTGCGTCATCCGGTAAACAAACGTGACATCACACGTCAGACACGCAGATCTGAATCGATTGACGACGATAACAGTAAGGTGTAGCACAATGCAGTAGTCCTCCCAACGACGTCACGTCAGTTCTTTGCTCTGTCCAGTTGCCAAAGATGGACATTACGTAGCTGTGTTGTTTTTGTTTTTGTTTTTTTCCTCTTGAAAAAGGCCACGTGGCCGAAAATTTGAAGAGTGGAATTGTGATCTTGTGTATCAAAATGGTTTGCATTACATGAGCACCGTTCCACAAGCATGTTTTGGCGTTCTCTCTCTCTCTCTCTCTCTCTCTCTCTCTCTCTCTCTCTCTCTCTCTCTCTCTCTCTCTCTCTCTCTCTCTTATTGAACTGTTCAACTGACTGATGTGACAAAACAGACCTGCTCCGGGGAAAAAAAAAAATCAGTAAAAGACAACGCATGTCTTTCCGCTGCAAACAGAGTTATCTTTTCTCAGTTTAATGGCCAAACAAATAGAAGTAGAAGGTAAAATATGTAATCTGATGTGCACGCCAGGATAATGATCGGGATATCGACTGTGTGCATTACAGGTGCACTGTTTTTACACCATTTTTTTTGAAATTTTCTCTCTCTGCTTGAATCGCTAACTTGATCTGACTCTGAGGGCAAAATTGCTTTGGGCGCGCCCACAAGCCACATCTGTCCAATGAAAACGGCGGGGTCAGTTTTCTGAACGCCGAACTGTCACTCATCATTATTATCTCCCGTGCAGATAACCGTACATCGTGCACGATAAGTTCCGGGATGTGCTAGCGGTAAAGTAGTAACAACGCAGATTAATACATAGAAATGGTCTTGATTCTGTGTATTAAAAAAAAAAAAAAAAAGTGAAACATAAGACTTTGGTCTTCAGTTGTAATAATAAAAAAAAATACTTTGTTCAATGCTAGATTAAAAAAAAAAAAAATAGTTCTAGGATTGTGACTAAGATTTTGGAAATGTGCATGAACTGTAGACCCGTTGTGTTCCTACGCTATTGTTGGGGCACAGGGATTTGTGTGTGAAAAGCATCGCAGACGAAAGAAAAAAAAAAAGAAGACCATATCGATTGTGCTTGCACATAAAGTAAACAAAACTTTGGAGCAGTTTCCAAGTCAGGTGCAGTAAGTCCCTAAGGGCTGAACTTTGCTGTGAATTTTTGTTTTACTGAGGGCTGGTGTTCTGAAAGATGTTACTTGCAGCTTTGAGTGTAGCAAAATAAAAGCGTTTGGGGCCTAATTCGTAGCTTGGACTCCGACCAGTATTCGCCCAGCTTCTTATTCACCGGAGCATTTTTACTCCTCTCACCATCCCATGCTCACTGCCTTCCCCTTCACTGCTCTCCAACCTCTGCCCTCCTCTCTTTCTTTATTCCTCCTAGCATGGTAAAAAAAAAAAAAAGAAAAAGAAAAAGAATGGCAGCAGCACCTAAACTGACTGCAACGACCTTGACACGAACTGTCAAAACCACTACCACATGTAGCAGGAGAAACTGATTCCAAAGCATTCGAGCCAGATTTTCGTTTCTCCCCCTTCTCTTTCCTCCTCTTTCCTCTGAATGATCTTCCACAACCACCACCACCCCCACCCCGACCCACCCCACCCAACACACATCCTCCTCTCCCCCATTATCCGCCGTTCACGCGCACAGCACTCTCATAATACTCTTCTTCCTCTTCTTCTCTCTCTTCTTCTTCCCCCTCCTCTCTCTTTTAAATCTCTCCTAACTCACCCACGCTAGAACCCATCTTCGTTCTATAACTGCCATCCTCATACTGTTTATTATCAGTATCTCTGACAGAAATCTCGCATTATAACTGCGACATATTCTACATGCGCGTCATCATTCTCTTGTCACATCTTGCTGTAACGTACCTGATCTGACGTCCTTCCTTGTTTGAGGTATCCAATTCGGATTTTCCCACGATTTGTGCCATTTCTGTATCACTATGCCAAAAACGTAAAATCTACAATTCATTTCTGTTTTTCAAAGATCTGCATATATTAAGACAATTTAAACTTTTTGAATTACATATTTCATATACCTTACTTTGCTTGATTCATCATGAAACATAACCTCGGTTTGTATTGTTAGTTATAATTGGCAAGATGCATCAGCATGAAGCCTCGGTTGTGTTTCTGTACTAAGCACTTTAATACTACTGTACCACTGCCTTGTGTAGAAATTACTTAAACTGTTCAAACCTTAATAATATAAATATTATTTGTGTATATATTTGCTCATCACATCAATCAACATGTCTTTTTGCCAGTATATAAAGCAACAATTTTAAGTGATCAATATTTCTCAGAGAACTGCCATTAGAATCACTGAAAACATTGCAGAAAATCACTGTATTTGAAAAATGCTGGATCATTACTCCCATCAATAAGTTCCTTTAGTGTATAAAGCAACTGATCAACATTTCTCAGAAAACTGCAAACTGAAGCTTTGAAAACATTGCATCAAATTTACGACAGTAACGGTTCTGTGACAACATAATGCTTGTGATGTCTGGAAAGGACTGAATAATCTCTACCATCTCTGCATTTTGGATTACGCTAATGCTTGCAACTGCTGAAAACCGCTAACCTTTTAGTTCAACACACACACACACACACACACACACACACACACACACACACACACACACACACACAGAGAGAGAGGAGAGAGAGAGAGAGAGAGAGAGAGAGAGAGAGAGAGAGAGAGAGAGAGAGAGAGAGAGAGAGAGAACCGAAACTAAATAATTGTTCAGACTGAGTTTGCATTTGAGTCAGAAAGTCCAAACTAATCAATCTCGAAGAGTATAAAACATCATTTTTACTCCATAAATGACTTTGAAGATAGAAATACTGATTAAAAGATGCTGTCCCTGATAAAACCCTATAACCAAACATGTAGGGGATATTTCAAATCCACCTGCAACTTGACATAATTTTAAGAAAAAAAATGGGGAAACTGGAAAGCAGCTGAGTTGGATAAGATCATCCAGTAATCAACAAATACATATATCAGTCTTCCCCCTTTCATTTCAGCTAAATATTTAAAGACACAGTTATCATACCACCACTTAATGAAGAAAATACTGACATGCATGTCCGACAACTACTGAGCAACAACACGTGTGAGTTGTGTTGGTAAGCTGTCAATTTTCTCAAGTTCGCTGAGAAGATTGGGTATCTTTTAAGGAAGTAAGTTGGGTTTTTATACGTATAAAATCTACCCCGAACCGCAGTTTTGTTTTTTAAAGCTACAGTGCACATACATAATCTGAGAAACCAGAAACTGGTTTGCACTGAAGATGAAAGCGTTTGATTCTGTCCAGAGGCAAGTACTGCTGCGAAAAATGATAAAGGACTGTATTGCCGCTAAGAGATTCTAAGTCTAATTAAGTACACCTTGCATATTTCTTGAACGTAAAAACACAAAACGAGTTTTTGGGCATTTCTGGAGCGTCCTACAAGGATGAAATCTTCGACCTCTACTCTTTTTTCCAGAACAGAAGGAACTTGACATTTTGTAACATTTTCTGCGAAATTTCAGTTAATCCAAAGAATTCCAAAGTTGACCATTTTCGTGTGAGGGGAAAATTCCACGGGGTGTATCAATATTTAATGATCGAAAATTACGTAAAACCTGTTACACGGACTTATGTACGTATAATGATACTAGTCTATTATCACAGACAGCTTGAAAAAAAAAAAAAAAAAAAAAAAAAAAAAAAAAATTGCTGGTGTTCTCTTTCCTTTCCTGACAACGGCAATATTTTCATTAAACTGCGTGAAATTTGGGTGTACAAAATTATCCTGAGAGGAATTCTAACTACAGTTTTTCTTAAAAAAAATATGTTAAATAAAAATGCATGTCATATGGGAAAATCTTGACGTGTGATTCAGTAATGGAATTTCAGTACAGGTAAAGCAAAGAGTACTGAAGCTCTTGATTGATTGAGTTAACACCTAAAGAAAATCACTGCAGTTTAATCCATGGCGTATAAGAGCTTTCACTGTCACAGATAGAGTGGTGCCGTCCGTACCCATCCCTACTACTCCTTCTTCAAAAAAACTCCCAACCCTTGCCCACCCACATACCTCCATCTGACCGCCCTCCCATCCCCCTGCCGCCCGTTTTTCCCCCCCTCTCTCTCTCTCTCTCTCTCTCTCTCTCTCTTTTTTTTTTTTGCTTTGACGTAATACATAGACCACACACATGTGCAGTACATCCGAAAGTCGCTGAAGCAGAATGTTTGTGCCCTCGGCCGTGTGAACAGTTAGGCCACGAGTTCCTTTGGCCGTTTCTGGTGGAGGCCTAACAGCTACCTCAATCGGTTAATGAGCAAATAATAATATATACCTGTTGCACCTCAGTAGATCAGTGATTCTCTGACTACGTAAACAAAATGAATAAATGATTAAATTATAAATTAACGAACAGAAAAGGAACGCATCAGGCGCCTACTCGAACCAAAGAAAGGCATTTACAAACTGCATGAATGAATGAATGAATGAATGAATGAATGAATGAATGAATGAATGAATGAATGAATGAGTCACTACACTAATAAGATCACTCCAGCTGTATAAGAGAACATAACTTAATAATGAATTAAAGCACGGTATAGAATGGATACGAGCGAATGCATATACAGAAGCAAGTTACATTTAATTAGGCTAAGTGTGTAAGACGCGGCTCTCTCTCTCTCTCTCTCTCTCTCTGTGTGTGTGTGTGTGTGTGTGTGTGTGTGTGTGTGTGTGTGTGTGTGTGTGTGTGTGTGTGTGTGTGTGTGTGCATGCGAGTAATGTGCGCACGCGCGTCCGTGCATGTTGTTGTGTGTAAGAGAGAGAGAGAGAGAGAGAGAGATAGAGAGAGAGATGATTAAAAAAACGCGGCGCGCGCGCGCGCGCGCGTGTGTGTGTGTGTGTGTGTGTGTGTGTGTGTGTGTGTGTGTGTGTGTGTGTGTGTGTGTGTGTGTATATATCTGTGTGTGTGTGTGTGTGTGTGTGTGTGTGTGTGTGTGTGTGTGTGTGTGTGTGTGTGTGTGTGTGTGTGTGTGTGGTGTGCGTGCGTGCGTGCGTGCGTGCGTGTGTGTGTGTGTGTGGTTTGTGTGTGTGACACCCCTTCTTAAATCTTTTCATCTTAGTTATTAATTCATTTCTCCATAAGTTGTAATTCCTGCACAGAGTGGTTTCGAAACTTAGCAGATGTGGTGTAGCGTATACGGACCAGTCCGCGCACTCAGTGACACCTCCTTGATGAAACTGAAACTGATCTCTCTCTCTCTCTCTCTCTCTCTCTCTCTCTCTCTCTCTCTCTCTCTCTCTCTCTCTCTCTCTCTCTCTCTCTCTCTCTCTCTCTCTCTCTCTCTCTCTCTCTCTCTCTCTCTCTCTCTCTCTCGCCTCAACTGTTTTCTGTGTAACTGCATCAGCATTCCAGTGCTGGCATCCTACACCGCCGCCACACATTTTTCTACTACGCTCTCTTCTCTCTGCTCAAACTGCAGAGAGTGACGGGCGTTGACCTCTTTTCACGAATACTATCAGAGCAGCAGAGTAAACCAAAGCGACAATGGCAAGTAAACAATACAAGGATAACGAAACAGAACCGGTATTACAACACTGAAAAAAGGAAAACTGGCATTACGTAGTCTGACAAGAAAGTCTGCTATTTTAAAGAATGGCACGGAACCTGCATTGCAAACGCTGACGATGAATAAATGAAAATCAAGAAACTAAAAACGGCAATCAGCCATTACAAAGCCAATGAAGTATATAGAACATTTCAAAGACGGACATAGATGAATTGGGATTACAATCTGACTCTAACAATGAATAAATGCATTCCAAACACTGACGAAGTCAAACTAAGTTGTACGAAAACGAGCTAAGGTAAGCTTTCATCACAAAGACAAACTCAAACTAGTGTTGCAAATACTGACAAAAACTAACATTACAAACACAGACAAAGCATTAATGACATCACGAAGAAAGACAAACTGGCATCGCAAAGACTGACAAAGGAAAACTTGCACTACAAAGACTGAAAGAAAATAAAGTGATAGTAAAATGACAGAGAAAGTGAAAACTGAAAATTAAAAAGTCTGACAATGTCAAATGGCAT
This sequence comes from Conus betulinus, assembly GCA_016801955.1. Taxonomy (NCBI): domain Eukaryota; kingdom Metazoa; phylum Mollusca; class Gastropoda; order Neogastropoda; family Conidae; genus Conus; species Conus betulinus. The sequence continues at coordinate 1,172,728 of JADBJO010000011.1, forward strand.
TACAGAGACTGACAAAAAATGGAATTTCAAACACTGACAAAGGCAGGCCGATATTACAAAGACAGGCAGAGGTAAACTGACATTACAAAGACTGACAAATGTAAACTAACATGACAAACTGACAAAGTGTAGATGACATTACTAAGATAGACAAAGTAAACTGGCATTACAAAGACTGACAAAACCAAACTGATATTAGGAAGACTACATGGCTAACTATGGCAAAATGACATCTGCAAGACAAAGTCAAACTAATATTGCAAAAAAAAAAAAAAAATACTGACGTTGAAAAGACAAAGTCTATGTATCATTACAAAGACAGACAAATGCCATTCGACATCACAGAGACAAAGTACAACTGACATAACAAAGACTGACAAAGGCAAACTGGCACGGCTCCCAAACCAGATGTGTGTAAACACAGACGTTAGCTTCACTCACAGGATACCAAGGAAAAACAAATACGAAAACACAGAAATCAGGTGCAATAGAGAAAAAGGAGATAGAGATGTGTGTCTGAGAGAGAGAGACAGACAGACAGACAGAGACAGACAGACAGACAGACAGAGAGACAGACAGAGACAGAGAGACAGAGACAGAGAGAGAGAGAGAGAGAGAGACAGAGAGAGAGAGAGAGAGAGGATGGGAGAGAGAGGAGAGAGAGAGAGACAGACAGACAGACAGAGAGGAGACGGAGAAGAGAGGAGAGAGAGAGAGAGAGAGAGAGAGGGGGGGGGGGGCATACAGACAGAGAATGACAGAGACAGAGGGTGAGACGTCTAAGACAGAGAGAGAGAGAGAGAGAGAGGGGGGGGGGGAGAGGGGAGGTAGAGAGAGAGAGAAAGAGAGAGAGAGAGAACGTTTTGGGAGACAGATGGAGGAAGGCGGTTGAAAACAAAATAGGAAAAAGGCATTAGGTGCAACAAAGACAGGTAAATGCGCAAATGAGAGAGAGAGACAGACAGACAGACAAGACAGACAGACAGGCAGACAGAGGCGAACAGAGACAGACAGACAGATACAGAGAGACATTTTAATCGTAAAGAGAAGGATATTCGTAATGAATGAAAGATAGAAAAGCTGTCTAAAGACAATCAATAAAGAAAAAGTCTATAAAACAAAACACCGCATGTAAAACAACTTCAATCCCAATGCCACTTAACTGGTGAAAACGAATGAAATGACAGAAAAAAACCAGACTGAGCATTGCAAAATACAAAAGCTGTAGCACAAAAGATTTAACAAAAACAACAACAACAACAACAACAACAACAAAAGACGTAGGCCTACAAAATGAAAGAGGAAGAATAATTACAAATAAATTAAACACTTCCAGCTTTTATATTCGCCTAGCAAATCAGAGAAGGGTTATCACAAACACAGACCCAGTTTAACTCTGGCATAAGCATTAATGGTGAAAGAAAAGCTGACAGCCACGTGGCAGAAAACTGGGAGCATATATTCACCGCTAATGTGACATAAGTAAGACATATGGCGATTACAAACTCTCTCTCTCTCTCTCTCTCTCTCTCTCTCTCTCTCTCTCTCTCTCCTCTTTTCTCCTTTTTCTTCTTTCTCTCTCTCTCTCTCTCTCCTCTCTCTCTCTCTCTCTCTTCTGTGTGTGTGTGTGTGTGTGTGTGTGTGTGTGTGTGTGTGTGTGTGTGTGTGTGTGTGTGTGTGCAGTTATCTATACGCTTCATCTCCTTGCATTTCTTGTCAGTTTGTTTGTTGTCTGTTTTTTGTAATCCGTGGACTAGTCATGCAGAACTATGTGCTTGACGTGCTTGCTTATTTTAAAATTCGTCTGACGATTTGTCCAGTTCTAGTCGTTTACATACGTACCTACGTACTTACTTACTTACTTTAATGACTGACTGATGTACGTGCACTATCTTTGTCCGCTTTTTTTTTAATAAGTGTCCATTTTGCTCATATATTTTTTTTGGTTGTGTCTAATTGTTCCTTACCTTTCATGCGTTTAGTGGCTCATTCATTGATCTATTCACTGTTCTTTAATTATTCATTTATTACAATGGTCAGTTCGTGCGCGTGTTCTTTTAATCATTCATTAATTCAGTCAGTCACGTGCTGTTTCAGTGTTTATTATGACATTTACCAAGCAGCAGTTCTATCGCATCTCACTTCCTGGTGTGGGAATCGCCTGTACTGAGGCAGTTAAAATATGGAATACAATCACTAGTAGCGCCCTGCGCGCGCGCGCACACACACACACACACACACACACACACACACACACACACACACACACACACACACACACAAAAAGACCCCCTCCTCTCCACCATCCTCCTTTTCTACCTTTTTTTTCCCTTTCACATCTCTCTCATCCTTGATCCTCAGGGAGAAAAACAGACTGGTGTCAGCCGCAGCATGACAACATGTGAACCCGAAGGTCGCACAACCACAGCAACCGACAGACATCAGGTTCAAACAGCTCAAGCTGAAAGATAATTAAGTTGATGAACCAGACAGGTGCCTCTAGCTACCGTTTCCGCTGCGCTGGCACCTGAAGAAACTGCCACAGTTTAAAACAGGGACGTCAGAAGAGGGAAAGAGTGAGAGACAAAAAAAAAAAAAAAAAAAAAAAAAAAGAGAGAGAGAGAGAGAGAGAGAGAGAGAGAGAGAGAAGGCAGAGTGAGGGTGAGGGTGAAGAGAGAGGGATGGGTAAAGGAAGGTACGAAATGAAACGTAGGAGGGACTGGTAATAACTGATTTTCAAATCTTGATTTATCCATTTTCATCTACATGATAAGACCTATTCTCTCCAGATATCAAATACCACTTTTTTATGATTAGATGTCGCTGATACAACCGTTGTGTACAAGCGTTCAGAAATTTACAGACGACCAGAACAGGAAAAGATTCCCCCTAATCTTTAAAATACAACAATGATCGTGTTGGAATCAAATATTAGCCTAATATCAATATTTTCACGAATTCTTTCACTGACAAAACGCTTTAAATTCCCGGCTCCCCTTCTGGTGATTATATGTATATGGATTCGTTTGGCCTTTGACCGCTTCTGTCATCTTTATCATCGTTGTTGCTATGTTCAGTACGGCCC
>JADBJO010000011.1:1200812-1208312 GCA_016801955.1 Conus betulinus
TGTAGAGTCTACTTTTCATGTCTACTCCAAAATCCACCTTTGCGAAAAACAATCCTCTTCGTTTTGTCTTCACTGATTTTTAGAAACAAGCCTTTGCAAGCATTATCAAAGATATCCATCCTATTTTGAAGACTTCTGGCTGTCTGACAAAAGAACAATATCATCAGCAAAATGTGCCAGAGGGATTAATTCAACAATTCCAGGTAGCAACTGAATGCCATGCATGCCATTTCATTAAATCTTTGAAAGAAAAATGTAATTTCGTTCGGGGAAAATCGAAAAAGAGCACAGGACCTAGTGTGTAACCCTGCCTTAAACCAACTGAAAAATAAGAATAATCAGTTTGAATCGGTTAGTGTACCTTCAATTCTGACACGAGATGATGATAAAACTTTGATCAAGTCATGACATAATTCCTAAACTTTCCATGCACATCACGATTCATTGATATGTTAATATAGGCTCACGTTGAGTCACAGGCTTTCTTCAAATTTACAAAGCAGGCAGAACGCTCCCCTCCACTTATCTAACAATATTTATTTACAATAGTCTTTAAGGTACATACATGTTGTATATCCTCTCATGAAGCCGGCCCGAGGCTTCGTGAACTCGTCATGAGTTGGAACTCGTTTAAAAAAATATATACAACTTATATTTGACGTAGCTGCGACGAATTTTTTTATTATGCTCAATAAGGAAATGATTTTTTTTTTCATCTGTCAGTTCGAGTCCCATCGCTTTTTTAAAAAACAGTATCAAAGACAGTGTCAAATAGTTTTGTCATGGAAGCGACTGACACTAATCCCCAGATTGTTTCAATATTTCAGGCATTATTCCACTAACGGTGCACACTTTACCCTTTTTCAGCTTAAGAATTGGTTCGATCACGTTATTTCCAATGCAATTTTTTTTTATATCATACGACTTGCCTTTGCTTTTTTTTTTTTTTTTTTCCTTTGATTAATTTGTCGTTGAAATGGCGCCGAAAAAGAGAAACTATTGATCTTTAGTTATGTTTGAACATACATTGATATTAGTCCCATCAGATTCTTTTCTAACATATTCCCCAAAACATCTGCTGTCCTTGACATAGGAAGCAAACTGTTTGGACTTGTCACGCTCAAAACAGTCTTTTCCTCTTACTTAGTTTTGTATTTTTTACTATGATCAACTTCGGTGTTCAGCTTGTTTCTTTCGTTTGAAGATCGTTAGTGACCATAGAGCTTTAAACTTGAATCTGTTCCACTCTCTGTCAAACCAAGAAGCAGTCCTAGTGGTCACTGGTTTGTTAATGTGTTTTTTCTTTACGTACGTTCACTCGAACGTAACTGGGCTTATTAAACCAAATCAGTATAATGTTCTTGAAAGTGGCTCTTGAAATGCTTCAGAAGAGAGAGAGAGAGAGAGAGAGAGAGAGAGAGAGAGAGAGAGAGAGAGAGAGAGAGAGAGAGAGAGACATTCTTTTTGTTTTTCTCTTTCGTTTCTTCTGTGTTTCATTCTTTTTCTTTTTTTCTCTCTCTGTTCTTTCTTCTACCACTCTTGTTTTTTTCTGTTCTTTTTGTCACTCGTTTATGATAAGTTATCAAGCACATTAAATCAAAGAACGTTAACTCAAGACTAAAAACATGGAGATGAATAAAGACTATATATGTGTGTGTATAAGCCAGCGCGCATGCTCTCGGGATTGCCTTTGCTTTTACATCGGTCATACGCATGCATACAGTCGCACGTGAATAACAAATGGCCAGAAGAAAGCTAGAAAAAAGAAAATGAATGAATGAATCATCAATCAATCAATCAGTCAATCGATCGATCAATTTAAAAATTATTGGACAGAATTCACAGGGGAGCCTGCAAGTTGTCCTACACCGGATTTATGACCTTCGCCTGACCGGCGATTGTTATTCTTCCCACCCTCCCTTTCGCTTCCTTCTTTTCAACCTTCCTTCCTTCACATTTTGTTACTTTCCTCCTTTCTTCCTTTGTCTCTTTATTGCTTCCTCTATTCTTCTCTGGCTGCTGCCTTTCCTTTATTTCTTTCCTTCATTTTTTACTTCTCTCTACCCGTCTCTTTGTTGCCATTTTTCCCTTATCGTTCCTTCATTTACTTGTTCGTATTTGCATGCTTTCATCTTTTTTTTTTTTTTCTCGATATGTTTTGTTCCTTCTGTATGTTTGGCTTTTTTTCTGTCTGTTTTTACTTGTTTTTTTTTTTTTTCTTTTCTTTCTTTTCTTTCTTTCTACCCCCCCCCCCCCCCCCCCCCCCCCCGTCTTCCTCATTTCCTTTTCCCCATCATGTGTTTCTTCTTTTTTCTTTTTTTTTTTTTTTTTTTTTTTTTTTTTTCTTTCTTTCTTTCTCTTCTTCTTCTTCTTGTTCTCTTTCGTCGTCGTTGTCTTCTTCTTCTCTTCTTCTTCTCTTCTGTCCGTCTGTCTGTTGCTTGTCTCTGTCCGTCTGTCTGTCTGTCTGCTTGCCTGTCTGTCTGTCTTTTTCGACCTGGTCATGTATGTGTGTCTCGCTTGTTTCTGTGTCTCTTTATCTCTGTTTCTCTCCCCCCCCCCCCCCCCCCCCCCCCCCTTTCCTCCCTCCGTCGCCCCCCCCCCTCCCTCTCTCTCTCTCTCTCTCACTCACACACACACACACACACACACACACACACACACACACACACACACACACACACACACACACACACACACACACTACCACAAACACACACACACTTGCATGGCTGCCTGTCTGATGGTCAGTCTGTCTGCCCTGTCTGTCTTCTCCTCCCTCCTTTCCGTTTGATAGACGTATGTGATCAGGGTAGCTAACCTGATACATCCGAAGCAGATCTTAATTTTCTTTTTTCTTTTTTTATTTATTTATTTATTTTTATTATTTTATTTTTTTGCTCTGGATGAACATGCACACCGGAGGACGTGAACTCTTCTTCGTAGGTCTCTGAGTTAACCCTTTGGAACCTAATCCTCAAAGATCCCTCACAGTCAGGCGAGCTGCGGACGGCTTTGCTGGTTGTTCGGACAACTGATTGGCTGCAAATTTTTCTCTGTCTTGGAACGACATCACAAATGTTTGTTTTTCTTTAAAACAGTTTTACGTCTAACTGTACGTGGACACTGGTTTAAAAGTCGTTTCGTAGCTTAATGGCCTTGGTAGCACCGAACTGTTCGAGGCTCATCGTGTCTTGGGCATGGAATTATTGATCACGGCACCTATCCCCTATCACACCCCAGTCAAACCCACCACCACCACCACCACCACCACCACCACCACCTCAACTGCCTTCCTGAACAGAATCAGTTCCCATTTTACTGCTGGGTGGACAGAGATGATGTTTAAACCGTAAGAATCGTATCCCACGTGACATTAAATTGCAGGCTAGCTGACATGAGCGCTTGGCTGACATTATTTCTGGGCTACATTCACCTACAACAAAGTCGCATGCAAATCTAGGGATCCAACTATGCGCTTTTTAAGAAACAAAATCTTTGGATTGTGGCGACAAATACAACACAATTCAGGTACAGACGTTTCAACAGGAACGGAAAGGGTTAAGAATGATGTTGTTCAGAGTCCGTGCTTCAAATAAGATATAGTTCCACGCTGCGTGTCCGTGATTCGCTCTCTGACACAGGAGCCGTCTGCTGAAGCCTGCGCCCTTTACACAGAAAAAAATATCAGTTCATCTGTCAAGTGGACAAAAGGAACACCTCACTACAGCGACAGATTCTTTCGTGGAGACAATCGGCAAAAGGTTAATGGGTCTGGTTTGCCTTTTGAAGATGTTTGTTGTTTCATTTGTCCATTTATTTGTTTGCTTGTTTGCTTTGTTATATTTTAATACATTTCGGCTCTGAGTGTATTTTCACGCGATTTCCTCTTATTTTACACGGGATCGTTTCGTTTTCATGTTTATTTATTTATTGTATTTTATCATATGGATAATGTGCGTTGTTCAGTTGTTTTGTTGCTTTTTTTTCCCCCCGATCAGTTTACTTCATAGCATTGATTCGTATAATATCTTAATTCTCTTTGTTTTCTGTTCTTCATTTATTTTATCTGATTGTAAATCTACACTAATCTGATGTACTATACTTTTCTGTCGGCAGCTCATTAAAGACAGACATGTCACATAACTAGACTCCACGTGAAATGATACACGGTTCGTCTCTCTCTCTCTCCTCTCTCTCTCTCTCTCTCTCTCTCTCTCTCTCTCTCTCTCTCTCTCTCTCTCTCTCTCTCTCAACAAAAGGCGCTCATTTATGCTATGCAATGGTTGATTTGCTAACAAGTAAATTGAAATATGATTCGAGAGCTAAAACGACTAGAAAAAGAAATTGGTCGCGCAGTAGATTTTCGCTCTTTCGTTGAAAACAGAAGATGGTATTTCAGCACATTCCGAAACGGTTCCGTGCCGCTCATTCCGGCTCCTCGTTCAAAACCACAGCCTGGCTTGTCCCGCCACAGCTCCGGCATCAGCAATCTACACGGAGCAGTCAGTGTCAAATCGTCAAGAGGCAACCCACCAGAGGAGACACTGCACTGCTGCCGAGTCACTTCGGTGGTCTTCAGTGCTGACTGTGCTGATCCATCATACGCACACTAAGCTCCCTTTTGGCGGCTGTGATTGTTTAGTCTCGGAGCCAGCGTGAGTGAGCTCTCCCTCCGGAAGTCCAACGACAGTCCTAATGAATTTGAAGTGACCCTGACAGAACCTCGCCTCAGACATGGAGTAGAAGAAATCACTTCCAAGGCCACCATGAAGGGCATGAAGGGACACATAATTTGAGACATCATTTTTTTTCATGCTGATCAGTAGGAATGAGGACGATGAGGATGATGCTACGGATTTCCATTCTGGTCTGAGAATACATGACAGGGCTGTAATTTACGCTTACTTTCCTAATATTTTCCAACGTCAACCAGGCCCGGAGATATAGGCACATGCAGTATTGTACACTGGATTTGAAGAACACCTTCACACACATTCGGTAAGTGAATTGAACTCGATTGCGAGGTGCTAGTCTTCTTAACCGAGCCCATAGCAAACTCGATCTGGAAAGATGCCGGTTGGGGCAGAAAAGTCCCGCAAACAAATGCCTTTGATGGGAATTGAACCCACAGCCTCCCAGCCGGGAGTCCTCGGCGCTTGCTATTTCGCAACGCGGCTCGCTGAATTTCTATTTCTACTTGAAGAGCTGACATCTGCAGCTGCAACGATTTTGAAAAACGTTTTTTTTTTTTTTTTCAATTTTGTTTTGTTTCTTTGTTTGTTTGTTTTCCAGCAATTGAGCCTAACAAACCATTGAATCCCCATTTCACTCCATCCCCGATCCTCTATCCTCCTCCTCCCCAGCTCTAACCCTCCCCCTTCCCCTGCGTCGCCCCCCCCCCCCTCCCCCCCATACCCCATCTCCGACATTCCTTCCTGTCACAGTTCTAGCGTTCACTTTACACACACACGCATGCACGCACGCACGCGCGCGCGCGTACGCGCGCGCACACACACACACACACACACACACACACACACACCACACACACGGATGCAAATTCATCTAACGGACAAAACCAAAGGAAGGGGTGGAGAGGAGGGTCGGGGAGGAAAGGAGAGAGAGTGGCAGGGGATGGGATGGAGGGGGGGGGGGATGAGAGGAGGAACAGGGGGTACATGGGAGATGGGGTGTCTGGGTAGGGTGACAGATTGGGTGGGAGGAGGAGGAGGAGAGGAGGAGAGGAGGTGGAAGGGAGGATAAATGAAAGAGGAGACTTTAATAACAGGATAAAATAGGACAGCAACAAGAGGCAAGACCTTCCCAAAGTGATCATTGACGTCACTGCATTACAAAGTCTGCGCCTGTGTGTCTTTCTGGGCCGAAGAACAATGGCATCGACAAACCCATGGACGATAACTACAACAACAACGACAATGACAACGACAACAACAACGACAACGACTATCAAGATGTATGTTCCAGCGTAGATGTCGTTTTCTTGCTTGCAAATGCTTAAAAAAACGATGATCTGTTTTTTCCGTTGTCGAATAACAAAGCTACGATACTAGTGTTAATGCCGCTGACAAAATACAGAAAACTGAAATAGGGTGAAGAAAAAAAGGAAAAGGAGGAGACAGACAGAAAGAAAGAAAAATAGACATGAAACGTTTGACATTGGAGCTCAAAACGAATCAAAATTGCCTTGGATATATCATTAAGCATGCATTTATTGCGTCTGTATCCACACAAGATTTACATTTTAATCCACCTGCTCCCGTTCAGATGTGCATGATGCCGCTGACAAAATACAGAAAAACTGAAATAGGGTGAGAAAAAAAAAAAAAAGGAGGAGACAGACAGAAAGAAAGAAAAATAGGCGACATGAAACGTTGTGACATTGGAGCTCACTCAAAATTGCCTTGGATATATCATTAAGCATGCATTTATTGCGTCTGTATCCACACAAGATTTTACATTTTAATCCACACTGCCTCCCGTTCAGATTTGCTGATTATACATGCAAGGATACCAAAACCTTTTCTTTCATTTAGATAAAACAACAGCAACAATGCAAAACAAGGGCAATAACGTTTTAGAGCAGATTTAAAAGCACCTGAAAGAGCTCAATGTGATGAATAGAAAATCGTCATGAAAACACACACACACACACACACACACACACGTCATCAGCAAACACGGTAGAAAGCGGGCGCCAAACAGTCGCGGTATTGCGTCATATGTGTAAAATACAGCAAAACGAAATGAAGAAACTGAGAAATAAAAGGAGCAGGGGTAGGGTAGGTAGGACGCGTGAGATGGTGATTGTGATGCGGGAAGGGGGGTGGGGTAGGTTGGAGGGCTAGGCGGGGGAGGTAGGGGTTGGGAGGGTTGGGGGGGGGGGGGTGTGAAGGAGGCAACAGAAGACGAGATAACGGGCAAACTGAAAGTTTATCCAATACCCGAGATCAGACCTGAAACCTACCTGAGACGGAAGAACACTGACTTTCAAAGGAACGAAAGGAAGGGAAAAAAACGACTGGTGTGTGTGTGTGAATGTGTGTGTGTGTGTTTGTGTGTGTGGTGTGTGTGTGTGTGTGTGTGTTGTGTGTTGTGAGAGAGAAGAGAGAGAGAGAGAGAAACAGGAGACCGACAGACATGACAGACAGCAGGCAGACAGAGACAGACAGAGAGAGACAGTGAGATTGACAGACAGAGACGAGGCATTGACAGAGACAGACAGACAGACAGACAGAGACAGACAGAGACAGAGACACGAGGCAGAGACAGACAGAGAGACAGAGACAACTGAGAGACAGACAGAGACAGACAGACAGAGACAGAGATACAGAGGAGAGATAGACACAGACACAAGAGGCATAGACACAGAGAGTTGGAGAGAGAGAGAGAGAGATCTAGAGACGAGAGAGAGAGAGAGCGACAGGGAGGAGAGACATAGATAGAGACAGAGACATAGAGCGAGAGAGATTCATCGAACCA
>JADBJO010000011.1:1213312-1218312 GCA_016801955.1 Conus betulinus
CCCCTGACACCTAGAGAAAGAAAAGATGGTGGAGGAGGAAGGCAGTCAGAGAGAGAAGAGAGAGAGAGAGAGAGAGAGGAGAGAGAGAGAGAGAGAGAGAGAGAGAGAGAGAGAGCGCACAGATGTACAAGTGACAGCAGGTTTAAAGAGACTGACTGTCACGATCAGCTGGTATTTGAACAGCAGAAAAACTCACTCTCTTTCAACGCATCTAGATCCGCCTTGTCCACTATACCTCCTTTACCACCCACACCTCTCCTCTGTCTGTCTGTCTGTCTGTCTGTCTGTCTCCTCTCTCTCTCTCTCTCTCTCTCTCTCTCTCTCTCTCTCTCTCTCTCATCGGCTACTATTTGATACACGGACAGAACCAATGTTAACATATGCAGCAGAAATGCGTGGGCTCGAAGAAAATCTGCTGATGGGAAAAAGTCAATACTTTTGCTATTAAAAGGTTCCTAAATATTCCATTGCATTCATCAAAAACAATGGCATATGGTGATTCTTGTAGATATCCCCTGTACATTCGATCATTCGGGAAATGCGTTGAATATTGGCTAAAATTTACCCAACTACCTACAAGCAGGTTATGTAAACAAGCATATGAAATGTAACTACATCAATTTGAGCTAGGAAAGCACAACTGGGTTGCTACTGTAAAGCGGATCTTGGCAGTAAACGGGTCTGGTATAGTATCGCTCAGTCATGGGGTTGGTGACAAAAGAACATTTATGTTGGAATTAAAAGATCGTCTCATCTCATGTTAAACAAACTGGCATTCCAAGATGGAATATGATGTGAAATATTCCTGGTTCTATTCTTTTAAAAGTATCTTAAAGCCAGAAAAAAAATCTAACTGTAGTTACTAATAAATGGCATAGGGATATGCTCGCTAGACTGAGAAGTAGGACAATTGACTAAATGCAAACAAAAGAAGGGTTTAATCCTGAAGGCACTGTAGATGACCTGTGTGTAATGTGTACAGATGGTGTGAGAGAAAAAGAAGAGATCACTTTATATTCCATTGTACAGCTTAAAACGATATCAGAGAGAAGACCCACCTTTTCAACATTGCTGCTACAAAAAAGTATAACCTTTATAGTTTGTTATCCTCTGACGATATCAGGATAAGATCTCTTCTGGCTAAGTACGTTGCAGTGGCATCTAATGTCAGGAGAACGAAATGTTCGGTAACAACTACTAGTGTTTGAGGTGGTGGTTGTTTTCTTACATGTACCTTACGCAGCTTGATGACCTTATTTTAAATGTTTTCGTTCTCTTCACTGTTATGAATAATAGTGAAATGAACGTTCATAACTTATATATGGTCCAGTGGAAATGATTTACTTCAGAGAATAGGTGTGTCTGTCTATGGCGCTTGTATAAATGATAATGTTATTAAAAAAAAAAAAAAAGAATATAGTCATTTTGAATGTTGAAAAGGTACGTCATTTTTCTTTTCTACTACATGGTTTCGAATCCTAACATTGATATAACGTTATCAGTTGTAAATTTTTGTTTATTTTGCCTACTTTTTTTCGGCGCCGCAAATATTAATGTACACCCCCTTGACATAAAGGCTATATGTAGGCCACTGTCAATGAAAACATATCTGAAGCATCTCTCACCGGCTTCCTGTAGGTCTTGTTGTTATCTCTATTTTGTCTCATCCCACCCCGCTTCTTTTATCTGTTCATCTATTTGTTCATTTTGGTTTTTTGTTGTTGTGTTGTGTTTTGGTTAATCATATATCACTCTCCTCCAATCCACTTCTTGAAAAGATTTGAATACGCTGGAAAATGAATCAAAAGAAAGAGAAGGCAAGAAGAAAAGAAGAAGAAACACCCGAGGAGAAGGCATGAAGAAAAAGAAGAAGAAACACCCGAGGGTGCTGGGGATGACCCAGAGAAGCACTGTCTTCACCTGCCTTTAGAGCAGTCCTGTACCACTCTTGGAGGCCTGCGCTGTGTTGACGATGGGTACAGGTACGCGCAGGACACTACGCGAAGAAGGCAGCAAAGGAAGAGACTGAGGGGAGACAGGAAAGGAGAGAAGGAAGAGGAGGAAGCGGAGGGGTGTGGTGGTTTAACTGCAGGAAGCAAATGAGACACCGGCAAGACTAAAGCCGATCATTGACGTCACAGCGCAGGCAGACCTTTCAGCCAAAAATAAAATAAATAATAACAAACATCAGAAAATGAAATATAGCATCAGCTTCATCATGACTATTAACAGCAGCAGCAGCAACAACAACAACGACAGAGGCAGAAGCAACATCTGTAATAGCCACAAATACAACAGAGAAACAACAACAAAAACAACAAACAAACAAACAGAAAACCTGGATGAACAGGAGGAAAAAGCACACACACACACACACACACACACACACACACACACACACACACACACACACACACACACACACACACACACACACACTACGTAGACATATCCACTACCACCCCCCTCTCATTTTCCTTAGCAGTCTACAGCTCCTCCGAGCCCTCCCCTTCCTCAACACAGACGTAATGTTCTTGTGGATCTCATTTCAATCGTTTGAGCGGTGTTTCTCTTCGGTTCTTTCTATCTGTCTGTTTTGTTGTTGTTGTTGTTTTTGTATCAGAGTGTTTTTTTTTTAAAAAACTTCTTGCTGTTGTTGTTGTTGTTGCTGTTGTTTTTGCTGTACTTTCTTCTTCTTCTTCTTCTTTCTTCTTTGTTTTGCTTATCTCCCTCCTTCTCCTCTTCCTCCTCCTCCTCCTTCTTCTTCTTCTTCTCAATCCTCGTCCTCCTCATCCTCTCTTCTTCAACCTCCTAATTCTTCTTCTTTCTCTTACTCTTCTTGTCTTCTTCTTCTTCTTCTTCTTCTTCTTTTCTTCTTCTTCTTTCTTCTTTCTCTTCGTCATCGTCGTCGCTGTCGTCGTCGTCGTGTTCCGCCCTCCTCCTTCTCCTGTTCCTCCTCTTCAATTTCCTTACGTCTTTTGTCACGCTTGCTTTCTCATATTGTTTGACTGATTGGGGAGGAAAAAAATCAATGAAATGTCTAAAGGCAAGGCACCTGATGGCATGGCTGATCATCCGGCCAGTGTATTGATTTTGATCGTTTTGTGTTTCGTGCCGGGGCGTTTAAAGAGTGCGCACGGAGTATGCTTACGCTAAAAGCCACGTGGACCTTCTAACGAACAGTCACGTATCCGGGAGCGAGAACACGCTTGAAAAGACACACACAAACACACACACACACACACACACACACACACACACACACACACACACACACACACACACAGAGAGAGAGAGAGAGAGAGAGAGAGAGAGAGAGAGAGAGCTCCTCTCTCTCTGTTCTTTCTTTACATTTCCGTCCACCTTCATGGTTTACATACACACGCGCACGTGCGCACACACACGCATACACATAAGCACGCGCGCGCGCACGCACACACACACACACACACACACACACACACACACACACACACACACACACACACACACACCTATATACACACACGTATACACGCACGCGCGCGCGCGCGCGCACACACACAACACACACACTACTCTCTACTTACAATTGTGAAGAGATAATGTCTGATAACATTGACACAAGTTACGCGAATTTTGTTGATATTGTTTTACATGCAGCTGATCTCTCAATACCAAGGTGCAATTCTGATGCATCAAACAAATATGCAGGGAATGTATGGTGGAATGCTACTTGTGAAGAAGCAAGAGAAAAAAAAGATGCAGGCCTATAAAATATATTTAAAAGATAAGAAAGATCCTGACAAAATTGCTGAAAAGAACAGAGCAAAAAAATCATTGTAACAGAGTAATCGAAAAAGTCAAGGAGCAGTATTGGTCAAATTTCTGTGAAAAATGAAATACATGATCACAAAGATCTTCAGAAAACATGGAAAAAATTAAAAGACATGAAAAACGGAATTAGTCTTCCTGAATATCCCATAACATTAGAAAATAATGAGTTCCTCAAATTTTGAAAAGGCTGAAGCGTTTGCAAATATGTTTGCAAAAAATAGCAATAGAGAGGGCCTGACAGAAAAGCAAAAAATATACAGAGAGAAAAAATGGAGGGAAAGGAAACACATGAAAAAAAAGTCCCAATAATAGTCACTATACAAATGCTCCCCTTACATTTCAAGAATTAAAGGATGCAAATTCTCTCTATTGGTTCGAAAAGAAAGTCAGTGGGACACAGATGCGATTTCCAATGAAATGATAAAGCATTTGCCAGTTAATTTCACAATGTTTCTGAACTATTTTTTTCAGAAATGTTGGTCTGAAGGGCTTCAACCATTTTTGTGGAAAAAATCAATTGTAACCCCTATCCCTAAAGAGGGCAAGTCAAAATCAGACAAAAAATAACTACAGGCCAATTGCTCTCACTTCACATGTGGGAAAACTTATGGAAAGAATTATTCTAAAAAGACTTGAACATCATTGTGTGAAAAAAATGGTGTAATACCAATACAACAAGGGTAGATCTACAGTTGACCATCTTGTAAAAATTACAACACAGGTTAAACATCAGTTTGCACGTAGAAAAAAATGTGCTTGCCACGTTTTTTGACATTAGAAAGGCATATGACCAAGTCTGGCATTCAAAACTTCTGAATAAATTGAAGTTAATTGGTCTCTCGGGATGTATGTACAATTACTTAAAAACCTTTTTAAACTGACAGAACAATACAGACGAAGGTAGGAAATGTATATTCTAATGAAAGACATATCCAGATGGGAATCCCGCAAGGAGCTGTGATAGCTCCTATCCTGTTTAATATTTTGATCCATGATCTTCCTAAATCATTATCAAAAACTGTTGAACTAGTACAATATGCGGATGATATCTGCATATGGATGAAAGTTACTTTAAAACGTCACACACCAGTTAGATCAATCAACTATATTAAAAAGTTATATCAAAATGAACTAGATAAAATTAGTAAGTACAGACTGAAAATGGATTGGCCCTTTCAGCTGAA
>JADBJO010000011.1:1223312-1225812 GCA_016801955.1 Conus betulinus
TTACTGATGTAACTGTGTTACATGCTCAGTCAAGTCATTACTGATGTACCTGTTACATGCTCAGTCAAGTCATCATTACTGATGTAACTGTTACATGCTCAGTCAAGTCATAATAACTGATGTAACTGCGTTACATGCTCAGTCAAGTCATCATTACTGATGTAACTGTGTGTTACGTGCCGCGTCAAGTCATGACCATTGGTGACATTGTATTACATACTCAGTCAAGTCATGATCACTGATGTATTTGTACTACATGCTCAGTCAAGTCATGATTGGTGATGACATTGTATTAATACTCAGTCAAGTCATGATTACTGATGTATTTGTATTACATGCTCAGTCAAGTCATGATTACGGATGTAATTGTATTACATGGTCAGTCAAGTCATCATGGATGATGATACTAAATTACATGATGAGGCTAGCAATGAATACTGATGGTATTGCATTACATGCTGAGACAAGTCATGATTAGCTAATGTCGTTACGGTACATGCAGAGTCAAGTCATGATGAATGACGTCATTATATTACATGACGAATCAAGAGATACTTACTCATGTCATTGTTTTTTACATGCCGGGTCAAGTCATCACGACTGACGTCATCCCACGGCATGCTGAGTCAAATCATGACGAATTACGTAATTCCAGAACATGTCGAGGCCAGTCATGATTAATGATGTCATTGAATTAAACGCCGAATCAAGTCATGACTGCTAAAGTTATTGTGTTATTTGCTGTGTCAAGTTTAGAATTACTGATTTGTTGTTGTTGTTGTTGTTGTTGTTGTTGTTGTTGTATTACATGCAGAGTCAAGATAAAATCATTGATGTCAATGTATTACACGCCGATTCAAGTCATGATTAATGACGTCATTGTACTACATACAGATTCAAGTCATGATTAATGACGTCATTGCACTACATACCAATTTCAAGTCATGATTAATGACGTCACTGCACTACATGCCGATTCAAGTCATGATTAATGATGTCGTTGTATCAAATGCCGATTCAAGTTATGATTAATGACGTCATTGCACTACATGCCAATTCAAGTCATGATTAATGACGCCATTGCACTACATACTGATTCAAGTCATGATTAATGATGTCATTGTATTACATACCGATTCAAGTCATGATAAATGACGTCACTGTACTACATACCGAATCAAATCATGATTAATGATGTCATTGTATTGCATTCCAGTTCAAGTCATGATTAATGACGTCCTTGTACTACATACTGACTGAAGTCATGATTAATGACGTCCTTGTATTACATACTGACTGAAGTCATGATTAATGATGTCGTTGTATTACATGTCGACTCAAGTCATGATTACTGACGTCGTTGTGCTATATGCGGAGTCACGTCACGACGTTGATAATCCAGCCGACAACGAAAGCCACATTAAGGCTGTTAACCAATGAAGAACAAAACAATGTATTAACTGAAATACTAAGACTAAAAGCCCACATCAGGTAAAGTATTGAAACTAAGAAAATTGAAATAAAGCAAAAGCATATAATCACCAACTACGTCTCCGTGCCAAGCGAATAGCCAGAGTAATTATGGGGGAGGGGGGGGGGGAGAGAGAGGGAGGGAGAGAGAGAGGAGAGAGAGAGAGAGAGAGGAGAGAGAGAGAGAGAGAGAGAGAGAGAGAGAGAGAGAGAGAGAAACAGACAGACAGACAGGTACAGACAGAGAGACAGACATACATAGAGAGAGAGAGAGACAGATGGGAGACAGAGTGGGAGAGACAGAGACACAGACATAGAGAGAAAGACAGAGAGAGAGATGGATGAGAGAGAGAGAGAGACAGAGAGGAATATGGATAGGAAGGCATGTACACGCAATTAAAATCATGGTAGTGAAGAATAAACCGATTTGCCACCACTGCACTAATAATAGAGTGGAAAGTGCCTCTATCTCTGTGTGTGTGTGTGTGTGTGTGTGTGTGTGTGTGTGTGTGTGTGTGTGTGAGAGAGAGAGAGAGAGAGAGAGAGAGTGTGTGTGTGTGTGTGTGTGTGTGTGTGTGTGTGTGTGTGTGTGTGTGTGTGTGTGTGTGTGTGTGTGAGTGCGTGCGTGCGTGCGTGCGTGCGTGCGAGGGTGCGTGAGCGCTCGCGCTTGTGTGTGTGTGTGTGTGTGTGTGTGTGTGTGTGTGTGTGTGTGTGTGTGTGTGTAAGTGTGTGTGTGTGTGAGTTTGGATGATCTGCTGTACTTACATGTTCTTACTGACAATATGTTATGTGCATTTGTCGCAAAAATGTGGGAAAAAGATGACTGTTTCATAATGTGGTGAGTATACAACTTTCTTCTTTGCATGAAAATCTTGCTAAACAAAAAACAAACAAACAAACAAAACAAAACAAAACAAAAAAAAAAGAAAGAAAAAGAAAAAAAAAAAAGAAAGAAAGAAAGAGAGAAAGAAGGAAAGACAGAAAGAAAGACGGAGCTAAGGAACTAAAGAATGAAAGAAAAAAGAAAGAA
>JADBJO010000011.1:1233312-1240812 GCA_016801955.1 Conus betulinus
TTGGGCGGGATTGATCGGTCACAAATACTACTCAGACTGATCGATCGGAATTCCTAACATAACTGAAACGTGCACGAAAAGAAAAGGATTGACGTTGTGAGTATTCCTGAATTAGTACGGTCTCACAGAGATGTAAATAGAGGACTGCTCAGTTTACCTGTGAGTGTGTCCCTCTGGGAAAGACATGCATGGTACTGAAAATAGAATCCGGTTCCGAAGGTCTTTTGAAGCTCTTGGTAGGCTATCAATGAAGAAAAAATATGTGAGACGTGTTGTCCTTTCTTTCTTTTATACACCAAATATATATATGTCACAGGCATGACCTGTGGCTTTGAAGCATACCAAGCAGCTACTGGAAAAAAAGTACCTTTTCATGCCCTTTCCCTTTACAGCGCAGGTCTATCTGTGACGTTCTATTACTGAAATAACCTTTTATGTTTGTTGCATCACTCTTTATATAAAGAAAAATGGAAGGCATTAGAGTCAGGTCTTACGACTGGTTTCTAACTCACACACACGCGCGCGCGCGCGCACACACACACACACACACACACACGCGCGCGCGCGCGCACACACGCACGCGCGCGCACGCACACACACACACACACACACACACACACACACACACACACTCACACACACACACACACACACACACACACACACACACGCATATGCATGCACGCGCGCACATCCACACTCATATATATATATATATATGCGTTTGTGTGTTCAATTATGTGTACGTCTGAAGAGACATCTAAATTCATCGGAGATAAATTAAAATTGGCATTGCAAAAATAGATACGTAAACAAACAGAAACAATAAAAACAAACAAACAAATAACTAGCACGATCTGGCGCATTCATTCAACCTTACAGAAAAAATACACTGAAGGGCTTGACATCAGCTAGGCTGCCTACTGCAGATGTGTTTTGTTGTTGTTGGTTTTGTGTTTTTCTTATAGATGCACGCTGCTTTCCTACGATGACAGCCTCTATCGACAGTTCTGCAGATCCATCATTGTGAATGCTACACCCACCGTCAGGCGTACACACCGGTCTGGGAACGTGCTGTTAATGGCTTCTCACCAGAGTGTCTTGTGTCTCGGCATTTGATACAGTCACGATTCAAATGAAGTTGTTGTCTGCATATAGTCCTACATGTGTATATACATATATATATATATATATATATATATATATATATATATATATATATATATATATATATATGTGTGTGTGTGTGTGTGTGTGTGTGTGTGTGTGTGTGTGTGTGTGTGTGTGTGTAATACATATATATATATATATGTGTGTGTGTGTGTGTGTGTGTGTGTGTGTGTGTGTGTGTGTGTGTGTGTGTGTGTGTGTGTGTGTGTGTGTGTGTGTAATATATGTATACGTATATAGCAAACGCTATTTAGGTTTAAGATAAAAAGAATTAACAACAACACGATCTAAATACAGAAATAATTAGCTTTCGGACAACTAAAACAGACACTAGAAGGGGCGGAAAGACAATAGGGAAAAGAAAATAAAGAAAGACAGACGGAGAAAGGAAAGAGAGGGGAAACGAAAAAAAAAAAAAAAAAAAAAAAGGCGAAGACGAATTTCCAGTGGGCCGCGATCTCATGCATCGGTGACAACTGAAATGAAATCGCCTATGATCCTTGGCTGAATTCTTATGTATATCAAAGGTTGATGTCCCGTCGTTTAGTAGCCATCAGCCCCGCAGTTTCATTGGCGTGGGAATCCCATAGTTTCATAGCCATAGGGGTCCCATAGCTTCCAGCCATAGGATTCCCCTCAATTAATAGCCATAGGGGTCACATAGTTCTGTAGCCTATGAGTCATACGGTTTCGTAGCTATAGGAGTTGCGTAGTTTCATAGCCATTGAAGTCACATAGTTAAATAGCCATAGGAGTGCCGTATTTTCACAGCCTCAAGCGTCACATAGCAAAATAGCCATAGTAGTGCCATGTTATCAGAGCCATAGAAATCTCATGGTTTAATAGCCATAAGTCATAGAAGTCCTTTAGTTTTCCAGTCATAGGAATCACAGAGTTTCATAGCCATAGGACTAACAAAGTCCCATAACTATATATGAAGCTATGTGACTCCTATGGCCATGGAACTCTGTGGCACTTGTGGCTATGAAACTCTGTGACTCATATGACTAGTAAATTAAAAGGACTCGTTTGGCTATTAAAAACGATGGGACTCTTGTGGCTATTAAACTATGAGCAATTCGAAGCTACAAGCAATTCGAATTCATATAGTTACACAGACACTGCAACGACCACAATGGGAGAAGTTAAGGGAAAAAAATAAACAAGCAATTCGAAATCATATATTTACACAGACACTTTTTGAAAATAAAAGAAACACATACACGGGGATACACACACACACACACACACACACACACACACACACACACACACACACACACACACACACACACACACACACACACACACACACAGGTGTTGGATGTAAGATATTTGGTCGCGTACGTACACAAATTTCTTCCCATCCGTACTCCTGACAAAATAATGGTTTTAGGCCTCTAAATAACGCAAAATAACGATTTTAGGACTCTAAATAATGCATAATGCATAATGTTCATTTACACGCAATCGTGCACATATGAACATGATCAAGCAATATTTTTTTTTACAGAAAACAAAAATCGAAGAGGCAAACAACATCGAGTAATGGACAGTATGACACTCACCACCTAGACCACCTAGTTGAAAAAAAATTGCAGGTTTTGATTTTAAGTATGCAACAAAATCCTGAATTGTGTATTGAAATTTTGATTTGTTCAAACATCCTCATACTTGTAGCACAGTGTTGTTTATGTGAATATTGTATATGTAATGCTTTGCAGATGTTATCATAAAATGAAAGATGGTACTACCACAATCATGTCATCATGGCCGAATCTGACAAATCATTCATCAAAACGTACATTTTCTGCATTCAAACATCTTTCCTTCGTCAGACCAGCAAGTGCAGTCCTCAAAAAAAAAAAAACTAATGCATGGTCACATTTCCAAAACATGTGGTCAAGACTCTCTTTGCATGTGCCAAAAATCCTAAACCTATTATTTTCAGCGATTCCAATCTCTTTATAAACAACAGTCGTATATAAACATCTGTGTGATATTGCAAAAATAAAAAAATTTCCTGTCTTGTGTCCACATAAATTTACGTCCCATTTATCACATCATTTTGGCTCACAATTATTCGCAATTAAGATATCAAAAATAGCTAAGAACCTTCCCCGATGGCGAAAAGTTGTTGAAAACACACAATGGTCAGTTTTAGTAAAGCACCCTTTATTAAAAAAAAAAAAAAAAATAAGACCACATGTAGTTAGTTGTAAGTTTTCAACTCCAGTTCTAGATGTTTTTGTCCCTTTTTTCGTTTTTTGTTCTTTTTTTGTTTTGTTTTACGTTAGTTTAGCGTGCGTGGTCACAGCTGCTGCTGCTGCTGCAGTTTTGTTGTTTTGTTGTCATTGTTTGTAATGGTGTTGCTGTGTATCTGTTTGGCTTTTAACAGCGCCGTTATTTCACCGACACACATTCTATCAAAACAGGGACTTGGTGGATCTCTGTTTCTTGATGCAGGTCTGCTGCTTTTCCTGGTTTAAATGAAAGGGGCTGAAATTTTCAGTTTGTGGAAAATGAATGAAACGTCGTGACGATGTACCCTAATGTCAAAATAAAGGCGATACCGGCGAGCCAGCAGATGCCTCACAAGTCATTCAGGTACATGTGGAGTGTACAGACCCATAATTTTTGCTCCCCTACCTCCCTCTCGACCCCCTCCCACTCACTCCCCCCCCCTTACCACACACACACACACACACACACACACACACACACACACACACACACACACACACACACACACACACATTGTCAAGAGACCCGACTGACTCAGAGCGCCAATCATATCACGAACAAGTCACAAGACATTCTTCACGCGCTGCTGAAGACCACCGACATGACTCGGCAGTGGCGCAGGGTCATCTCTGGTGGGGAGCCCTGTGTCATCCTCACACTGATAGCTCTCGGGGTACTGCCAACATGGACCCATCTACAGGTTAATCCTGGATCCAGCTGTGACTTGAGGAACCTGGGTGACGGTAACCGTGCCGAGGGGCACGGAAACTGGCACAGACAAGAATCGCCCCCGAGAAATTTGAACTGGAAAGGATCGCTGTGAATGAACACGTTTTTTTTAACGGAGACCACGGAGGATTTTCCTTATTTGTACAGTCTCTTGATACGCACGAATTCGACATTTACCATAAATATAAATAACGACAGAACTGGAAGAACGGTCGCGTGGGTTAGTGATTGAACATCTCAAAACGGAACGTGTCACACATTGAAATGCAAGATACATTATTATCTGGATCATTGATCAGAGGCTCACGTATGCCAACGTAGGGCAAGACGTGTTTTTATTTGTCAGGGCGACTGTAGTATTTGTAATTGTCATCATAAACCGTCGCTGACACAGATCTGTGGGACTGAAAAGGCTAGGAGTGGAACACCTTTTTCAAACTCGCGCCGACACCAACGGCGAGAAAAAAGGCAAACAGAGGTGCAAAGTGTGTGTGTGTGTGTGTGTGTGTGTGTGTGTGTGTGTGTGTGTGTGTGTGTGTGTGTGTGTGTGTGTGTGTGTGTGTGTGTGTGTGTGTGCGAAGGGAAGTGAGAAGGAGAAAAGAGGAAATGTATATGGAGGGTGGGAATAGGGAATTTGTTTAGACAATGCTGAGCGGTCGCACACTTGTCTGTTGCTTTCAATGCAGTTGAATGCAACATCATCAAATATATATTTATGCATTTTGTTTTGTATGAAGACGTTACCTCGTGTCAGCAAACTGTTCAGTCACATTTTGGTTCGCACTTCTGGAACAGAGGTCTAGGGTAATGTGCTGATGTATTCGGACAGTCCTAGAAGTGTGTCTTAGTTTTCTGTTTCCACTTCTCCAATGCCGTCACACTCAGACACTGGTCCTACGGGTGAAACAGGTGGTCACCATGGACACAGGATCAGAGGGCAGTTATTCTTGGACACTGGACCTCAGGATCAAACAAACGGTCCCGCACGGAGACTGGTCTGAGGGACGAAACGAACGGTCACCTTTGAAAATCGATCCCTAAGTTGAAAGAGTGGTCGCACCTAGATACAGGCGGTCAGGATGAAGTGGACGTTAATGGCCCGTCTCTGCAGATCCCTACAGCTTCTCGTGTCTAGTTTCGTGCCTCGGCCATGTCTCCTCCCTCAGCCCTCTGAGGACCCCGCAGTCTTGGAGAACGTGTGCTATGGTTAGGTCAGCTTCTTTACAACAAGCAGAGAGAAGGGGGCATAAGCTGGAAGAGACAGAACATGAGGTAGTTCAGGTGGTTATGCTCTGTCTCCGAAAGAAAGAAATAATGACCTGTTCTTGCTTGTTCGGTTGAGGATAATCATTTTGTGTCTGTGATGTCCTGCGCTAAGACTCAAGAGGTCCGAAAGAAAGCAATGACCTGCTCTTGCTTGTTCTGTTGAGGGTAATCATCTTGTGTCTGTAATGTCCTGCGCTAAGACTCAAAAGGTCCGCAGACGTAGCACGAATCTACAGCGTTGAGCCGATGTTGAGCCAATACTGCGAGGACCATCGCTCGCAGACTTGGCCAGTCTACACGTAAGGTATAGTGTAAAATCATTTAAATTCCTGAATTTTCGTGCTTCTTCATGCGCGTGCTCTGTCATGCAGACACGAATGCCTCCGATTCGACCACATGAACTGCAGTCATTGTGAGGGGATAACTGAAGAAAACTTCGGCAGCCGTCAGATACAAATTGTAAGACAATGTTACCTTAACTAGGCTGACCCTGGAGAAAGGTCCAGTGACGGTGAGGAAAGACCCACTGACCACAGGGAAAGTCCTGTTGACAGTGGGAAAGACTACAACTTTGGATTCTCTCTTGAGGGCACATAAGACCGTATGGCGAAAGCTTGGCTGTGTCTGGAGTGGCACTGTCTTCATCTGTGTGGTGTGTGTGCTCGACAGCTGGAGGGGGTGTTTTTTTCGCCGGTGGCCGGTGCAGTCATGAAATACGGGCTGGTACACCCATGGGGATGCTACTTTAAGGCTGTTATGAGTTGCATCCTGTAGTCTGATTTACCTCTGTTCAGGAGCAGTTATGTCCCTTGATATCTTAATGAGTGTCCTGCGCGTGCCTGTACCCATCGTCAACACAGCGCAGGGCTAGCATTATTTTCGCGTAGTTGATGCGCTTCAGCTGTGCGTGTGCGGTTCATTATTTTCATCGTTCTGCGTCCTTCAAGTAATAAAATACTCTGTGCGAAGAAATATAGAATTGAACCGACGTCAGCAAGAACAATCACTATTTCGGAAAGGAATACGCCACATGTCACCTATTTACAAATGCAAAGCGATTATGATTGGACAATTGCAAGCAATATCAATAGACAAAAGATATCAGGTCTAATCCGGCAACGCTCCGGTCTCAACGTTGAAGACGTGCACGACCAGCGTGGCTCAAGTCGTCAAGCTTGAAAAGTTGCTTCGTTTGCAGGCACCGTTAATGACGGGGTATCTTTGCACCGGCATACAAGTGGAATGAGAGGATGAATGTCTTTCTGGCATTACACTCTAACCGCTGGAATGGCAATGCTTTAAAGGCAAATACGAGTTCGGTGCTTTAACCAATTGTGATGCTGTTTATGACCCGGTTAACGAATGTTCAGGGAAAAGTATGTGGCATTCCTTTTGTTCAAGAAGAGTTCTACTTATAAAAAATACATCTGCGCTATTTTGGTGCTCGACATTACAAATTCTTCAGACACCACTCGGAGACGGAATTTTATTTTATATGGCTTTTCGAGTTGTAACATCATTATCCCAGTTAGAAACAATAGTTCTGGATCGATTATATCCGTTCATTTTCACGTTGTACAGCTTCTGTCGTGCCTTTTGTCTAGCTGTCGTGCCTTTTGTCTGTCTGTCTGTCTCTCTCGCTCTTTGTGTGTGTGTGTGTGTGTGTGTGTGTGTGTGTGTGTGTGTGTGTGTGTGTGTGTGTGTGTGTGTGTGTGCGTGCGCGCACGCGCGCGCGCGCGCGCGCGTGTGTGTGTGTGTGTGTGTGTGTGTGTGTGTGTGTGTGTGTGTCTCTCTCTCTCTCTCTTTCTCTCTCTCTCTGTCTCTCTGACCTCTGGCATCTCTCTCTCTCTCTCTCTCCTACCTCTCGTGTCCTTTTCTAAAACCTCATTCTTCTCGGCTTCGTTTTAAAACGTGTCTTTTGACCATTGGCATCTTTTTTGTCTTTATTAACCTACCTTCCATCCATCTAAAACATTATTCCTTCTTCTCGCCTTTCGTTTTCCGAAAACAACAGCTACTGTTCTTGTAAGCCTGTGTATTTTTTTGTTTGTTCCTACTATACGTTAACTATTCCTTAAAAACTCTTTATTA
>JADBJO010000011.1:1245812-1248312 GCA_016801955.1 Conus betulinus
CGGTTTTTTCCCTTGACGGTCGTCTGCGTCTATGTCTCTCTGTCGCTTTCTGTCGGTCCTTCCTAATTTCTTGGTCTCTCTCTCTCTCTCTCTCTCTCTCTCTCTCTCTCTCTCTCTCTCTCTCTCTCTGTCTTTCTCTGTTCTCCGTTTCTCTTTATCTCTCTGTCTCTGTTCCTCTGCGTCTGTCTGTCTGTCTCTGTCCATTGTGTGTATGTCAATTGCCTCTGTCTGCCTGTCTGTCTGTCACTCTCTCTCTCTCTCTCTCTCTGCCTCTCTCTCTCTCTCTCCCATTCTCTCTTTCTCTCCCTCCCCCTCTCTCTCTCTCTCTCTCTCTCTCTCTCTCTCTCTCTCTGATAAAGCACAGATTGATTCAGGTTTGCTTTTAAAGGTCAGAAGATCGCCCCAGCACATAAAGCTTATGCGCTAGGTAATGCTATTGATCTCTGTGTTATTAACAATGTCTTTTTTTTCTCTTTCTTTCTATCTATTTTTCTTTCTTTTTATCTTCTTTTCATCTTCTTTGTGCACTTTTTCTCTCTTCTTCTGTCTCTTCTCATCTAGATCTTTGATTCTTTTTTCTATCTTTTTTTCTTTGTCTTTTTTTTTTTCTATATCCTTCTTCTCTCTCTTTGCTTCTTTTCCACGTTTTTTCTGCTCTCTCTTCCTTTTTAAAAAGTAACTCTTCATCGTTGTTCTCTACCTTTTCTCTTCTTTCGTTTAGTTTTTTCTTATCCCTCTGTTTTCCCGACTTCTCTCTCTCTCTCTCTCTCTCTCTCTCTCTCTCTCTCTCACTCTCACTCTCTCACACACACACACACACACACACACACACACACACACACACACACACACACACACACACACAGAGTTTAGTTTTCTTTCTTGCTCATTAAAGTCCTTTGTCAGGAAAGTGTTTGGATGAGAATGAAATATCACTTTGCACAAAACCACGTCACTGGTTTTTAAAAAGTTTTATCCGAAGCATGTAAACACTTTTGCACACTCTGTACTTGCTAAAACACAAAGCTGTGAATTCCCCCTCTCATCCCATCTCTGTCTCTTTGTCTGTCTCCTCTGTCTCTCTCTCTCTCTCTCTCTCTCTCTCTCTCTCTCTCCGCTCCTGTCTCTATCCCCCCCCCCCCCCCCCCCCTTTTTTTTTTTCGCTCTCCTCCTCTTGTTTCCTCTCCTGTTCTCTATTCCGCTGTTTTTCCCTCCCTGTTTCTCTTTTTTCACCTCTCTTTTCCCTCTTTCATTTTTTTCCCTCTCTCATATTCTGCTTCTCCTCCCTCTCTCTCTCCTCCCGTCCTCTCTCTCACTTCCCTCTCCTGTTTTCTCTCTCTCTCTCTCTCTCTCTCTCTCTCTCTGCTTTCACAAAGTCCATCTCTTTTATACTCTCAGCCACCAACTCTTCCATTCTTTCTTCTCTTTCTCTGTCCCTACCTCCCTCTTTCCCCCTTCCACCACCACTACTACTACTACCATAATAAACCCCCCCCCCCCCCCCCCCGTCTCCCTCCAACTTCCAGCTTTCTCCTCCTCCTGTCTCTCATTTGTCTCACAATGAGAATCACGGCTTTATGTGTTCGCTGGAAGCTGTCATTCGACGGTGTTCATTCTTTCGCCCAGGCAGCTAACGACCCCGAGAGCTTCATGTCTGGAACCCTTTACAGAGTGACAGAGACATTCAACAGTGTGTATAGTGCCATCGCTGCGCCTCAGTGAAAGGTGAAGACAGGTAAAAAGAAACGTTTATCCCGTTCAGACTGGGCGGTTAGTTTTGATTAAGCCCGAGAGGGAGACCCGGTGATGCGTGTTGTTGATGATGATGATTATCTGGGGGACATTATTCTCCACTCCGTTTTGAGTTTTGCGGTTGCGTTGGAGGGTTTGGCTGGAATAGGTCAGAGCAATTGGCTGTGTTATTGTGGAATTCAGTGTGATTGTAGACCTTGAAATAAAACCGCTTTAACATTAAAGTATTATCACTGACATAGACAAAACAGTTGGTGATGAGAGAGAGAGAGAGAGAGAGAGAGAGAGAGAGAGAGAGAGAGAGAGAGAGAGAGAGAGAGAGAGAGAGAGAGAGAGAGATTTGTGGAGAACCGAAATTTCAAGAAACCGTTAAAGAATGTCTTTATGGGCGATTCAGAATACCTGGTGGTTACATTCACAAATGAAGCAAGCTGAAGTGAAATAAAGAGAATCGTAAACATCTACATGGTTACAATTTTGTGAAAGAATATGAAATGAAGAGATATTACAGATATGTGCATTTCACGCCTGGACAATACTTTCGTCTGTAAATAGCATTTCAACTCGCTCTCTCTCTCTCTCTCTCTCTCTCTCTCTCTCTCTCTCTCTCTCTCTCTCTCTCTCTCTCTCTCTCTGATTTTTGACACACACACACACACGCGCGCGCGCGCGCGCGCATACACACACACACACACACACACACACACACACACACACGCGCACACACACACGCACACACACACACAAC
>JADBJO010000011.1:1255812-1258312 GCA_016801955.1 Conus betulinus
CTTCTCCTTCTCTTCTCCTGGATGTTCTGTCGTGTCGTTCTGGTTTCCTTGAAGTGATGGGTTCCCCTGAGCGTTGAAGCTCTCCAGCTACCTCTATCTCACGCTGACTACTCCCAAGTCTTGGACTGGCTTGGAATAGTTAAGATTTGGGCAATGCAATTTTCAAACGGTAAGAGAAAACCCCACAATACATTTGAGAGAGAGAGAGAGAGAGAGAGAGAGAGAGACAGACAGACAGACAGACAGACAGACAGACAGACAGAGAAGGGAGGGGGAGGTGATCTGAAACCAATCCTAAACGTTCAGTGTCGTCTGGGCGGCTTCATCTCCGCTGTTCTGCCAACTTTCTGTTAGGTTTTCTCTCCCCTTTCTTATCCTCGACCCCTCCCCTCCCCCTCCCTACCCTCCCGAAGACTATGAGAAAAACATAATGCTAAATAATAGATAACTAACTTATTAACTATGTAACTGACTAACAAACTAATCAACTCACTCACTCACTCACTCACTCACTCACTCGCTCACTAACTAGTTTAACATTTAGAGACAGACCGACAGATAGATAGATAGATAGATAGATAGATAGATAGATAGATAGATAGAGAGATAGATAGATAGATAGATAGAGGAGAGAGAGAAGAGATAGATAGATAGATAGATAGATAGATAGATAGATAGATAGATAGATAGATAGATAGATAGATAGAGATAGATAGATAGATAGACAGATAGATAAATAGATAGACAGATAGACAGAAAGATACATGCCTTAACGTCTCCCCTGGCAAGATGCGACTTGGCGACCCAGATGAAGTAATATGTGTTTTTTTGTTTGTTTGCTTTCACATCAGAGGTAAGTGACGTGCCGAGAGCAGAGGGCTATAGTTCTAAAATGCCTCTAAATGTCTTTAACTGCCAAACCAAACAAAAAGATATCGGCCGTTCAAAAAGCTGAAATGCAGTCGCTTAAAAGGTCATGATCCTCCGTCCAGAAAGGGGACGTTTTGGGGTGGTTGTGGTTTTTTTTTTTTCGCTGAAAAGGGGACCGAGTTTCACTGATAAGGCAAACGCCGACAGTTCTACCACGGCCACAGCAAGCAGAACGACGAAGCTGTACGAGAGATTTCAGGAATTAAAACAGGAGGGGAGATCGACGGACGGGGAATGGGGAAGGAGTGGAGGGGTAGGGGCAATTTTTCTAATTTTTAACAAGCTTTTTCCAAGGGTCATTTTCAAGACTGAAATCGGAGTCTGCCTAGCCTTGGCTCAGCAGTAGAGTGCAGAGTTCGCCGCAGTAAGACGTTGTGGGTTCGATTCCTGCCGTGGATGTTGAACCCGCGTATAAATAAAACAAACAAACTGTGAACCCCACCCCTTCCCACCCTCACCCTCACCTCTGCCCTGCTTCTTCCTTACTGTATCGTACCCCTGAGACGTCTGTCTCTGTCTGTTTGTCTTTCTACGTCTCGCGCTCTCTATATTATTATAATTATTAATATTATTATTATGAATACTTCCATAGCGCCTATTCTCGGCTAGAGAGACCAAACTCCAAGCGCTTCACAATCCACACTCGTTTACACAACGGGCTGCCTACCTGGGTAGTGCCGACTGAAGAGCTGACGATTCATTCAGTCGTTTCCCGTGTCATCCAGTCATCGTTCACTCTATTTTCCTCACTTCCTTCATTCTTTCCATTTCTCACGCAGGGTGCATGCTGTGTGCGACGTGTCATCCATACCAACGGCCAAACTGGCCTGCTCTTCCGAAAGTTGGTGATCGATTTTTACGTGTGTGCAAGATGTTATGCGTGCGTTCACACACGGAACCTGGGTTTATAGTCTCATTCGAAGGACTGTATGGGAAATGGAGTCAGAATCAATGTTAACTCCGAGGGAAAAATCCCCCGGTACCGAAACGACCTGGCGAAGATTCGAACCCGCAACCCTAGGATCACCAAGATTACGAGTCCGGCGCTCTACCAACTGAGCTATTCCGGCTCCCTCTACCTCTCCCTGAATTTTCTAGCTCTATATTTCCCAACACAGCCTCTCTCTCTCTCTCTCTCTCTCTCTCTCTCTCTCCTCTCTCTCTCTCTCTCTCTCTCCCTCTGTGTGTGTGTGTGTGTGTGTGTGTGTGTGTGTGTGTGTGTGTGTGTGTGTGTGTGTGATCATCATATATCTCTCTCTCCTCTCCTCTCTCTCTCTCTCTCTCTGTCAGCTCATCCACTTTCGCCTAACGACCAAAACAACGTTACAAGAAGGGGGGCACACACACACACACACACACACACACACACACACACACACACACACACACAGAATGAGAGAGAGAGAGAGAGAGAGAGATGGTCAGACAGACAGACAGAGATAACAGACAGACAGAGATAAAGAAGTGACGCAGGACAGACAGAAAGCCAATCACAGAAAGAAATATGCACTGGGCTGTGGAGGGAGGGACAGAAAGAAACATGCACTGTGGAGGGAGGGACAGAAAGAAA
>JADBJO010000011.1:1273312-1275812 GCA_016801955.1 Conus betulinus
CACAGACGGGGGGGGGGGGGGGGGGGGGGGGGGGGGGGGGGGGGGTTTAAAAATAAATAAATAAATACAGGGAAGTTCTTCTTTTAGAAAGTACACCCAAGTTCGGGATGTTTTATTTCAAATTATGGGAGGGGAAAAAAAAAAGTCGCAAAGAGACGCGCAGAGCGGGGAAAAAAAAAGACCCACGCTATCTTGGGGTAATAGGCAGACGGTACGAACCGCTCCTTGTGACGTAAAAGGCTGGATCGGAAACGACATTCAGCGGAGTTTCCTGCACGTGCCGTCATCGGCTTCGGCGGATCATTCATCGATCGCTCCGCGGCTGAAAATAGTGCGTGGCCCGGCGAGTATTTTGTGGACAGATATTTCTGGTTCTCTTAAGGGTTTGTATGACCCCCTGTACGATCTCGTTTGGGAAAGGTGTGTGTGTGTGTGTGTGTGTGTGTGTGTGTGTGTGTGTGTGTGTGTGTTTGTTTCTTTCTGTTCTTTTTTTTCTTCATGTTTTATTTTAACATAACTTTTCCATTTTTTTTTTCCATTTCATTTTATGAGCATATTCTCAGGTAGGCGAGGAAGGATGGACATGGTCAGACTCTAAATGGATAAGGACATCACTATTCCTCCCCCGTCCCATTTCCCTTCATATCTCTCTCTCTCTCTCTCCCCTCTCTCTCTCTCCTCTCTCTCTCTCTCTCTCTCTGCCTGTCTGTCCGTCACTCTCTCTCTCTCTCTCTCTCTCTCTCTCTCCTCCTCCTCCTCCTCCTCCTCCTCCTCCTCCTGCTCCTCTTCTTATTCTTCTCCTTGTTCTTCTTCTCTTCCTCTCTCTCTCTGTCTCCCTCACCCCCCTTTCCTCCCCCATCTCTCTCTCTCCTCCCGTCCCTCCTTTCCATATTCTTTCTTTCTTCTTCTCTCTCTCCTACCCCCTCTCTCCCTCCCCCTCTCTCTCTTTCTTCTTCCTCCCTCCGTCCCTCCTCACTCACGTCTTCGCTCCCTTCCTCCCCTATCTCTTCCCCCTCTCTCTCTCTCGTGGCCATACAGCGAATCTCTCTCTCTCTCTCTCTCTCTCTCCTCTCTCTCTCTCTCCCTCTCCCTCCCTCCCTCTCTCTCCCCCCTCTCTCTCTCTCTCTCTCTCTCGCTCTCGCGCGCGCGCGCGCGCTCTCTCTCGTGGCCATACAGCGAATATCTCTCTCTCTCTCTCTCTCTCTCTCTCTCTCTCTCTCTCTCTCTCTCTCTCTCGGCCATACAGCGAATCACTCTCTCCTCTCCTCTCTCTCTCTCTCTCTCTGTCTGTCTGTCTGTCTCTCTCTCTCGTCGGGCTATACAGCGAATGGGCCCGCCCTATCACTGTGTGTTCCCAGAATAGCATCCGAAGTCCAGGCCAGTAGGTCAAGGCTGTACTGCACGTGAGACGTACACGCTGACCCATCCCGTCCTGTCACGACCGGCTCAGTTGCGTGGACGTTTTCCTCCTTTGAAGTTGGCGCTACTAAAAAAAAAAAAAAAAGAAAAACGAAAAATGTGAAGGATTGTGACATTTTGTTGGCCATTCGTGCAGCAGTATTTAGGAGCTGAGTGGGGGGACAGGCGGAGAGGGATGAGACTGAAGGAAGAAAGAACTGGGGTTGGATGTGGGGGCGTGGGGGGGGGTGGGGGGGGGGGGAGGTTCTAGAGGACATGCGAGGGGCGTTAGCGAAAAGGTTATGCGGGGGTGTAAATCGTTGCTGGACTTTTGAATAGTGTGGTGGGATGTGCTGGAAAAAAGATTCTCTCTCTCTCTCTCTCTCTCCTCTCTCTCTCTCTCTCCTCTCTCTCTCTCTCTCTCTCTGTGTTTTTCTTTACTCCCAGTTGTTGTATGCACTCTGTAAAGACACTGAGGAAGAGGAGCTGCATTTTGTATCATGATTTCCTGTTTGTTTGCTCTCAGAAAAGAACTGATAGCAGCAAATTCTACAGAAGCCCTAAAGCTTTCAAATTCACCTTTTAATGTCATCTCCATCTCTCACCCTCCCTCTCGCCCTCCCCTCCCCCCCCCCCTCTCTCTCTCTCTCTCTCTCTCTCTCTCTCTTCAGGACAAATTGTATTGAAATAATGTGGGTGAAACTCAAGCGAAATTCGCAGATCACACTAACAATGTTCAAGGACTTTTAATTGGAGAACAGCTTTTGTTTTGCTTCCATGACTTTTTTCTGCCTTATTGAACTTGTTGCCAGGAATCCTCTCGTTTAAGGGACTTACAAAATTCAAGTCTAAATCCCAAAGTGGCTTAAAATGGACGGTGGTGGTATTGTTAAGATCAGGAAATCTTGCGCATTTTGGGGACGGACTGGCGCTCAAAGTGGAATATGTTATCGTAGTAAACATAAACAAAACGCTTATTTTCTACAGGAAAAGTACACTAAACCCATTCGTCTTACATCCCCAAAACCCACCTCCCACACCCTCACAAATGGCTTCTGTTTTTGAAACCACAGCGGGATGAAAACGGCATAGAACTGTTAGA
>JADBJO010000011.1:1285812-1290812 GCA_016801955.1 Conus betulinus
TGGCAGCAAAGACGCGACAAGAGTAACAGTAGCAGCAATCGTAGGAGCAACAGTAGCAACAGTACTATTAAAGCGGGCAAAGCTGTAGTAATAGTAGTAGTAGCAGTGATAACGGTAGTGACTGTAGTCGTAGCAACAGCAGCAGCAGCAGAAGTGGCAAGAGTAGAAACAGCAGACTGTGTAGTGTTAGTAGCTGTAGCAGCCGTAGAACGGTGACAGAATCAGTAGATTCAGCAAGCCTATCAGTAAAACACCAACATTACTAGCGGAAACTAGTATCAGAACGATAGCAACAGGCGTGACAGCAATAGCAGCAGCAGCAGCAGCACCAACATCAGTAGTAGTAGTAGTAGTAGTTAGTAGTAGTAGTAGTAGGAGGAGGAGGAGGAGGAGGAGGAGGAGGAGGAGAAGGAGGAGAGGAGGAGGAGAAGGAGAAGCAGGAGTAGAAGTAGTAGTAGTAGCAGTAGTACTTCTTATCGTTGTTGTGTGTTGTTGTGTTGTTGTTGTTGTTATTGTTGTTGTTGTTGTCGTTGTTCGTCGTCGTCGTCGTCGTCGTCGTAGTATGATTGTAAGAAAAGTGGTATGGTTGAAGTGGGTTCAGTTCAAATTACGATGGTGTCGTTTGTTTCATTTTGTTTTACACTATGACGCACATATCTGAAATTCCGTATCACCTGAAGCAAGTCAAATAAAATTTGATACATGCGCAAACCTACTTCTGCGCATTTTTGCGGGGTTTTTTTTTCTCTGTCAGTCTGTCGCTCTTTTTTGTTCGTTTGCACAGTTTTTATTCCAATTTCTATCTTTCTACCTATTTTCCTTTCAAATTTTCCTTTCTTTCTTTCTTTTAATCTTGATTTCGTTCCTTTCGATCGTTTCTTCGATCATTTAATGCCATCTTTCATTCTCATTTGAACTGTTTTTACTCTTTCTTTGTGTTTTGTCACTTTCCGTCGTTCGTCTTGATTTTCTGGTTTTTCTTCTTGTCTTTGCTTTTTTTAGAACAGACGTCAAATTTAAGTAACCTGCTTTTGTGCTTCATCCGTCAGTTCATTCCTGCCTCATATATCTTCCTTCTTCTCCTCTTCCACCTCTTTCTTTATCTCTCTCTCTCTCCTCTCTCTCTCTCTCTCTCTCTCTCTCTCGATCTCTCTCTCCCCTTCCCTCCCCCTCTCCCTCACTCTCTCTGCTTCCTGCCCCCTCC
The DNA here is from genome assembly GCA_016801955.1 of Conus betulinus. Lineage (NCBI taxonomy): Eukaryota > Metazoa > Mollusca > Gastropoda > Neogastropoda > Conidae > Conus > Conus betulinus. The sequence goes on from JADBJO010000011.1 coordinate 1,287,017, forward strand.
CTCCCTCTCTCTCTCTCTCTCTCTCTCTCTCTCTCTCTCTCTCTCTCTCTCCTCTCCTCCCCTCCTCTCCTCCTCCTCCTCCTCCTCTCTCCCTCAGACAAAATCGAATCTGAAAGTGTAGGTTTCTTTCTTCTAGAGTACTTTTTTTTAGTGATTATTTCAACTGTGTTCTTAATACGCTGGTCATTGTGGCCAGAGCTATGTGGGACTGACAACGCAGATCTCTCTTTTTGACAGAAAAAAAAAAAAAAAAAAAGGCGCATTTGTTTGCTTTTACGGTTACCTCATTCTCTCTCTCTCTCTCTCTCTCTCTCTCTCTCTCTCTCTCTCTCTCTCCTCTCTCTCTCTCTCTTGGTTTTTGCACATGATTGCAGGTGGAAAATTTAAAAAAAAAAAAAAAAAAAAAAAAAAAAAAAAGAAAAAAGAGAGCAAAAAAACAGAATCTCTGAGCCGCCAAAGAGAAGAAACAAGTTTAAAAAAAAAAAAAAAAAAAAAAAAACACGTTCCGACCTATTGGGTCTTCTTCAGACAGGACAAATATTCAAAACAATGGACACCAAGGACGAACGGACAATTGTTATTCCGAGTGCAAAATCTGCTTTGGGGTGAACAAACTTAATTACAGAATGGAACTGAGGTTGAAGGGGAGAAAGTACGGATAATAATAATAAATGGTGATGATGATGATGGTGATGATGATGATGATGATGATGATGATGATGATGATGATGATAATGACAATAATGATAATAATAATGTTATTTTTTTTAGGTTAGAAAATGAACGACATTATTATACGAAGAAACAGCTTATGTCTTAATAATGTAAATTCAGCCATAAAGTGCACAAACTTTCAGATTACCCTGATTTAAAAGGATGAACACTCTTTCAGTTTACCCTGACTTAAAAAGGATGAATACAGATTACCTTATAACACTTTTAGAGTGACTTTGATATTGGTATGTATGGCAAGAAAACTAAGCCTCGCGATATTCGTTGAAAACTGCTTGTACTTAGAGTCTAGACGTGACTGGCTGAACAAAGGGTGTGGAAGGACTCATCTACTTTTCCGCAAACTTTGAGGGAAAGGTCAGTTTTGATCATGTGACACAAAAATGGATTTCCGTTGAAAAATAATCATGATAGGTTTAAGATTTACAGAACACGTGATGTTGTCCCTGATATAAAAAAAAAGCAAATATGTAACAATTTAAATGGATATTTCAGACACAGACTAACAATATTTAGGCTTGGCACTTCTAAAAAAAAAGTAGAAAATCAGAATAATTATAGAGTACACAGTCAAAGTGAATTAATCTGTCTACTTCGTCAAAAGGAAAAAACAGGACGTGAGGCGGGGGTATTTTTTTAATGCGGTCTTGTTCTTTATAACTGAAAACAGAGTACATTCCGTTGAAATTTGTTGCCATGCCAAGTCAGTTGAGATTAACATTGCTTATGGCATGGTTGAATGAGGAACAAACGGTGCGAAACTTGCCAGATTATCTCAACAAGTTTTTTTTTAGCTGCGTTCTAATCTCCTACCTTAAAAACTTATCGATAAGCTTGGGATTTGATGTTATATTTATACCAGCTGATTCAATCTTCCGTGTTCTGTATTCCGTATTCTCTCCCTTTCTCGGTTCTGTCTGTGTGTGTGTTCTGTCGTTTTTGTCTGTTGCCCTTGAGCCTTCTGTCTGTGGTTGTCTCTGGTGTCTGTCTCTGCGTCCATCCGTTTGTCTGTCCGCCCCCATCTCTCTCTCTCTCTCTCTCTCTCTCTCTCTGGATTTGTTGACGATGATCTACATAGCGGATACAGACGGCCAAGCTGACAAACAAACAGGATAATCATTGCACCAAAAGCGGCCTGTGTGATCCTGGTTCGCCTGCACACGACCCAACCAACCAGCCCAACCAGCCAATCTAGGCAGTGCAGTCTCCACTATTTCCTCACCACAACGACTCCGAGCAGTCATAGTGCCATCATTGTTTCTCTCTTCCTGGCGGGTCGGGGAATGCCAGTCATTTCCTACAGACTGGGGAACATGGAAAGCGGACGGACTTGACCTGACCTGACCTGCCCTGTTCTGTCTCCTTGCTTCCGTCTCTGCTTTCCCTCGTTTTGTCATGTGCCAGCGGCTTTTACGCATTACAGGTGGGAAATAAGTAAGCGGAACCGGAAGATGCTCCGATTCCGGAATGTGGGATGTTATCCTTTTAACCTGACTTGAACCCTCTCCCTGTACCCGCCCTACCCTAGTTCTACCCTGACCCTAACTTAAACCTTACTTTATGAAACGTGTTCACACACACACACACACACACACACACACACACACACACACACACACACGCACACAACACACACACACACCACACACACACACACACACACACACACACACACACACACACGCATGCACGCACACACACACAGACACAAACACACACAGACACACAGACACACACACACACACACACACACACACACACACACTTCCTCGATGATATGAGTCGTGCTGTGGTGCAGTGGAGTTGTCCTCTCTTGATCTCTATCGATAAAGGCAGAACGTCTGCTCTCCTGTACAGCCCATGAGGTCGGGCGGGCATGAAGACGGTAATTTCTTGAGGGGGAGAGGGGCTACCGGTACGTGCGGCAGTCGGGTGAGGTAGTTCCGGGCGGAGGGGGGGGGGGGGGAGGAGGGGGGAGGGGGGAGAGGGGGAGATGGAGGGGGGGGGAGGAGGGGGGGAGATGAAGGGAGGGGATGGGGAAGAGCGCAACTTCTTACAGAGGTGTGTGAGTGGCTTGAGGAATTGTGGTGCGGTGGTTTAGTATTTTCGGTTGCAGAGAGTATTCGAAGCTGACCTATCTGTCTGTCTGTCTACTTGTCTGTCTGCTGTCCTGTCTCTCTCTCTCTCTCTCTCTCTCTCTCTCTCTCTCTCTCTCTCTCTCTCTCTCTCTCTCTCTCTCTCTCTCTCAGGTTTGGATAAAGGACATTCACGTGCTCTCACAGTCTCGCTTTTCCTTCAGTGCGTTGTACGCTCGTAAAAATCAAAGGTAGGCCTACCTTTCCTTTCCCTGCCGACCAATTTCGAACACCTTATCCCATGATCCAACATGCACATAGGCAAACAAACAGACAAACACACAAACAGTTAGGCAGATAGACCAGATGTGGATGAACAACAGATTCCAAAATGAGTGGACAGACAGGCGCACACACAAAAAGACAGACAGACATTTGTTGATAAATAAACTGCCAGTGAATACGTAGCTAGACTGAAAGACAGTCAGACAGACAGACAGAGAGAAACCGACTTGGCAGGCAGGCAAATAAACAGCTGTACGGATGGTCGCTTTACGAAAAACTTCCAACACGTGAAAAATTGGTTGTTCATAAAAAGGACCTTATCCAGACCGAAACCACGAGAGAGAAGGACAGACAGACAGACAGAGAGACAGACAGACAGACAGACTGACAGGCAGTAAGACAGGTAGACAGAGAGAGACACAGACAGACAAACAAAGAACCAGAGAGAGACTAACAGACAGACAGACAGTCAGACAGAGACACAGAGAGACAAACAAAAGAGAGAGAGAGAGAGAAAAAGAAAGAACTGGAAGGAGACTAATAAACAGAGAGAGACAGACAGACTGACAGATAGACAGACAGAGACACAGACAGACAAAATTCAGAGACGGACAGACACAGAGAGACAGACAGACAAAGAGAAGAGACAAACAAAAGAAAGAGAGAGATCGAGACAAGAAAGAAAGAACTGGAAGGAGACTAAC
>JADBJO010000011.1:1305812-1308312 GCA_016801955.1 Conus betulinus
AAATTCTGCTAAAATATGAGCAGGTGAGTGTTGTGGCCTGGCTGGGGTTTTTTTCAGGCGGCGCAGGATGAGGAGTGGGGGGGGGGGGGTCATTTTACGTGCCCTCAGCGTGGCATTACTTCCTGTTCCCCCTGACACAGCCGCAGCCGGGTTCGTTGTCCTGCCGCCCATAGGACGCAATCAGTGTTTCAGATCCTCTCGAGACAACCCATCTGAGTACGCACCGCGCTGCCGTTGAGTCACTTCGGTCGTGTTCGGCGGTGTCTGTGCTGACCCAACCTCCGCAGAACAGCGTGTCTCTTCTATGCCCTTCTGTTGACAACAAGGATTGTGTAGTCTCGCAGCCAGCGTGCGTGAGTGTCCTTCTTTAGAGGAAGATGGCCTTAACAAGACTCCCAATACTTTTTTCCACACCTATAACGTTTAACACGGAGGGCCCCACTGGTCAACCCTTGGAGGGCCCCACTGTCTTGGTGTAGCAGAGTGGTGGGCATCGCCGAGTCTCCTCTCTCTCAACCCCTGGAGGACCCCACCGTCTTTGGAAATGTGCTTCATGGTCTGGTCGGCTCTTCTCCACAGAATAAAAGGGAATGGCGGAATGTGGAAACATTTGTAAAAGTGGTAATTCCGGCTGTTTCGTCCTGTATGTAGGTCGAAAGATGACAGTGTGTTCCTGCCTGTTCAGCTGATGGTAGCAACCCTGTGTCCATGGTGTCCTGTGCAGAGAGACTTAACGAAGGTCTTTGTCTCCCTGATATTGATGGGGTCTCCTCCCCGTCCATCCATGCATCCTGTTTTGTTGGTCTTGTCTGCCTCTCCACGTTCTTGCGTACCGCAGTGAGAGGGGATCAACTGTGGTGCCAATCTAGAGCTTTTGATGTTTGTCAGCGCATCTTGCAGGTAAGATAGTTTGCCTGATGCCCTTCCTCTACGTCCAGTGTTGCTAGACTTGTCTGCTTCTCCATTCTCGTAATGTTCACCTTTAATAATAATAATAATAATAATTACGATGATGAATACTTATATAGCGCCTATTCTCGGCTAGAGACCAAACTCTAAGCGCTTTGCAATCCACACTCGTTTACACAACGGGCTGCCTACCTGGGTAGTGCCGACTGAAGAGTTGCCAGCTGGCGCTTCATTCAGTCGTTTCCCGTGTCATCCAGTCAATATCGTTCAATATCGTTCACTCAATTTCCTTACTTCGTTCAGTCTTTCCATTTCTCACGCAGGGTGCATGCTATGTGTAACGTGTCATCCATACCAAAGGCCAAAAACTGGCCTACTCTTCCGAAAGTTGGTGATGGGATTTTACGTGTGTGCAAGATTTTATGCGTGTGTTCACACACGGAACCTCGGTTTATAGTCTCATTCGAAGGACTGTGTACGGGAAATGGAGTCAGACAACTGTGTTACTTTTGCTCGCCAAATGGTCTGTACAAGACTTGACTTTGTGATCTTTTGTTCTGCATTATTTTTCTTTTCCGCAGGAACAGAATGCCTGTTGTGTGTCTTGCAGTTTTCTCCACAGGTGAGGATTTCATGGTGACAGCGATGACTGATGGAACAAGACTTTGACTTTGTGATCTTTTGGTCCTCACGCAGGAACAGAATGCCTGTGGTGTCTTGCAGTTTCTCCACAGGTGAGGATTTCATGGTGACAGCGAGACTGAAAAAGCTGCTTTTGATGGTCCTCACGGGTCTGGTGAGGCTGACTCCATGCGCCAGTGCTGCTCGGTGGTCGTGCTGTGCCTTGGTAAATACCCTGAGGAGTGTTCTTGTTGACTCCCACTACATGTCAGATAGTTTCCTTATGATTTTCAACTTTCTTGTGTGTCCTGTATCTGCGTTTTGGATAGGTATCTTCTACGTCATTGTCTTGTCGAAGGTGATCCCTGCGCCTGTCGGTTATCAAAGGTGATCCCTACGCCTGTCGGTTATCAAAGGTGATCCCTACGCCTGTCGGTTATCAAAGGTGATCCCCTACGCCTGTCGGTTATCAAAGGTGATCCGCGCGTCTGTCTGTTATCATGGGTGATCCCTGTGCCTGTCGGTTATCAAAGGTGAGCCCTGCACCTGTCAGTTATCATGGGTGACCCCTACGCCTGTCGGTTATCAAAGATGATCTTTACGCCTGTCGGTTATCAAAGGTGATCCGCGCGCCTGTCGGTTATCATGGGTGATCCGTTCGCCTGTCGGTTATCAAGGGTGATCCCTACGCCTGTCGGTTATCAAATGTGATCCCAACGCCTGTCGGTTATCAAAGGTGATCCCTACGCCTGTCGGTTATCAAAGGTGATCTTTACGCCTGTCGGTTATCAAAGGTGATCCGCGCGCGGTCGGTTATCACGGGTGATCCGTTCGCCTGTCGGTTATCAAAGGTGATCCCTACGCCTGTCGGTTATCAAAAGTGATCCCTACGCCTGTCGGTTATCAAAGGTGATCCCTGCGCCTGTCGGTTATCAAAAGTGATCCCTACGCCTGTCGGTTATCAAAAGTG
>JADBJO010000011.1:1313312-1318312 GCA_016801955.1 Conus betulinus
AACAGATCCTCCCCCAAAGGCCCTGGTCTGGCGAACAGCTGCATCAATGTAACGTTCACCAACACGCCTCTCCAAACTCTAGTTCGGCCGTCATTGTGTTCAAGACTAAACCGCGACTCATCTGAAAAGAGGACCTGGGGACCACTGTTGTTGGTTCCATCTCACATGACGATGGCAGAAAGCTCGGCGAGCCAGCCTATGGGCTGCTAGCAGTCGTGGTCGAACAGCTGGGCGACGTGATCTGAGGCCGAAGTGGTGAAGACGGTTTCGTATGGCTTGACGGCTGAGGATGGTGTTATTTGCCATACGAAGCTGCCTTTGGATGCTGGTGGAAGTGGTATCCCGCTGCAATAGGGCCTGCCTCTCGATGAAACGATCTTCTCTGGGAGTAGTCTGCCTAGGCCGACCTGACCGTGGCCTCTCTTCAACGCTGTTGGTCGCCCTAAAACGCTGATTCAGTCTAACAATAACTGAATGATGCACACCAAGTCGTCGCGCCACTTCAGCCTTTGCAATGCCATCTTGTATCCACGCAATCGCCCTGGTTTTGTCAAAGGTGCTAAGTTTTCTTTGTGGTGGCATGGTGAGAAAAGGGCTGACAGTACCACCCCGCGCTTAAACAGCCAAAAGAAGGGGCATAAAACTCACTTGAGAGACTGCTCTTGCACGGGAAAAAAAAGAATTTTTCATTTTACACATCTTGTGTCGCCAGCAAGCTTGATGCAAAACAGACACAGTTAACGCAACTTTGCACTTTTTATCCCGCGCGGTAACGAGGTCACCAAGACCCCCGTGCGCACTACCAGTTGACACAGGCTGGATTACACACTGCTGTGTGAGATTCCATCATTGGTTGCCGCATAAAAAAAAAAAAACAATGTTTTTTGAAGGGATGAATCAACCCCCTGTGTGCAAAGGCCTGTGCTTAACTTTATGTGACTAGTATATACCACAGTCTGTACAATTCAGTTTTTCTCAGGGATTTCAGAATATTTCAATAGCACCTTTTTTCCCTTTCATCAGAGATTCTTCCCATGCGTATCGGAAAGTTAATTTTATATGAATTAATATCATTTCCAAGATATTTATATGATTAACTACTTGAACATCTGAGAGAGAGAGGAGAGAGAGAGAGAGAGAGAGAGAGACAGAGAGAGAAGAGAGAGAGAGAGAGAGAGAGGAGAGAGAGAGAGAGAGTCAGACAGACAGACAGACTAGACAGACAGACAGACAGACAGACAGAAAAGAGAGAGAGACTAGAAAAGAGTTCTCATACTCAGTCCAAGACAGAGAGGCGGCGGGACCAGAGAAAGAGAGAAGAGACAGAAGAAGATTTAGAGGGGAGGACGAATGGAAGAGAGAGAGAGTAGACAGAAGAAGAAGAATGATGAACGTCGACAGACACCGACAGAAGAGAGAGAGAGACAGACAGAAAAAACAACAAGTAATAGACAGAGGACCATTTTTCGTCTCATTACTAACATGTGAAGAATGGGGAAATAGTATTTAGAGGAGAAGAAGAAGAATAATGATGAACGTCGCAGTAACAGAAGAAGAGGAAAGAAGAAGATTAACAACAACAACAACAACAACAAGGGAAAGCAATGGTGAGTAGAGAAAAAAGAAATATGCAGAGGACCAAATTCAGCATAACATGTTAGCTATCTTCTTGTACTTCAGTGTCGTGAGAGAGAGAGAGAGAGAGAGAGAGAGAGAGAGAGAGAGAGAGAGAGGAGAGAGAGAGCGAGAGAGAGAGAGAGAGAGAGAGAGTCGAGGCACTGGAACAAGCACGAGCTTTCTAATCTGCGGAGCTCTAACATTGGTATCTATTTTGTGCGGTGTTGTGATTGTGTGACGCTTTTCTTTTATACTTCAGAAGTATATGAAGTGTGGGGGGAAAAAAACAATAATAAAACAAGAGGGCAATTTGCCCACATCTCACTCACAAGGGATGAATACACGTGAAGGCAGAATGACAGTCACAGGACAGATGGTGAGAGCGACGTTTTTGTAAACACAAAAACTAACAACACCAGAGTACGACAAGCACGCAAAATGTAGGTAGCAGTCAGCAGATGACTTACCGAGTTCACCTCTGTGCGTTTGGCAGTTTAACTCATCCACGCCCTAAGGCGCTATCACCCCCCACCTCCACTCGCCGTCACCGCCAGCAACCCAACTTCCCCCGCTCCTGCTCCCCCTCGTTATCAACTCTCTTCTCCTACCCCAAGGCAGTGGTCTGATGTATCCTGAATCTTGATTACCGATGCTGCTCTTTCTGCCAGCTATGCAACGATCACATGCGCATCTCTCAAGTTGAAATGTTCACCCCAGAGATCTGTTTCTGTCAGAATGTGTGGTCAAAGTTCCTTTTATTTGCTTGTCTGTTTGTGTCTTCAGTTGTCGTAGCTGTTGCTGTTGTCGTTGTTGTTGTTGTTGTTGTTGTTGTCTGCGTGTTTGTTTTGTTTTGCTCTGCTTTAAGCCAACCGGTCAGTTACACATTGAAAAAGTGCACCATTAGCGTGACGTAATATTTTGACTAATATACCTGACTCTTCACTGTGATTACTTAGTTTAGCCTAGTTCTATACTTAGAAATCCCTACGTCTGTTTCGTAGAAAGGGGCACCATATGGTCGGATTTTGAGACCATTTTTTTTCTCAGCGTATAAAGCAGAAATTGTAACTGATCATAATTTATAAGAAAATAACAGTTGTGTAATGTTGATTGTATTGCTGAAAGTGTGACGTGTAGATTTATTGCCATTGCAAGTCAGTGACATTTTTATGCATGGGATACTCGGAAAATTCTTCACAATAGTCATCATGTTCTTATGTTTGAGTACACTCATGCTGTATTTGAATACGCTCATACTTGAGAAAATGCCAACTTTTAAGTTTCACACACACACACACACACACACACACACACATACACACGCGCGCGCGCGCGCGCGCACGCACGCACGCACGCACGCACACGCACACACACACACACACACACACACACACACACACACACACACACACACACACACAAGCACGCACGCACATGCATGGAACACCATTTGACATAGACTCATGTCTATATATATGAACAAGAAACGGTCGAAGAAAAAAAAATGAAAAATAAGGAAGTGTAGAACATGGAGAGCTTTCAGGCAATATAGTCGTGACCATCCCCATCATAAAGAACGACGTCGTTATCATCATAATCATCGTTATAATCATCGTTATGAACTGCAGCATCCATTTTGAAAAACAAAACCCATCACCATCAGCATCCATTATTCTCATCGACAAAAACAACAACTGGGTGTACATGGATTGTCAGTAACATCAGCAGGGATATAAAAAAAAATCATTTCGGATCATCCCCCCCCCTTCCCCCCCCCCCCCCCCCCCCCCCCCCCCCCCCCCCCCCCCCCCCCCCCACACACACACACACACACACCCCCCCCCCCACCCCCCACCTCCTCTCGTCGCCAGAACAATCAGGACAACAGAAATAACACTGCTAACGACAGACAGCACAAGCCACACTACACATCATCAACATTCGTGACCAAGAAAAGAAAAAGAAAAGCTAATAATGTATTCCTACAGTCATTTTAATATCTCTAAGGGCCAAAATTGTATGGTCTGACAGTTAACACTCGTGCTGTTAGTGTGCCCAAGACAAATCGTTTAAGCACGAAAAGACGACTCCTCCTCCTCAAGTTCATCTCCGTCCATCTTGTTCCATTGTGAAATCCATTTTCTTTTTTTTTTTCTTCTTTTTTTTTTTGCAGCAGATGACGCCTGTGGCATAGTAAAAGGTGAACCGTCTCGTTCATAACTGTGGAAACATGTTAGGAGCGACAGGCCGAGACATGATTTGGAACACCGAATGGCGGCTTTTGTGTGGCGAGTGTGAACGCCCGAGTTCCTCACACAAAAGATGGTCTTCCCTGTGTAACGTGTGGTGTGTAGTGAAAGATTAAGGGGCTGTTCCGTTTTGTTCCAGAACGGAAGGCATAGCACGACGTGTACCCGTCAGTGGGTCGTTCTATAAAAACTTTATCTTCAAGATCTACTACAACGCCAGCTTTAAACCACATTTCTAGCCCCCTGTTTTGAGCTCTAGGATTTGCTTTTTTTTTAACTTTGACACTTTGATATTTTATTGTCATTACCAATGAGGTCTTTTGACAAGGGGGGAGAGGTAACAGAACAAAACATTTCCCTCTTCCTTTCCTGCAAAACAAATAGTACACTTTCATTCCTAGTGTGTATCAAATCCAAAGTTAACAAAAAAACAAATAAATTCGTAACATTTCGTTATGTCCTCACCTCACGAGAGAGAGAGAGAGAGAGAGAGAGAGAGAGAGAGAGAGAAGACGTGTCTTACAAATGCAAACTTTAAGAAAGGATAAAGACGTTTGAAAAAAACAAGAGGTGGTACATTTTACATGCTACTACACTGCAGTGTATGTATATCTGTATATATGTATGTATGTATGTATGTATGTTTATAAATATGCATCTACGTATGTATGTGTACATTTGTTTCAGTAAAACAAAGAACACAGAACCACATAGCTTCAGCTTTTCCAGCACAATTCACCAATGAAATTTTCACTTAAAAAGCTTCATCGGTACTGGCATGCAAACGATCTGAAAACGCACACTCTATATAAAGGATTTTAACAACAGTTCACAACACTTCCTTTGCGTGAAAACCATTACAAGCAGCTTTTAAGTTGAGATTTTACTGGAGAATGACTACAACGGAACGGAAGAAAGAAGGAAGGTAAATAATAACATTTGTCCTTTCCTGATTTTTTTTCTCAAAAGTAACTGGACTTAATTGAAGTATATATATATATTCACAAGTAGAATTTTCCGTTGCCCGCACCGCGCCACAACCAATGAGAACAGGCAGACTAAAAAATATACAAGGTAAAAACAGTAAGGAGAAAATGCAGAACTTCTTTTTACCCTTGTGTGTGTGTGTGTGTG
>JADBJO010000011.1:1333312-1338312 GCA_016801955.1 Conus betulinus
TGCAAGCCTTAACAGTCGTCCTGTCGGTACATGCTCTCGGAAAATTGCGGCCCATGCTACGTCGAGTAAAGTCGATTTGTTTTCAATGAAAACTGAAATTGAAATGAGTTCTGGGAGGCAGTTTCCTGTTAAAGGTTGGTCAAGCAGCCTCGTCACAGATTCACCACGACTCCGCGGCGTTACATTAACAGTTTTGTTCTGCTGTCAAAACTTAAGAGCGAGAAAAAAAATATAGTCAGTACGCAATATAGACCCAAAGGAGGTAAAGGATGAAAAAAAAAAATGAAATAACGACTCATAATCAAACGTGGAAATCTCACAAATTCACAAGAAGATTCATAAAAATCATACCACGGATGGCCATGAAACTAAAAACAAAAAAAAGAGGAGGTTGTCACAAAATTCTACAAAGCGAACAAAAGGTTATGCAAAGGGATTTACCAAAATATAGTGCCATGAAACTGTAGTGGCATTTACCAAGTTGTACAAAAGGGGTAGCAAATTTTACAAAGGGAGTCATGAAATTATACTTGTGAAGCCAGGGTGTTACACAAAGGGAGTTAGGAAGTTGTAAAAGGAAGCGAGGGAGGTAAAGAAGCGTGTTCGCAGTGATCACTTTTCTAAAGATTCAAGGGGAGTTTGAAATGATTCAAGGAGGGACAAAAAAAGAACTAAATAAAAAAAAAACTGTACTGTTGTTGCAACTTGATTTTGTTTAACTGATCCCTATTATTTATGATTAATAAGAGAAATATACAAATACAGACACATATGTCGGGCTACGTGATTCGCCCAACTCTGTACTCTATTGTCACTGGTAGAAAACGCAGTCTCTTCATCTGCTGCAGTACTGTCTTTTCAAAGTAAAGATCAGAAACAACATTTTTGTTTGTCCTATTCCTTTTTTTTTTTTTTTTTTTTTTTTTTTTTTTTTTTTTTTTTTTTTTTTTTTTTTTTTTTTTTTTGCCTGCCATCTTCCACTACCTCGCATTGATGATAGGGCACAAAACTCTCCCTGCAGGCCCAAGAAAAATACTACTGTTCATGGTTCGTGTACGTGCTCAGAGGCGTTATTATCACGTGAGACGGACAACACTCCTCAACGCCTCTGCGTTTCGACAAACTATGCAGGCACCTCCTGAGAAAATGACGACAGCAGCGTCACAATTAGTGGTAATTGCCACGTGGGCTGACCATGCCTGATCCTACGGTGACACAACAGTGTGCTGTGGCAACAGAAGAGGGATTACCCATCTACGGAACTCTGCAGTGATTACAGTCGCGTGACGCGTCATCACCTTGGGAAAAGACGTCACGGCAATCCCAGAGATGGGTTATTCAAAAACCAACCAACAAACAAACATACAAAGAAAATAACGAAAAACTGAAAAATATCAAGAGTACGTTGTGATGGTCATGCAGCAAAAAAAAAAAAAAAAAAAACAGATTGCCGTTGATCGCTTGTGGGGATACACGGACACAAAATGACAACAGACGAGTCGAAAGAATATAGAAGAGTAATAATGAAAACAATATTACTCTCTAACAGTGCAAGTAGTGCTTCTACTATACTCCTGCAACCAGTATTACTACTGCAACTAATACTGCAGCATTTATAATAATAATGATGATAATAACAGCAATAATGATAATCAAATAACAATGAAAAATATAATAAATGCTCAAATGATAATAATCATGACAGCGAAATAGAACAAGTGCAGGTTAACAATTCTTCCATCATTATAGTAATTACTTGGCAAAGATTTGAAACTAAAACGATTTTAAAATAATGAAATAATGGGGTAAATGTATATCATAAATATGAAAACTTTTACTAACTGCATGAGGTACTAGCTGCATGAGGGAAACTATCGCAATCCCTCTCGAAGACAGATCTATATGTATCGCCTCCTCCGAAGCCATTCGTCCGCTGGATCGGACTCATCCGGGAGACACGGCGGCTGAGTTGACTGTGCTCTTGGCGTCAGATAGAGACACACCACAGTCCATAATTCTGTGATGTTGTTCCGACCGCCAAGGGTTCGAAAAAGAATCCAACAGTACTCCAAAGCAGCCAGCGAAAGGTAGTAGAATTTAACAAAACGAAAGTGTAGAGAGGAAGAAGAAAGTTGTTGAAAACTAAAAACATTACGCAAACAGTATAAAATGCAAGAGACAATCTTTGAGCCTATGCTTGAGGATCATTTAAGGATGCAAGGGAGATCAAAAGATATGGAACAGTCTGAATGGTCAGCTCTACTGTTCAATAACCTAAGCATTGTCAGCGGCTACGAATTGTACAGAACAACCTTTCCTTGGATCTCCTAAGAGATTTAAGTGTTTTCCCCCCCCACTACTTAATGTTCAGCGAAATAGAACAATTCATGAAACGATTGGCAGGATGGTATTTTAAAAAAAAAGGAACAGCAATTCTACACAAAAGTATACGAGGGAAGCCTAAACAAATCCACTGAAGACTTATTAAATCACACAATAGGATCTATGAAATAAAAAAGAAAGGAGTTGTGGGGGTCACAAAATATGTACTACGGGAAACTAGTAATGAAGGGGAATCAAAAAAAAAAAAAAAAAAAAGGATAGAAGAGGAGGTATAAAATTGTACTTGGGGTGTCAAAAAGTAATGCAGCGAGTCACGAAGTTACTCAAGGAGGCGAGGCGAAGGGGGAAGAGGGTTGGGGGTGGGGGTGACGGGTTATTAAAGGAAATGTACGCACAGAGATAGCAGGAATACAAAGGTTTTTAAGATGTAAGGGGAGTTTAACAATGATTCAAGGAGAGGCAATGGGTTTTGAAGTGTTAGAGCCCCAAACTATGGGGGCAGAGGCAGTCATTCTCTCAGCACGGTAGCATTCAACCATACTCGTTAACTCTGCAGTCACGCAACAGAGTCAGAAGTCGTGGAATGCAAAGTTCTTGGCTGAATATGTGGGTCGGGACAGCAGACAATCATTATCATTATTGTTGTTATTATTACAAATGCTCATAATCATAATAATTGTTGTGATTATTTACAAATAATCATAATCAATAATAATAATAAATAATAATAATAATAATAAGCCATTTAAAGCAAGTCACGATTGGCAGGGCGATATGCTAAGAAAGTACATCAAAAAAAAAAAAAAAAAAAAAAAAAACGACGATGCAAGCAGAATAAAAAAAATTTACACGAGGAAAGCCTCTGAAAAATAAGCGGAAGATGGTCACACAACTGTACAAGGGGAAGTAAAACGTTATACGAGCGGAGTAACTAAACTGTACAACAAAAAAAAAAGTTAAAAAGCTATACAGGAGGACTCTTAAGGTTATACAAAGCGAGTCCAACATTTATACAAAGAGGCGAGAGGGCTAAAAGAAATGAATGCACAGGAATAATACGGATACAAGGGTTTTCCATTTAAAGATACAAAGCAACTTTACAATGATGCAAGATGGGACAAAACATTCAAAAAGATGGAGCCCAAAATGTGGGCAGATACTGTCATTCTCAACATCCCCAGCATTTAGCTACAGTCATAAAACTGTAGTGGAGTAACTGCAACGGTCGGGGGGGGGGCTTGTGTCGTGACAGTTATTCATCTGGTATTCTCATTTGAACTGACGAAGCGAAGGTGCAGAAATCCAAGCTCAGTTCGGTAGTGACCCGCTGTATTGTCGCCGGGTGTCCCCGCCTTCTTGACATTCTTATCATTTGTACTTATCCCCCTTGACAGGGGAGCTATTGTCTATCGTGTGATTGGAGTGTATCAGTGTCATTCTTCTTCTTCTTCTTCTTCTTCTCTCTCTCTCTCTCTCTCTCTCTCTCTCTCTCTCTCACACACACACACACACACACACGTCACACACACACACACACACACACACACACACACACACACACACACACACACACACACACACACACACACACACACACACACACACACACACACACACACACACACACACACATACACTGCTCGCATGCAAGAACGTATGCGCGCGCTTGAGTGCACACACACACACACACACACACACACACACACACACACACACACACACACACACACACACACACACACACACACACACACACACACACACACACACTTTTAACACACCGACATATCCATCTAAGTCATCCAGTCCCCAGAGTCCCAAGGACAGAAGCCATGAAGCCCAAGGTGAAACGAGCCAAAGTGTACCCAACCCCAGGTGCAACAAGCCTCACCCCCGGATTCCTCCACATCCTCTGACTACAGCACAGCGACACAGCTTGTGAAGGGAAATACTCCTCCTCGTGAGAGCTCTCCCACTTTCTCATGGCACGCTTCCCACTCCCCCCACGCTCTCTCTCTCTCTCTCTCTGTCTGTCTGTCTGACTCTCTCTCTCTGTGTGTCTCTCTCTCTCTCTCCTCTTACACACTGACACACACACACACACTCACACACACACACACACACACACACACACACACACACACACACACACACACACACACACACACACGCACACAGGAAGCGTAGAGAACATCCTGTGTCATAGAGTCTCTGACCACAATGGAAGTCAACAGTATCACCGTCATCATTATCATCATCATTATCCTCATTGATGATCAAAAAAAAAAAGTTTCTAAGTCGGTGCACCCTTGACCACAAGGGAACCCAATAGCATTATCGTCATCATCATTGTTATGGGGTCAATAAAAAAAAACTGGAGATAAACACTCGTCTAATATCATCACTTAATGTGGAAAGATGTTAAATTGAAGACAACAACAACAACGACCACGCACACAGGCACGCACGCACGCACGCACACACACACACGCACACATTTTCCAATGACTCACTCTTTCTTGCCTCCTATCACTCATGTGTAACACACTGGATGGTGGATTACAAAGTAAAATTGTAGGAATAGTAGTACCAGAAGAAGAAGGAGGAGGAAGAAGGAGGAGGAAGAGGAGGAAGAAAACAAGAAGAAGGTGATGATG
>JADBJO010000011.1:1348312-1360812 GCA_016801955.1 Conus betulinus
TCATTTGCTGGGTTCAATATGCTTCCCTTCCCGTGCGGGTGAATACTAGCATGGAAAGTGCATAATTATTGTTTTGACTCTATCTTCATGTGACAGCAGCAGTTTGTGTTCAGAAGACAGTGACGACGAGCGGTTTTATTGAAGAACACGGTTCATTATCACGTGAAAACGATCATCGGTACATACTGATTGCTGTTTTTACGGGAGATGACGCTTATTTCTTATAGCAGTCACTTTTATGCGATAATCAGGCGTTTTGGTGTGATGTCTGGTACTGAAAACACTTCTTTTCACATGGCAACAACTGTTAGCATGGGAAAACAGGATTCTCCCTTGATAGTTGTCTGTATTTTTTACATGCAAATAGCACCAAATACTTATATTCATTCAAATTGTGTGAACACAGGAATTATGGCCTTTACGTGGCATGGTGTCTCCACAAGACCAGGCGTTTATGATGGCGTTACTGTTATGTCAGCCAATCCTCTACCAGCTTCCTTTGCTCATAACGCCCTGCGCGGGATTATACACCCACGGCGCCTGCTCGCCCATAACACCCCTTTGATTGGTCTGGTTGTCTCGTCGTTTACGTCAAGGTCGCCCGCCAACTTGAAACGCGTCTATCAAACAGTGACTTTCCAGCAGACGGTCGGCATGGAACAAGTACCACCTATCCCGCCGGATAATGACCAACACCCGGTGGATACAGACTCTTTAAGTCCCCTCTTAATTGAACAAACCATGGATTCGTGAACCTAGATCGCAGAGACTAACGACGAACAATTAAAAGCTCTTGTCACGGTAGGCGAGTCTCTCGCTCAACTTCAAGAACAAGGCTTTGCTCGCCTAGCTTTTTGTCCGTCGTGTCAGGCGAATTAGCATGAAAACAGTGTGCAAAGACACGAACCTCGTCGTCATTTTCGCGGTTCATTATATCTTGATTATTCAACGCATATTGTTGTCATACCCTGGCTAAAAGACTCCAGGGATCATCCGAACAGCCGAAGCACTTGAGCACTATGGTACAAATGCACCAGCTAGGAATGAGAACATTACGTGTGTGTGACCGTTTTTGATTACCCTGCCACATGGGTAGCCACACTCCGACTTCGAGGGATTTGGGAGACTGATGATGTTATGCTAGGAGCTTGTCACGACTGAAGACAAGAGATTTCTGACTTTTTTTGTGAAGATAATGTTGACTCAGAATCTGAAAGCGAGAACGAATTCTTCACCTTCGCTGCTGCTGTATTTGGAAAGCAGCCAGAAACTACAAAGACAAATGTTGTCCAGAGGAGTGGAGCTCCGGGTGGCCATGGAGCATATGGCCTTCACCTTGCTTTGACTGGATGTCCATCTCCATGGACCGAGTGACTCCCTGAAAAGTTGAACAAGTCGACTCCCTCAAAGTGGGCGCGAGCACTCACTCTTCTGCTGGCGGGCCCAGGTGGTCACGACTGTCGAATGTCAAAAAGCAAGCGCCAGAGCAAGCACTTGACAGATTTCCTAAACTAGTGTGACCCGGCTTTGGAGGCATCACACTGTGGAATGTTTCTCTCTCAGCCATGTCTCACTTGGCACGTTTCAACAGCAGCTGACCTGGACCTCCCCCCCCCCTCCCCCTCAACTCTCCCACCAACACCACCATTTGCATTCGATCCCCCCCTTCCTGCAGAGCAGAGTTCCAGAGGGACAAAGTAGCGGCAGACCGAAGAAGAGATGGGTCAACAACTGCAGAGGCAGGGAGGCGGACAAGCTTCTCTTTCACCGGCTCTTGCAGCATCCGCAACAGCCAGATTAGACAACTCAACCACTCCGGCCCCATATCCTTCTGGTACAGGACTGCTACAAAACAACCAGCAAAGAAGCAAAATCACCAGAGTTTGTGGTGGATGTCTTTATCTGCCTCCCACGACAGAAGCCAGGATGACTGACTCTAGAAAAGAGATGTGGCATATGCCTCTTTGCTACGCAAGAATCTGAAGCATGATTCTCTGACAGGCCTGCGACAAATGCTATCGCCAACGCTATAATGTCCGCACACGTAACGGCTTGAGAAGGCCGATACCATGTCACGCCCTATAAGACTGGAATCGCAGTTCTGTCCGTTATATTGGCAGCAGAAAATTACAACGTAAGCTGTTAGGGTTATCTGCTACTGATTCTGGGTATATGAATAATGTCTAGTGTAGCTTACTTCCCTTTCGCTCCTCAGAAAAAATGGCGCATGCTTTGGGGCAGCCCTTTATCAGTCATAAGCTCAATGACACTGAGCATTTATGACATGAAAACATGCAGAGCAATGAACATAATGAATTACAGATATCTGAGCTAAGCTGAAAAACATCCGACAGCACGACGTCAACCGAGTGGAGGAATGCAGTGAAGTGCTTGTCGAGAGCGTGTGCGTGAGTGATAGTGACAGACTAATCCAGTACAGCAAACATTTTCCCTGTAGCAGTAGAGACAGAAGACAACCCCATCGCCCTCACGCTGCCCCAAGTACAATAATGTAAATATCATGAAAAGTGTTTTTTCTAATATTTCTAATATTGTGTATGTAATTCAATTAGCCTTCGGATTAGAATTGCGTTTTGATAAGGTTACGGTTTGGTTTTAGGGTTAGGGCATGGTCAGGGTTTGGGCGGTGCATTCCAAACGTGGAACGTCTTCCGGTGTTCTCACGAAAACTGTCAATTCTACAGCAAAAACACATCGCCCGTCAGTACGCTTACGAGAAACATTGGTGAAACACGCTCAGAATCTCTCCACGCAGAAACAAAAACCGTGGTCAATATGGCGTCCGGCAGTTCACGCCTTTTAACTCCTGTAGTGCCTGTGACGTAGGCCGTTAACACGACTACCATTACAGCATTTACACCTCGACTCCTGTCCAGGCGGATCACACGACTTTCGAAGTACAAACACTGCTGAAAAACTGTTACAGAAAACTATACCGGGGTATGAAAGGGGGGGGTGAGGGGTACTTAAGGGGTACGTGGGGTGGGGGTAATGGGAACCAACTTCTGAGAAGTAGAGAGAGAGATTATTTTTAGAATAGTGTCCCTTGACTTTTTTCATCCATAAAGGCATAACCGTCGCTTTTGTTGTTTGTTTGTTTGTTTGTTTTTAAGGGGTGGTGGTGGTGGTGATTGAAGAGTTTCTATTTTCCAAACGTTACTGAGGCTGTCCGAAAT
Source organism: Conus betulinus (assembly GCA_016801955.1). Taxonomy (NCBI): domain Eukaryota; kingdom Metazoa; phylum Mollusca; class Gastropoda; order Neogastropoda; family Conidae; genus Conus; species Conus betulinus. Next base: position 1,351,510 of record JADBJO010000011.1, read on the forward strand.
TGTACAGAAAATCAAGACAAATGCTGTGGAGATGTTGGCTTGGAAAAGTGAGGGCTGGTATGTTTCGCTTAGGTATCTGATCAAGTATGTTGGCTCGAGTTCTTACCTCAGAGTTATTATTACAGCGCACTCCAAAAATACTACCAATGTTCAGAGAGTACGTTGAAAGCATTACAGTAGTGTTTTCGGACACAGTAACATTTTTAGCGTTAGACACCTGCACCATGTCTGCATGGTCGACTATCAGGGTGTGCGAAACAGATACAATATTGTTGTCCTGTGGCTTTTTCCTGAACCCTGACAAGAACTTTCCTTAGCAAGTTTTCGCAATGACGACGATTAATTTCTTCATCCGAATTGCTGGCATTCGCGACGCTGCAATTTCCCGCCAACAACGAATATGCGTGCGTGAAGCAAGGTGCAATCTCACGAATAAGAATGAGTTTGCGTTGTTGATTTTGACAATCCACGTGTGGTGACAAAGGTGCGAGCTGTCTGAGCGCCTGATTGGTGTTTCGTACGTCTGCAGGCCACCTGAATGACTGATCACCAACTTTGGGAGAATTTAAAATTCATGCCTTGAACAACACTGGACTAAAAGCTGGACATACTGAGCCAACTTCTCCAAGGTCCTGTGTCGACGTCAGACATTGGAAAAGGTCGATACTGATTAAGGTGTATATTGATTTAGCTGGATTGTAGGCCAATGTTTAAGTTTGCTGTAACTGATCGAGGCATTCGAACTGATCTCTCTCTCTCTCTCTCTCTCTCTCTCTCTCTCTCTCTACCTCCTGTACATGCTCTGTGTATACGTATGTACATGCTTGTGTGTGTGTGTGTGTGTGTGTGTGTGTGTGTGTGTGTGTGTGTGTGATATCGAGTGTTCAGTCTATCGAGCCATTCTCTCTCTCTCTCTCTCTCTCTCTCTCTCTCTCTCTCTCTCTCTCTCTCTCTCTCTCTCTCTCTCATGTATGTATGTACGTGTGTACCTGTGTATGTATGTATGTATGTATGTAGGTAGGTAGGTAGGAAGGGAGGTAGATGTACATGCATCTACGTATCTATGTATGCATGTACGTATGTGAGCGTGTGAATGTGCTCGTGTCAACCAAAGCAAAACAGGCACACCTACCTCACACGAATCTAAGTTATAAAAAACAAAAAACAAAAAAAAAAAAAAACACGTTGTGCAAGTCTAACATCAATTATGTTAAAACACTTTCACAAAAACAAAACGAAACAAAACAAACACCCCAAACAACAAAAACCGCTGTCATAATATATGAACGTCCATTCTCACGTTACGTTCTTCTTATCCCAGCGAACAGTCCTGTCATGAGGAAAGCGGCGGGTGCATTCATAAATGACATGGAACAGCCCAGTGGGAGGAAGTGACGTCACAAACATGGACCGACACGCCCCCTGCCGGCCATCACTCTAGTGCTCGTGATCGCCTCTTCCTGCGCACACGCGTTTCCCGTCCACTCCCGCGCCGCCATGAGTGGGTCTTTCCCGCCAAAGACCCAGTTTTCCCGCCCTTTCAACAGCCATACTTGAAATTTTCCCTGCCGCCTCACCACCACCACCACTACCACCACCACCACGATCGTCCCTTGCTACAAACGCAACCCCAAAAATAAATCCTGGGTGAAGTTGTGCAGCAGAGGCATTAACCTGTGGATGCGGCCGATTGCATTGTACTGAGTCACTTTTCTGTTTAGCCAAAACAAGGGATTCTGTATGTGTGGGAAAAAAACTGGGTCTCGGTGTGTGGAAATTTGAGGGTCACGGAGAGTGGGACCCTAGGGTTAAAATAAATTCCAGCTGCTCCGCGAAGAGACAGCATGGCTGCTGTCCCGACTCCATCTTTCGATTCATTTCTCTGTCCTTATGGACGGACATCTAGGTCTACACTGCTACTAACTCACCCTAACAAAAGTGAAGCGTTTTTTTTTTTTTTGGGTTTTTTTTCTTTTCTTTTCCATAGCAAAGTTTGTGAATAACCGTCTGTGTCTGTTGTCAGTTTTACTGCGTGAGCCAAATGTATCTTGCACAGAGGATCCTGAAACATCAGTCGTATGAGAGCCTAGCACCACGACCTGTTTGTCTTGTCCTGCCTTGCCTTGCCACTCCTTGTCTAACTTGCCTTGCCTTGCCTAACGTTGTCTTGTCTTGCCTCTCTGTCTGTCTGTCTGTCTGTCTGTCTATCTCTCTCTCTCTCTCTCTCTCTCTCTCTCTCTCTCTCTTGCCTTATTTTGCCTGGCCCAATCCTGCCTTGCCTTATCTTGCCTTGCTCAACCTTGCCTCGTCATGTCTTTTCTAGAGTTGCCTTTGCTTGCCTCGCCTTACCTTGCCTCACATAACCTTTTTAAAGCTTGCCTTGCCTCACCTTGTCTTACCTTGCCTAACCTTGACTCGCTTCGTCTCGCATTGTCTTGCCTTTGCTTGCTTCGCCTTGCCTATCGTCGTCTGGCCTTGCCTTGCCTTGCCTTGCCTTGCCTTTTCTTGTTTATAATATAACTGCATTTTGAAGGTATTGAAGCACCAGTGTTACAGTCCCGTTTCATCTTCCTCTTTTCAACAATGGTTAGCAGGTCGGCGGTTCCAAAGGCTCTTCTAACCCAGCTGCGGACTTCTCATTTGTAGCAAACTATACCATTAACCTAACCTTGACAGTCTGTTTGTGGACTGCCGGCTGGCACTGGCAATGGAACAACATACTCTCAGCGTGGTTGTGTCTCGTCGAATTTCCACTGCGGCTGTATATGGGAGAATCATCACTATTGGTGCTGTGTCTGGAAGAATTCTCAGTGTGGCTGTGTAAGAAAGACTCGTCTCCATGGCTGTGGATGGAAGAATTCTCTCTGTGACTATGCATAGACGAATTCTCGCTGTGGCTGTCCCCCCCCCCCCCCCCCCCCCCCCCCAAAATGCTCTCTGTGGCCGTGTATGGAATAATTCTCCCCCTGTGGCCCATATGGAAAATTTTCTCTGTGGCTGTGTATTGAAGAGTTCCGTGTATGGATGAATTAACTCTGTAACTATGTACGGAAGAATTCTCTCTGTGGCTGCATATGAAGAATTTCTCTCTGGCTGTGTATTGAAGAGTTCTCGTTGTGCCTACACATGGATGAATTAACTCTGTAACTATGTACGGAAAAATTCTCTCTGTGGCTGCATATGGAAGAATTTTCTCTGTGGCTGTGTATTGAAGAGTTCTCATTGTGCCTACACATGGATGAATTCACTCTGTAACTATGTACGGAAGAATTCTCTCCGTGACTGTGAACGGAAAAACTGTCTCTGTTGCGGTGTACGGGAAAAATGCTTTCTGTGGCTGTGTATTAAAGAATTCTCAGCATGGCCGCGAATTGAAGAATTTTTTTTGTGTGTAACTGTTTACGAAACAGTTCTCTCTATGGCAGTGTTTGGAAAAAATTCCCACTGTGGCAGTGTGTTGAATAATTCTCTGTCTGTGCATGGAAAAATTCTGTTTGTGACTGTATATGGAAGAATTCTCTGTGTGGTTACGTACGGGAGAGTTCTGTCCACGTTTGTGTTTGAAAGAATTGTCTCTGTGGCTGTGTACGGGTGAATTCTCTCTGTCGCTCTGTACAAAAGAATTCTCTCGAAGGCTGAGAATAGACGATTTCCCTATATAACTGTATATGGGTGAATTGCTAAAGGTGGCTATGGAGGAATAATCTATGTGACTGTGTACGAGTGAATTCATATGATCATATGACTGTATATGGCAGAATTCGTAGTGTGAGTGAGGAAGAAAGAATTCTGTCTGTGAATGTGGCTGTATGGAAGAATTCTCTCTGTGGCTGTAGTTTACAAGAATTCTCTCTGTGGCTGTAGTTACAAGAATTCTCTCTGTGGCTGTGGTTGGAAACAGTTTGGAAGAATTCTCTCTGTGGCTGTGTTGGAAGAATTCTCTCTGTGGCTGTAGTTACAAGAATTCTCTCTGTGGCTGTAGTTACAAGAATTCTCTCTGTGGCTGTAGTTGGAAGAATTCTCTCTGTGTGCTGTAGTTACAAGAATTCTCTCTGTGGCTGTAGTTACAAGAATTCTCTCCGTGGCTGTGGTTAGAAGAACTCTCTCAGTGACTGTGGTTAGAAGAATTTTCTCTGTAGCTGTGGTTAGAAAAATTCTCTCTGTGACTGTGTTTAGAAGTCTCTCTGGCTGTGTGTTCAGAAGAATTTTGTGTTGCTGTCTCTATAAACATGTTCTCTGTAGCTGTGTAAGGAAGAATTGTCGCAGTGTGTTTGCAGTAATTTTGTCTGTTGCTGTGTTTGTAAGAATTCTTTCTGCGCCTGTGCATGGAAAAATTATCACTTTGGCTTTGTATGGAAGAATTTTCACTGTGATTCTGTGTGAAAGGATTTTCACCATGACTTTGTATGGAAGAATTTTCACTGTGACTATGTATGGAAGAATTTTCACTATGGGTCCATGTGGAGGAATTTTCACTGTGGCTCTGTATGAGAGAGTCGTGGCGGGGAGCGTGTGAACAATAGCGTTTATCGTGCACAGAAGATCAGGAGATGAAATGTCAAAGCTATGAAACGAGATCAGTTCAAATCACTAAATTCAGATACCTGAAAACCGTCTACACATTCATTTAGACAACTATGATTAATTAACCACTTTCAATCAAAATTGATTAAATGCATTCGAAGATAAATGGAACTTTTCTTCATTTTATATGTATGCAAAGAAAGCAAACCTTTTATAAAAACAATGCCATTATTAAAACATGATAAATGTATTAGTAAATTAGCCGGCTATGAGCGAGTGGTAATTCGAAAAACAGGGTTTTTCAAGCATGCAAGACTAAAATGTAATCTGAATGTAATTCATGGCATTTAGTTGACCAGAGTTTTAATTAAGGATGGCTGCACTCATAACATTTTTCATAGCCTCCAATTCAAGCCCGGTGTCTCTGTCAAGGGAAGAGGCGATAAAAATTGATTGATCAGGGTACATCATTAAATGAACATCAGCCAGACAATTGTCAGTGAACCGAATTTCTTTCTTTTTTACGCTTAAAAAACAAACAAACAAACGCGGCAACTGCGACTTAGTTCCGAATAAAGCTTTGAGAAAATTGGATTGGCGTCATTCGTGACGTGCGTGTGTGAACGGATAATCTGGTAATATATGAAAACTGGGCATCAGGCGGGGTAATTATTGTCAGGCTAATAATCCAAGCGCGTTCTGTGTGCCCGTCTGTCTGTCTGTTTTCTCGCTCCCTAAACGAATCCACAAATTCTTGTATGATCGTCCGCAAATTTGGCATGCGTATGTGTGTTGCCATGCTTGTCAGATCAAAAGTGAATTGTTTTCGTGTTAGACAGTCGCATTAGTCGCATCTGTAATGCGACAGTACGATGAAGCGTAGCGGTGTCGGAATTTGAAGCTGGTGTAAGGGAAATGTGGTGGGACAGGGATGAACAGGGGAGAAGAGGAAGGGAGTGGCAAAATGGAGGGAGGGAGAAGTAAAGGGGCAAGGGTGGGGAGAGGAGGAAGATGAACAGCTCGTGGACAGAAAAGGTCTGCTAGATCTCCAAAGGAATGAACAAAGGCAAATAATGAAGCAACATAAGCACTCGGCGAGCAGCCCTGCTTTTGTGATGTTGATTGTTCGTTCCCTTGGACTGGAGATCAGGTAAACCAACGTTTTCTGTTTTTATTTTCGGTGGTGTGTTTTTTTTTTCCTGTGTTCAGTGGTCTCCTGTCGGCAGTCAGATCACTCTCAGGTCTCGATGTTTGAGAGAGGACAGCAACGAAGCATCCGGCGATTCTAAACGCGTCAGCTCCGAGCTCTTTTCTCACCAGTCACAAGAACGTTTACAGAACTCGAAGAATAACCTCAGCAGACACAGGCTTTCATATCAACATTACAGATAAAAGCGACCGATGAGAGGAAAAAAAGATGAAGTTAAAACAGTTTGCATGGCAGTTTTTTTTCTTTAAAATCCACTTGATCTCCAAAGTGGAAAGAGACCTCAGACTCGTTGATAGAGGATGGAGTGACACTACCAGACTGGCTGGGGACCGTGCACAGTGGAGCGCCTTGACTGCCTCATGCGTCGCAAGACGCCGGAGCATCTAAGTCTAAGTATCTCCGACAGAAACAAGATGAATATCCTGTTTAAGGGCCAGGGGTCCAACAAAAAAAAAATTCTGGTCACTTCACCCATTCTTCGCCCCCCCCCCCCCCCCTTTTCCCGCCCTTCCTCATCCTGCGTACATGGAAATAGTAACGGTCTCTAATTGGTAAACAAAGCCATGGGAATGTTTACACTCTCGCTTCAGTGAGAGAGAGACATGCTGTAGGTTCAAGCCGACGGAGAGTGAGAAGAATGCGTATCCTTTCATGAGGACGTCACTGTTCATCGTGCGTGAAAAACACCCAAAAAAAAAAAAAAAAAAAAGATTGTGCACATTGAAACAATGTTTTCTTTCTGACTTACAAGCCTTGAAGAGAACTTTATCTTTTCGTATCGAAGGAAAAAAAAAAAACAAACAGATGTAGAAGCGAAAAACCTGAATCGGAGACCCCGTTGTTTGAAACGTATGTATTATTTGTCATTTCTAACTCTTTTGTTTGCATACATTACCATATGTGTCGAGTGGCGTGAATCGCAGCTACATTCTCTAAACTTCCTTGACGTGTGTACCGGCTAAGACCACAAATCACAGAGACCAGGGGGCCGATCACTTCGTCCAAGATCAAGGGAGCCGTGTAGGCGATGCCAGAACTGTTTACGTTAGGGGGGGGGGGGGGGGGGGGCGGTTACAAACGAACAGCACAAGCAGTAGCAGAGAAGTGTGTTCATCATTTAACAGACTTCTCCCGGAGCGCACACATGTGTGCATGTCCGATGTTCTTGGGGGAGATATGGATTGGGTCAAACCGCAAAGTACAGAAACGGCAGTTTGTTTGTCACCCTTCCCAAGTGTCCTGGAAATTTCCTAGTTGTTTTTCAAGGTCAAGGGTGGGGAACTAAAGAGGAGAGGAGATGGGGAAATGGGGCCGTAGAGTGGCGATGATGGTGGGAAAGGGAAGGGGATATGCACTGGGTAATTTTACGTCCCCTACAAGTTTTGCTGATATCAAGTTTCTGAGACAGATGGGGCTGAAGAAGTACACACACACACACACACACACACACACACACACACACACACACACACACACACACACACACACACACACACACACACACACGCACGCACACATGCACGCACGCACGCACACACATACACACACACACTGCGTGCGTGCGTGCGTGCGTGCGTGCGTGCGTGCGTGCGTGCGTGCGTGCGTGCGTGCGTGTGTGTGTGTAATCCGGAATGCACTCGTAAACGTGCTGTCAAATTGACTTATGAGAACACTCCTCAGCCAAAGATACCTTGGTGGACTGTTCCTGACAGTGCAGTGCCAAAGTTGCTGATGTGTCTCGTCCGACCACAGCCATTGGCAGCAAGTAGGTGGTGGTGTTTCTGTGCCAGATGACCGCCATAAGCCTTCAGTGAAGGTTTCACTATTTGTACTGAGGTACAACAACACCTCCCCCATCATCCTACTCTTTCACACGCACAGAAACACACCTCTCGCTCTCTCCCATCTCTCTCTCTATCCTCTGCCCCCCCCCCTCCCCTCCCCGTCACTACCATGCTCCTCTCATACGTAGTACATTAAAGAAAAACCTTTAGTGGGAAGGCAAAAAAGAAAACAGTAAATAATTAGACGAGGATAGGAACTTTTGCCCCCCCCTCCACTACAGGAAGGTGACTCCAACCCTCAACTGCTTGCGGTACCCATCCACAACACACGGATGTCAACAGCGCTGTAATGTACGCAAGTATGTGACATTGGTGAGTCAAGTAATGTGATTTGCAGCCCAGCTGATCATAGTGACCACAGTGCCCTACAACGCAGAATAGAGAAGCAACACTTCACAAACAAGCTAAACCGAGGTAAAAAGGAGCCGCACGCCCCATTTCAAAACCAGGAGGCAAAGAACCCAGACAGTGGTAGATGCTTGCACACGAACTTCAGTGCTAAGTAGTGCTACCCCCACTGAAAATGAAACCCAGACCGACTCTGATCTTCCCGCGGAACGAAGCTAACCTCAGACTTCGACTGAGCTGGTACATCGACCCGCAAATACAGTTCAGGTTACAGAACTCTCAGCACTGGAAAAAGCTAATGACTTAGCTACTTGACCCATTCAAAGCTAACAAGCCGAGGTACAAGTGTACCCAAAGAAATATCACACGCTGCACGATGCACAACCGCCATAATATCGCTTCACAGTAGCAGACCCGTACCAGATGTAGCCAAATTCGCAAGCGAATTTGAAGAAGAGATATATAAACCAAAGATCAAGGTAATGCCAAGGGGCCTGTACCATGAGAATGGCAGCGATGACGAAGAGAATCCAGCGAGCACTGCTGGCAAGAGACCAAGGAGGGCGCTCCTTTTGTCCTGCCCCAAACATTGAGGAGGAAGACCGAGAAAAAGGAAACAAGACGGAAGATCAGCGACCAACCCCCTACCCGCGGGGTAGGGGGGGGGGGGGTGTCAACAGGAAAACCCACAGGAACCAAAATCCCATAGAAAACCCAGTCTGTCCACTGGTTTGGACGGTTGGCCTGGGTCACAACGTTGGTCAGTAAGAGCAGCTCTGCCCAAACTAGCTGTGGACCCGTGTGAGTGGCTCTAAAAGGGATGGCAGCAGGCAACACAACCACGGCACTCACTGACGATGGACCGGCTGCACACCAAAATTTAATACGCCAAGGCCTTGCTTAAGGAGGCGAGTGTTTACAGAGAAGCCTAATTAGATTGTTTTTGAAATGTTTGTTGTGTCTGAAAGCTGATTTACCTTCATTTCTTTCACATGCCCATCAAGGTACATGCCAGGCGGTTCCAAACTGACAGATTAAACTGAAAGGAACGAGACTATTTAGGGGGGGCACCAGCTGGCGAAAAGATAGGGTCACGGGAGAGTAAGAAGGTCTGAAATGTGTCGTCAGCTAAGGGAAAGGTCATGTATTTGAAGACTGTGAATAAGGTCATCGGTGGAAATAAAAAAGAACAGTGAAATGATTGGTGGGGGTTGTTATTTTGATCCATTATCAGTTTTATATCAAATTCTGGCTTAAACTCACGCCAGGTAACGCTTTCATGGAATACATGGTGATTTAGAGCAGAATCCTCATAGAGGTGTGTGGCCACCCGTTTCACAATAAAGGGATCTAACCAGAGAAATGGGAATGGAAATT
>JADBJO010000011.1:1365812-1383312 GCA_016801955.1 Conus betulinus
TTTTAAATGAACTTGTAGATACTAGTCATTCAGCCATCAGAAACCAGCATTCTTGCAAGCAAAACAGTGTTGTGTAGAATTACTGCATCATAGCTCTGAAATATCAACGACAGACAATTAGTCGGTGTCGTTTACGAAAATTTAGTTCACGAAATGGATAAGCGCACTTTGTTCTTCACGTCTCGCCAAGAAAATCGTACTCAGTCTATCAATCCACGTGATCTGATTTCTTATCTTCAATGCGATTTATTTCACAAGTATCAGCCCCCTTTTGCTCTCTCTGTACACCAACCGACCTACATGCAGCTCATGATTTACTACGATTATTGTTTTTTTCGGTATATCAGTATGGCTACCATATTCATGATATTGATGAAATCTATGATCATCTGAATGCCAGTATGAAATCTACTGAATAACTGATGTGATCCCAGTGACATTATTCTCAAGCTTGATAAATCAGAGTCTATGTTCATTTTGTGTTCGCCGGAAAAGACAACGTGAAAGAAAGCACACTGAAAATGAACTATGAAATGTTGTTATCAAGATGTGACTAGGTACTGCTTAACATCATTACTTATCAAAATCTGTCGTGACATGAACGTGGGTAACAGCCTTGTGAAACGGGTGTCTCCAACTGTTTTTTTCAGTTATCACGGATTAAACCGATCATCATTCAAGACAGATGTTTTCTTTGTCCTTTATTGACGATCGCCTTGGCTATTGCTCGGTAATTAGAGGTACTTAGAGGTACACGCGCTTCTCCCAATTAAAGTCATGCTGATCCTAACTGAAAAAGTGCCCTTAAGGTGACAAGAGACCTCAAATCTTCAAAATAATGTTTATATATATAATCAAGTAGTGGAGTAAAACAAGTGCAGATTAACAATTCTTCCATCATTATAGTAATGACTTAGCAAAGATTTAAAATTAAACACAAAAAAAGTTGAAGATGAAAAATATATATATACATATATTATAAATATGAAAGCCCTTCACTAGCTGCATGAGGGAACCATCGCAATCCCTCTCGTAGGCAAATCTATATGTATTGCCTGCTCCTAGGCCTTTCGTCCCCTGGATCGGACTCATCAGGGAGACACGGCTGATTGTGTTTGTGCTCTTGGCGCAAATAGAGACACACCCCAGTCCGTAATTCTGTGGTGTTTTCACCACCAAGGGTTCAAAAAAGAATCAAGCAGCCAGCCAGCGACAGGTAGTAAATAAAACAAAATGAAAGTGTGGGAAAAAAAAAATGTTGCTGAAAAAACTAAAAACATTACGCAAACAGTATAAAAATGTTGGGGACAATCTTTGAGCCTATGCTTGAGGATTCATTTTAAGGAAGCAAGGGAGATCAAAAGATATGGAACAGAGTCTCTCTCTCTCTCTCTCTCATCTCTCTCTCTCTCTCTCTCTCTCTCTATGTATGTATATATATATATATATTATATATATATATATATATATATATATATATATATATATATATATATATCTGTTAAGAAGTAGGTTTAAAAGTAAGCTTAAAATCTTAAAATAGATTTTAAGCTTACTTTTAAACCTACTTCTTAACAGATGCCGCTCCCAATACGGTTGAGCACTGTTTTTAAACTATCGTTGGTTTTTACACCAACCATCATATATATATGATGGTATATATATATATGTAAAGGGTACGATTCTGCCCAGCCTTTGAGACAGAGAGCTGTAGTGGTTACCCCTTAACCGCGGGATAGAATCGCAGTGAGGGGCAACCTAGCTGGTAGGCTGGAATGCCAGTTAAGAGGCTGGTCAGTCAGTAGACAATTTGCCAACGGCTGGTCTGGGCAGACTGGTTTTGGAGAGACAGCCATTAGACTTCAGCCACATCGTAATTGGTGTTGCCTTTGCTGAGGGGCTCTTGAGAGCCTCCCTTTGACCATGGCTGGTCTGGATGGTTTGGTCGGGAGACTGAGTATAAGCTGAGGTGGACTTGAGATTTTAGGTAAACATCTTTTAGGTGGGATGCTGGACTTTGCCCTAGGTACAAAGTCTGAATGGTCTGTTCCTCTGCACTTCTACAGATCCAGCCACTTACATGGCAACCTAGCTGGTAGGCTGGAATGCCAGTTAAGAGGCTGGTCAGTCAGTAGACAATTTGCCAACGGCTGGTCTGGGCCCAGTTGGTTGTCGGACCCTAGGGGATAGAATGTTCGTTAAGAGCAGCCCACAAAGACCATCCAGATCATAGGCACTTTAGATGCTTGTAGTCGTTCTATTGTGACTCAGACCACTAAGAGACTTCTCGAAATATTTTGTTCAAATGGGATGGAAGGCCTATATACTCCTGGCGTTCTGGCTCTGAGATCATTTTCTTCACTGAGCAGAGTGGGGTGAAGGCTGTGACGCTGGTTCAGGTGTTCGTGAATGTAAAGGTATGTTCATGGTTTTTGCCTTTGGTTTGGCTATGTTTTACTTAGAGTGAGGGCAGACAGAGTACTATCTTCGTGAAAAAAATTTTAGTAAATGGAAGTTAAAAGTTCTATGTTCTTACATTTTGACTGTACAAACTCCAATTTCTTATCAACTGGAAATGTGATATACCGAATTTCCACATTCAATTATTCAGGTAACTTTGTAACTAAGCAGGTGCTGGCGCGCTTAATAAGAATGAAATCAGAAAGTTATTCAGTATTGTCACAGATTTTATGGTGAGTAATCAACAAATCGATGCCAGAAAACATAGATTACAGACGTTGTTGTCTTTTATTGTAATTAGTGGATAAAGTTTAACGCGCGCCCTGCAGGTTCCTTGTGTTCGAACACTAGACAAACTGGCATGTAAACGTCGCCCTTGTTTGCTGACGAGACGGATAGGGTTGAGTCACAGTGATGAAACCGCACGGCGGCCTGAGCAAATGATTAAGATACAGCCAGTGAGGCTAGTTTGATTATTCCTCTGTGTGTCTGGGCTGGTACCTATTACAAACAAGTGTTTTTACCTGTTTGTTCGATTGTTTCATTATCTGAGCGATTGAAGAGTTACGTGGTTACTTGGCTGAGTAATCAGGCAATTAATTACTTGAATGCTGCTCGGTTCCTTGTGCGTTCTTGCGCCTATTTTGAACACGAGTAGCCACTGGTCAGTTTGTTTATCCGGTCGCTGCATCTGTTAGTCTGTGAGTGTTAACTTGTTCAATATATTTACACCCGTGGGTCCATTGCAGGGCTGAAAAACAACTGCCATTGTTGGGGCCGGGGTGTAGGCCTAACAGGTGACACGTGGAGCCATAGCGTGTAGCACGCACTGTCCTGAGGTGGGTGTGTGTGCTGTGCTGAGAAAGAGAAGATAACTTCAGTTGGCAGGTTAATGTGCAAGATGTGTCCTTTCTGAGTTTGATCATATGTGTGAACACTACACATATGATTTTTTTTTTTTCATACAATTGTGTAATTGTTGTTGAAAAATTGGATGTTAATCAATTTCATTTATTGTTCATTGCTCCTCCCCTTCGCAACGGAGAGTTCCATTTTTGAGTGTGTGTGTGTGTGCTTAAATGTATGTTCACTTATAATACTGTTCTTCGCTATGAAATCATGATCCATGCTTTTGACCGTATGTAACTCCTGCCGTTCGCAACGGGGAGTCTCAATGTTAATGTTATAATAATGAAATTATTATGTTGTTGATCCTGCCATTCGCAATGGGGATCCCCTTCCTTAATGTTATAATAATGAAATTATGTTGTTGATCCTGCCGTTTCGCAACGGGGATCGCCTATGGTTAATGTTATGTTTATGATATAATTATGTTATTGATTGCAAATGTATGTTGTACCTCCTACCGTTCGCAACGAGGAGGGCCCTTTTGTGTTGATGTTTGTTGTAAATCCTACACTTTTATCTTGGCTTAAATTTGATTGATTATGTTTTTTCTGTGTGTGTTAACATATAATACCTCATGTTTATGATTATTGTTGTTTATGTCTTAATAGGCCAGTGGTTTGGTTATGGTTGGTTCGATCCAACCATGATTTAAAATAAAAGAGAGAGGAAACCAACGAGCTGGTGTTGGTGTGGAAGTTGATGTGTCAACTCGCTCTCTTCCCCCATCTCCTACTACCTTCTTCCCTCCTCATCAATCCACCAGTGCCCCTTACATACATACATACATACACATGCATACATACATGCATATATATATATATATATATATATATATATATATATATATATATATATATATATTGATAACAGTAAGTCGTCAACACCGCCCACGCAGTTCATTTTTGTTTATTCCAAGCTTTCGCCAAAAGACTTCTTCAGGAACCGATGGTACTTATATATATATATATATATATATATATATATATATATATATATACAAACATATTAAAAATTCTAGCTCTTCATTTAAATTTTCATATTTGACGCGATACTTCTTACACATACTGCTTATCATCTTGCGGTAAAAAAATCTTAGGTCCCATGGTCTCATGGTTTTCGTCCGCTGGATCGTCCATGGTCTCATGGTGCTCCATGGTTTTTCTACTGATCTACTACTGGTTTTTCTACTGATCATACCTTTTTATGCTGCTTGTCGCATCTGTTTTTTTGCTTTTTCACGCCTTTTCTGATGGTCACGTGGTCACGTCTTTCTCATTGGTCACGTCTTTCCCGCAAGTTGTCTTTCCTAAGAGTCACGTTTTCCTTCTTGTCACGTCTTTCCCAATGGTCACGTTTTTCCTGCTGGCCAAGTCTTTCGTACTGGTTATGTCTTTCCTGCAGGTCACGTCTTTCAACTGGGCACATCTTTTCTTCTTGTCATTTAGTCACATGTTACCCGCAATAGAGCTGGTCACATCTTTCCCACTTGTCACATGTTTGTTCTTGTTTCCCATTCTTGTTGTTGTTGTTGTTTCTTCTTCTTCGTCTTCTTCTTGTTCTCCTTCTTCTTCTTCTTCTCTTCTTCTCCTTAGTCTTTCGTCTTCGTCTTTCTTCTTCTTCGTCAGAAGAAGAAGAAGAAGAAGAAGAAGAAGAAGAGAAGAAGAAGAAGAAGAAGAAAGAAGAAAGAAGAAAGAGAAGGAAGAAGAGGGAGAGAGAGAGAGAGAGAGAGAGAGAGAGAGAGAGAGAGAGGAGAGAGAGAGAGAGAGAGAGAGAGATCCACTTATTTCTTTCGTGGATTTTTCATATGGCACAAGAACGGAAGAAGAAGAAAGAAGAAACTAATGCTGAGGAGGAGGAGAGAGGAGGAGGAGGAGGAGGAGGGGGAGGAGAAGGAGAAGGAGAGGAGGAGGGGAAAATATTAAGAAGAAGAAGACGATAAAAGGAAAAAATATTAAGAAGAAGAAGATGACAAAAGGAAAGAAAAAACTCTGTCGGGCGTCATCTGGTCTCTTCTTTTGTTACATTCTTCTCTCTTGCTTTGATTTTTTTTCCCTCCGTCTTGAAGCTGATAAACTGGATTATTAGGTCTGATGAATGAGGCCCTGTTGGTTCAACGACCAGCACTGACATTAGCAACGCACGGAGAATAAAATATGGTTTTATATAAACTCTTGGGTTTCCTTTTCTTTTCTATCTGGGTTTCTTCTTAAGTCTCTTTTCCTTTCCAGAATCACAGGAACAGAGGCATTTTGTTTTAGACAAATTCTTCATTTTCCTTTTCTGTCCCCTGCTAGTATCTCAGACTGACTCTCTCTCTCTCTCTGCTCTCTCTCTCTCTCTCTCTCTCTCTCTCTCTCTCTCTCTCTCATCTCTCTCTCTCCTCTCTCTCTCTCTCTCTCTCTCTCCAGCAGAAATTTAATCTGAAATGCAAGTCTCTTCTCTTTCTCCTGGAGTATTTTTTGATGTAGGATATTTTAGGCTGGTTTTTTAAAGCAGTAAGACTGCAGGCGGAAATTGACACAGAAGCAAAAATATCGTTGCCGGGCCGTCAAACGAAGGAACAATTGTAACTGTTTGCTCATTGATTTGGAGGCCCTGTGGTGCTGTTTCTGTGTAAAGATCCTGAAGGTGAAGTGGAAATCAAAAAAGAGAGTGATATTTTAAAGGGGAATGGATGTTTCTCCGCGATTCAGGTACATCATAGAAAGTTATCGTGTCATCTGACATCTGCAAAGAACCACAGGGAAAAGGGTTACCATGGTCTACGACTGTTGAGTCTCTGAAGGGAAGAGGTTCTTCCTGATGCTGGTGGCACAAGAACTGTCGAAGAGCCATAGGAATGTGTCCGGCCTTGTGAAAAATAATACGTTTTCGTTTGTGCTACCCGTGTGTCAATGGGCAGGGGTAAACACAGGTGAGAAAAGTTCAAAATCTGAAGGGAAAAAAAATGATGCTGTGAATTCATGTTCAGATCGGATGAAGACGTTTGCTTGTAGTTGTGAGAACATTTGTACACATGCATCCTTGTGTGCTTTAAAAATATGTAAAGCGTATCTCCGTGGATGTATGATGATGCAGAAATGTGTGTGACTGTGTCAGTGATAAAAAAGCACATAAATCATGCGTGGTGATTAATGATTGTCACACTCTTGTCAGAGAATGCTGGACACTCAAGAAGCTATTCTTTACTTCATTAGAGTATTTGCGTCTGATAGCTATGTAGTAAGGACTTCCATCATAAGGCGACTTGACCTTGACGCATATAACTGTCCATGGGGTATAGGTTCAAATCTCGGCAGCGCCGAAAATATGTCTGACAGCAGGGGGGCATCTAGGAGTCATGACCTGGATGTGGCCCATCCCCCTAGAGAGTTGGGAGAGTTCAAGGCCGAAACACTTGTCTGAGGGAGGCGGGAGGGGAAGGGGAGAGAGGGGGTGATGCTTCTGTGAAGACCATCAGCAGCCAAACTCTCCCTACAGTTTCTTCTTACCCAGTCGTTCACTCGCTAAACTTTCTCATTCTGATTTTATTGAGTAAGTGTCCTCTCTTTGTTTTTATTTGTCTGGCTGCAGGTTTTGTTGGCAATTTCCATTCTTCGTTATTTTTCCTCTGATCACACTTTACTTGTTGACCTTACAGTCTTATTTTACACACCGGGAAGGAGAACCGGGGATGAGGGGGTGGGGGTGGTGTGTGTGTGGGGGGGGAGGTAATTTGTATAGGAAGGAATAACTTCGTGAAGTATGTGAGAAAAGTGGCTACAGACTGCGAAAAATGTCCTGTTATTTGTTACTAATAAAAGAAATTATTCCATCTGTAAAACATTTCCTATCCATGTCCTTGCGTTCTTGTAGAGACTCTCCGTATTGTTTAGTGGTGATAACAGGGTAAACTAATCGGGGGAGAGGAGGGGGGGGGGGGGGGGGTTGTTGTTTAACTGATAATGTGTGTCCTGAACCTGAAATGCCAATACGAATATACAGCGATGTGGACATTCTTACAGTTGATATATTACAGAGATTCAATGAACAAACACAGAAATTTTCCGTTTTGTTCAAATTGTGTGTCACTTGGAAGCCAAGGGGGTTTATCATTTACAGAAAAACAAATCAGTATGTGGAATGCTCTGGGACTATGTACTCTGAAAGCTGTACTTCCTGATGGGGGCAATTTTCGTTCCCTTCATAACAAAGAAACTGGCAATAGTGCATATATGTTTATAGATACAGATTTTTCTGAGAATATACAGCAAAAGAAACACACACCAACAAAAAACATTAATTAAGATACCCTGTGGAGAGAAAATATGCCCTTGAGTTCGTAAATGTATACATTCAGATAAAACAAAATTATACGGTTTTACATGCCATTTATTAAATAGCTGTAAATGTTAACGGTGTTCTTCGACGGTTTAACAACATCGCAAAAGAAGCAGGTAACTTTGGGGGTGGTCTACACTCGTCTCATCCTCTCGCTCTCCCTCTCCCTCCATCTTCAATCTCCTCCTCTCCTCCCTCTCTCCTCCCTCTGCCCTCTCTCCCCTCCTCTCCTCTCCCTCCTCTTCTCTCCTACTCCCTCCCTCCCTTTCTCTCTCCCCCCTCCTCCTTGCCCCTTCCGCCCCCCCCCCTCCCCTTCCTTCCTCCCCCCTCCTATGCTCCCGCTACCCTTTCGTTCTCCTCTCTCTCCCCCCCAACTCCTCTCCTCTCTCTCCATGCTTCTCGCCCTTCCTTACCTCTCCCTCGCCCTCAGTCCCATCCTCTCTCACTCCTCCTCCCCTCTCCCCGAGCCTCTTAAGTTCTCCACCTTGCTTTCAGTCCTCCTCCTCCCCCCCGTTTTACTCTCCCTCCTCCCGATGCCTGCGCCGTCTCCGGCGTCCCCTTTCTTCCCTACTCTCCCTCTCCTCGACTCCGTCCCCTCTCCTCTCTCTTCTCCCCCCACCTTCTCCCCCCCTGTCTCTCGACCTCTCCCCTTCCCGCTCTTTCCCCTTTCTCACTCCCGGTCCGTCTCCCTTCCCTCGCCATATTTTGCTAGCCTTCTCCCTCCCCTCCTCCGCCCTCCTCTCCTCTCCTGTCTCCCCCCTCCCTCTCTCTCCTCCCCCATCCCTCCCCTCTCTCTCCCCCCATTCCAAACCACATTCCCCTCAACCACAAAACACTCCAAAAACAAAAAAAAAAAACCAAAAAAATAAAAAACCAGAAAAATCAAGCCTCTCTATTCCCCCTCCTTCCTCCCACCCACACCAAAAATCAATCCCCCCTCTTCCCTCCCCCCCACCCTCCCTTCCCTCCCCCCTTCCTCCTTCCACTCTCTCTTCCCCCTCTCTCCCCCCTCCTTCCCCCTCCCTCGATTCCTCCTCCGCCCCCCCCCTCTCCTTCCTCCCCTCCCCTCCTCCCTCCCTCCTCTCCTCTCCACCCCTCCCCCGCCCCCTCGCCTCCTCCACTCCCTCCCACTTCTCCCTTCCCCCATCTCCCCCCCCCCGTCCCATCCTCTCACTTCTCTCTCCCTGCCCCTCCTCCCCCTCTCGCTCCCTCCCTCCCCCCCCTCCCCTTCCCCCCTTTCCTCTTTCTCTCACCCTACTCATGCCCTTCCTCCCTGCCCCTAGCCTCTCCTCCTCCACCTCCCCCTGCTCCCGCTCCTCCCCCCCCTTTTCCTCTCTCTTCCCTCCCCCCTCCTCTCCCCCCTCCACTCACCATCGGGGGTCCTCCCTCCCTCCCCCCTCTCTCCTTCCCCCCTCTCCCTCCCCTCTCCTCCCCCCTGGGGTCGCGGCCGTGCTGTCGGCTGGCCCCCTCTCGGTGGTCTGTGCGGGGGGGCGGGTCCCGCCGGGGCGGGCTGGGGGCTCCCTCCTCCCCCCTCTGCTTTTTCCTCCCCCTCCTCCGTCCTCTCCTCTCCCCCTCGTCCCCTCCCTCTCAACTTCCCTCTCTCAGCTCCTCTCCCTTCCCCCTCCTCCTCCGGGTGCCTCTCACCCTCCCTCCCCCCCTCTCCTCACCCTCTCATCCCCAAATTGCCCTCTCCCCTCCCCCTCTCCCCTCCCCTTTCTCCCCCCCCTTCCCCCCCTGTTCTCCCTCCCCTTCTTCCCCTTCTCCCCCAATCTCTCCCCCCCGTCTCCCTTCCCTCCTCCTCCTCCCTCCCTCCTCTCCCCCCCCTCATACCCTCCCCCCCCTCCCCATCCCTCTTCCTCCCTCCCACCCTCTCCCCCCCAATCCCCCCTCCCAACCCTCACCCTCCTTCCCCCCCTTCCTCCTCACGTCCCTCTCCTCGCCTCTCTCCTCCTCTCCCTCGTCCTCCCCTCTCTCCCACCCTCCTTCTCCCCCTCCCCAATGCTCTCCCTTCTCCCCCCTCCCCTCCCTCCCTTCCCCTCCCCCTCTCCCTCATGCTCCCCCCTCCCCCGTCCTCCCCCCAGTCCTCCCCTTCTCCTCTACCCTTTTCCTCTTCTTCGCCCTTCTTCCCACTCTCTCTATCCTCTCCCCCCATCCTCTCCTCCCTCCTCCCCCCTCATCCCTCTCACTCCCGCCCCCCTCCCTCTCTCCTCCCCGCACCCCCCCCCTCACTCTTCTTTCCACATCCCTCTCATGCCTTTTTACCTCTCTCAACCCCTCTCCATCTCCTCTCCCTCCCTCCCTCCCCTCTCCCCCCCTCCCTCCCTCCCTCCCTCCCTCCCCCCCCTCCTTCCCCCTCCCTCCTCCCCCTCTCCTCCTCTAATTGCTTCTCCCCCTCCCCCTCCCCCTCCCCTCCCCCTCTCCCCCCTCAACCTCCCCCTCTCACCTCCTCTCTCCCTCCCCTACCTCCCCCTCCCCCCCCGTCGCCTGCGGGGGGGTCCTCCCGCCCTTCGGGGGTTACCGGGGCATTCCCCCTCCTCTTCCCCTCCTCCCCCTCCCCTCCTCCTCTTCTCCTCCCCACGGCCCCCCCCCCCCCCCCACCCCTCCAACCACCCCCCCCCCCCCCTCCCGCTTCCTCTCCCCCCTCCCTCTCCCACCTCCCACTCCCCCCCCGCCTCCCCCTCTGCCTCTCTCTCTCCTCTCTCCTCTCTCTGTGGAGTGTTTGTGTGTTGTGTTTGGTGTTTGGTTGTCCGTGTTACCAGATGTAGTCCGACAACTGAGAGAGAGAGAGAGACAGAGACACAGAGAGACACACACAGACAGAGGTGTGTGTCTGTGTGTGTGGCTGTGTGTGTGGCTGTGTATGTGTGTGTGTGCGCTCTCACGTTCGCGTTTGTTTGTGTTTAAAGTATGTGCCTACCTGCACGTGTGCGGCTGTCTTTTTGCGTCGTGTGTGTGTGTGTGTGTGTGTGTGTGTGTGTGTGTGTGTGTGTGTGTGTGTGTTGTGTGTGTGTGTGTGTGTGTGTGTGTGTGTGTGTGTGTGTGTATGTGTGGTGTGTGCGCGCGCGCGCACACGCGCGCGTAAATACATATATGTAAGTATGCACTATATATGAGTAGGTGCTTACATTTATCTGTGACCCTCATCAAGACACCTGGGTTTCTCCTCCACCCACCTACCCACCCACCACACACACACACACACACACACACACCACCCACACCACACACACCACACACACACACACACACACCTCCCAATCTCCTCTTTCCCCCCTTGCTCACACCCACACCTACACCCCCCCGCTTGCTTGAGTGCATTTCGGTGCGCTTCCCAGTAAAAACATGAAGACTGGTCGCCATCCACGCGACCTCCTCAAGGTCACAAGGTCACGGCGGCGCAGACGTAGAAGCCAGTTCGGCAGTGTGACAGACGGCTTGACCCCTCACGCCCCTCGCCCGTAACCCCCTCCTCCGCTCCCCCCACCCCCCACCCTCTCAGCTTCCGACTGTCACGTGACAACGGCTGGAAGTTCAAGGGAGGCTCCTCTAATGGCTAATGTCACCGATGACCTGCGACCTGGATGCGCTGCTGCTGCCCCCCCAGCACCGACATACACTCACCGTACCCGACAAGGTTTCGCGGCGTTCTCTTGCATAGCTGCTCCGTTTAGCCCCCCCCCACCCCTCCTCCCCCCCCCCCCACCCCCCCCCCCCCCCCCCCCCCCTCCCCCCCCCCCCCCCCCCCCCCTCCCCACCCCCCACCCCCCCCCCACCACCCCCCCCCCCCCCCCCCCCCCCCCCCCCCCCCTCCCCACCCCCCCCCCCACCCACCCCCCCCCCCCCACACTCCCCCCCCCCACCCGCACCCCCCCCCCCCCCCCCACCCCCCTATTTTTCTGCTGGAGGTGGGGCAGGTGGGGGTGGTGGTGGTGTGGGGATGAGTGAAGTGGTGCCCTCTGTCTGTCTATGTGTCTGTCTCTCTCTGTCTGTGCCTTTCTCTCCGTCTCTGTGTCTGTGTGCTGTCTGTCTGTCTGTCTCTCTGTCCTCTCTCTCTCTCACTCTCTCTCTCCTCTCTCTCTCTCTCTCTCTCTGTCTTTGTCTCTGTGTCTCTGTCTATCTGTCTCTGTCTGGCTCTCTCTCTCTCTGTTTTCCATCTTTCCCCCCTCTGTGTGTTGTGTGTGTGTTCAGGTCTGTGTGTGTGTGTGTGTGTGCGCGCGCGCGCGCGCGCGCGCGCGCGCGCGCGTGTGTGGTGTGTGTGTGTGTGTGTGTGTGGGTGTGTGTGTGTGGATTTGTGTGGTGTGTGTGAATAATGTGTTGGAACAATGTGTGCATGACAAAGATTGTAACAATAGGCTCCAGCCTACATACTCATCCTTGATGTTGAAGCTCTCTCTCTCTCTCTTGATCCTCTCTCCCCCTCCATCTCTCTCTCTCTCTCTCTCTCTCTCCTCTCTCCTCTCTCTCTCTCTCTCTCGTTCTCTTCTCTCTCTCTCTCGCTCTCTCTGTTTCCTCTTTCTCTCACCTCCCTCCTCTCTCTCCCTGAATAAACATGTATTGAAACAATGTGTGCATGACAAGACAGATTGTAAACAATGGGTTCCGGCCCTGCAGTCTCCATCCCATACAAACTATTGACCCCTCCTCTCTCCTCCTCCATCTCTCTCTCCTCTCTCTCTCTCTCTCCTCTCTCCTCATCTCTCTCTCTCTCGTGGGTTTTCTCCTCTCAAATCGTGGGTTTATCATCATCTACCTGCGGGCTATACTACTCAAGCATGCAGAATGAGTTTAGCAAAACGCTCGGAAATTCGGCGGAAGATGAACACAAGGAACAGATTATGGTGACTCATTCTGAAAGGCGGAGAAGAACTGGGCTGGGGCTGGGGAAGTCGGGGGGTGGTTCGAGGTGGTGGGGGGTGGTGGAGATGGTGGTGGAGAAGGAGACAGGGTTGTTGTTATCATATGTTTGCGGAGGAAGGAGATGGATCCAAATTAGTCTTATCTATTCATTTTTCAAAATCCAACATAAAGTTACATACACATCAAAATATCAAAGCAAACAAGTTTTTTTTTTTTAAAGTATTTTCGGCCGCACATACAAATAAATGTTTCACGATTGTCACATTCCGGCACAGGTATGGCAAAAGCAAGCGAACATACACCTATGACATCGTTGATACCTGAAGGAGGCAGACATCGTCCACACGTACGCCTGGTCCCTCGGTCAGGTCACGTTCTGTGTATCCATGCTGACTACGAAGGTCATATGGAGGTCCGCTGTCCGTGGAATCTTACACTCTGTTCAAGAAGGTCACAGAGGAAGCCAATGCCCCCCCCCCCCCCCCCCCCCCCCCCCCCCCTTCACTTTCTCTCACCCTCTCTCTCTCTCTCTCTCTCTCGCCTTCATTCTCTCCTCACCCCCTCTCTCTCTCTCCTCTCTCACTCTCTCTCTCTCACTCACTCTCTCACTCTCTCTCTCTCTCCTCTCACTCTCGACTCCACTCCCTCTCTCTTCACTCTCCTCCTCCTCTTCTCTCTCCCTCTCTCTCTCTCACCCTCTCTCCTCTCTCTCACACCCGTCTCTCTCTCCTTCATTTTCTCTTCCTCTCTCTCTCTCTCTCCTCTCCTCTCTCCCTCTCTCATTTCTCGTTTCCTCCTCTCTCTCTCCTCTCTCTTCTCCACTCACCCTCTAAGCTCTCTCCTTCATTCTTCTCTCTCAGTCCCCTCTTCACCTCTCTCTCCAACCACCCTCTTCTCTCACCCCTCTCCTCTTCTCTCTCTCTCCTCTCTCTCACTCACTCTCTCACCGTCTCTCTCTCTCACCCCTCTTCTGGCTTTCCTCACTCACTCTCTCATCCTCTCTCTCTCCCACTCACCCTCTCTCTCTCTTTTTTCTCTCTCATCCTCCCTCTCTCTCCACTCTCTTTCCCACTCTCATCTCTCTCTCACCTCACTCTCTCACATCCCCTCACTCCCTCTCTCCTCTCTCTCTCTCCATCACTCACGTCTCTCTCACTGCACCTCTCTCTTCCCACACTCTCTCTCTCTCTCACTCTCTTCGCTCTCTCTCTCTCCCCCTCTCTCTCCCGCTCTCTACTCTCTCTCTCTCCTCCCCCTCCTCTCTCTCTCGACCCGCTCTCCTCTCTCTCTCTCGTCTCACATCTCTCTCCTCTCACACCCACACCACATCCGCTCTCATCTCTCTCTCTCTCTCTCTCTCCTCTCTCTCTCTCTCCCTCCCTCTCTCTCTCTCACAAGGACAGATTGGAAGAATATGCTCTGCCTAAAATCCCAATATTTGATCGATTAAAAGTTTTTCCGAGTTCTGAGTTCTCTCTCTCTCTCTCTCTCCCTCTCTCTCTCTCTCTCTCTCTCTCTCTCTCTGTGCTGTTATTGTTTGTTGGTTTTGTTGTTTGAACTAAAAACGCCACATTACATATATGCTAGGGACTGATTTTTTTTATGTTATAAGCACACTGGAAAAGGTGCATTCTCAATAGTTGACATTCACCGCACATAAAAAATAAACATGCAAACTGTATCATTATCATACAGTTTAGTAGATTCGTATTTGGAAGTCATTTTTCTGCAGAAGTCTGAGTACGTCATTTTAAGTGAATTGATATATTTGTCAGTTTTCAACAAATTCTTTAGTTCCCTTAGAAAACACTGTATTCTTCATTTAATCTTACATATCATGCACTTAACACTAAAATACTTAGCATGTAGAATAATTTCGTCAAAGCTTTCATCCATCATTATCATTATTATTGTTTGTTGTTGTTGCTGCTGCTGCTGCTGTCGTTGTTGTTGTTTGTTGTCGTCGTTGTTGTTGTTGTTGTTGTTGTTTATTGTTTTAACCTGCATCTCCTCCCCTCCAACCTCACCTCCCTTCAATTCTATTCCGTGATTTTCTTTGTTCACCTAAGACCAAATTTTACATAGAGATCGAAGATAAACGACTGTCTGTTCATCCATTGTTTTCATTGTTTCGAATGTTATTTAACCAGCCTCAACAATGCCCAGCAGTTCGAAACATGCTGTGTTTATTTTATCATTTATTTGTTCCTTCGCTCGGCCCAGTAATTCCTGTTTTGCTCTTGTTTCAGTTTCTGCTTGCAGCCGCTCAACTTTGAAACCAAGGACTTTCTAGTTCTCTGGACAGGGGCATTATGTACTGGGGTGCTACCCCAGTGGTTCTGGAAGCTGACCCCATCCCCAAACCAACCCCACACACACCACACACACACACACACACACACACACACACACACACACACACACACACACATGTACACACTCTCCATACTCTTCGAACCTCCCACTGCTCCTCCTGTTTACAGAACCTGAAGTGACGTTACGACAGTCTGTGAGGGAGGAGGAGGGAATCTTTTATATTCCTTTTTTCTCTTACCTTGGCTCATTTTTGCACTGTATCTTTCCTGCTTTTTTCACTTTTAATTATTGCTCCTCTTCCTTCACGTCCCCTTTTTTCTACTACCATTGCTGTTGCTGTTGTTGTTGCTATTGCTATTGATATTGATTATAGTAACGTTACTGTAACTACTTTCTCTCATATTTTAAAGCTTAATCCAAAAGCCGTTGCTGCAAATGAAAAAGTGAGCTATCTTTCTTTCTTTTAAAGACAATACTACTTCTGCTACTACTAGTGCTGGTGCTTCTGCTGTGCTGCTGCTGCTGCTGCTGCTGCTGCTGCTGCTGCTGCTGCTGCGGCGACGGTCTGAAATTGCACCATAGCCATTATCATTATGAACATAGCGACTGTAACTCATGGTAACCATTATTATGACTCTGATACGTTTGCTCTAAAATATTGTTCTGAACACAAGCACGACATGAAAACCAGATGCAAAAAACAGCGTGATTACTTTTTTTTTTATTTCATACAAGGATTACTGCTGTCTTTAAAGTCGATGATTATTGTTTTCTTGATTTGTTCCATCTACAAGGTCAAGAAGGTGCGCCAAATTCTTGTTTTCACTCTGATTTCATCGTTTCCTTCCCAGCACATAATTCACTGTTTTCGATATCTACCTTTTGAAGCTGCAAATCTCTCTACTTCTTAAACGACCGTCGCCCTGATGAATACGATGTCCCTACAGCGTAGCAACATACCATCAACTTTCCCATAAATGTCTATACACTTTCATATCATCCAACACCAGCCGCTCATTACCAATGCACAAGCATCCATCTCAAGGTCTGGTTCCGCAGGGGCAAAAACTGAAGAAGGGAAATTTCGAAGCTGGAAGCCGGCAGTTTTGTTTCTGCTGGGGGATCCGGTATCGATTTGTCCCCTGACCGCTGTTAACTTGAGGGGCTTTTCACACATGATGAAGCACTTGGCGCCATCTTATTGTGAAGTGTTACTACAAGATGTAAGTGATACGGAGCCTGATTACCTGTCTAACATTCTGGAGCTGTTATGGTTTCAGCTTCCGGGGGAGAGGGAGTGAGGGGTATGCTAAAGGATATCAACTGATAATGGAAAGATGAGCGGCAAGAAGCCGTTAACGGGTCTGACACAGGTAAACATGGAGGAAAACGCAGGCACTGTGGGTTAAGGATCAATACTGGAAGGCTGTTCCCAGGTATTGTTTTGTGCAGTGAGGGATCAATAGTGGAAGGCTGTTCCCGGGTACTGTTTTGTGCAGTGAGGGACCAATACCGGAAGCTGTTCTCGGGTATTGTGCAGTGAGGGGACCAATACCGGAAGGCTGTTCTGTATTGTTTTGTGCATTGAGATGACGTGTGGCTGTCAACAGTCGAGGGAATCTGTAACCAGGCACTTCAGAATTCCACAGCGTGTCATCACTGTGAAATGTAACATCAGAATTTCTTTGGAACTGTCTTTTTTTTATTTGTTCTTCCTTTTCATTCCTTCTTTCTTCCCGTCTTTCTTACTTTCTTTCTTTCTTTCCCTTCTCCTTTTCCCCCCTTCTTTCTGTTCCTTTTTTTTCCTTTCCTGTTTAATTTCTTTGCTTTCTTTCTTTCCTCCTTTCCTCTTGTTTTTCTTGCATCTTGTTCGTTCCATCTGTCTTTCTGTCCTTCTTTATGCTCTTATTTTCTCTCCTTCTTTCTTTCCTTCATTTCCTCTGTCTTCTTTCTGCTATTTTGCCTTCTGCCCTTTTCTTTCCTTTTCTTTCTTCTTCTTTACTTCTTTCTTTCTGTAATCCTTTCTTTTCTTTTTTCTTTCCCTTTGTAATGTACATTCTTTCTTTTTTTTTTTCCCTTCTTTTTCTGTTTCTTTCCTTTTGTCTTTCTGTCCTTAACTTCTTCAGATATTTCCCCTTTTCTTTCTTTCTCTTCTTTCTGTTGTTTCTTTCATTTTCCCCCTATATTTTTTTTTCCTTTCTCCTGTTTTTATTTGTTTCTTCCTTTTGTCCATTTGTCCTTTTCTTTTACTTCTTCATTATCTTTTTTTTCGTTCCTTCATTCTGCCTTTCTTGCATTCTTTCTGTCTTTCTTGCTTTTTCCCATTTGTCTTTTTTTGTCGATTGCTTTCATTCATCGTGTGTTTCATTCTTTCTCGCACTCTTCGTTTCATTTGATAAATGTTTATTAATATCCAGTTAAGTGACTGCAGATGCGTTTATGTAATCAAGCAGCTGAATTTGTCAATTGCGTATCAAGCTCACACTACTACCTAATTCTCACAGTATCCCCCTTTCCAGTGCCATAAATCCATTTTTTTATTTTGATGATATCCAACAAAAGCCAAAGATTTTTCATCTCATTAAATCACGTACAGTGTGTATTTGATATTTTTCCCTTGTTTTAACATCACATCTTG